>CAJNOL010000249.1:166377-185718 GCA_905250125.1 Rotaria sordida
TTTCTTATGATTTAGGTAGTTTGTATCTTTTTGACTGCTGCACTTGGTTTACCAGAATCATTAATTCCAGTTCAATTACTATGGGTAAATTTAGTAACTGATGGTTTACCAGCAACAGCACTTGGTTTTAATCCACCTGATTTGGATATTATGGAACGTCCACCACGTAATCCCAAGGAATCATTAATAACACCATGGTTATTCTTTCGATATATGGCTGTTGGAAGTAAGTTAATCGTTTTTTATTTTGGCATGAATGCTATTTTTTTCAGCTGACTAATCAAATTTTGGAGGATAAAGCAAAATACAAAAAATGATTGATAAATTTTTTCTGTCTCTCATGTTAGCATACGTTGGTTTTTCTGTGGTATGCAGCGCAACATGGTGGTCAATGGATGCGACCAATGGCCCTAAACTTAATTATTGGCATTTGGTGTGTACTTGATTTAACTAATTTTTTTTTCTTTTTTTTTTATAGCATATGTAGGAGCAGGCACTGTCGGTGCCTCATGCTGGTAAGATGTTTGATCCCCTTGAGTGCAGTGAATTCATAAAAACATTAAAAAAAATCTAATATTTCAGGTGGTACGTGTCGTATCACGATGGACCGCTGTTGTCATGGACGCAGCTGGTGAGATTAAGTGAAACAAAAAAAAAACATATTATATTGAATGATATCTATATACACTCATAGATCCTTTTCCTATATGTTTGTGTGATATGAGTTCTCACAGTTATTGAAATATATAACATTTCTTGCAAGTCTTGCTTTGCTTGGTTTGTTGTGCTTCACTTTTAGATAGTTTTTCTTTGTGAAAAAGACTTATAATAGTTTCTTGAATGCTCATGAATTCGATTTGGTGAAAGCTTCTTTTACTTTTTTTTTTGTTCAAATTGAAAAAAAAAGTTTTCTGAAATTTGTTTTTTTCTTCTTTTATTGAAATAATTTTATATTTAGAAACATCATTTTAAATGTCGTGGTGGTGGTAAAGAATGGGAAGATATTGATTGTGATGTCTTTGATGATCCACATCCAATGACAATGGCACTTTCAGTACTTGTTACTATTGAAATGTTAAATGCACTTAATAGGTTTATTATTTTCAATAATTGTTTTTTTTTCTTAAATTATTTTGATATTTATTTCTTTAGTTTATCTGAAAATCAATCACTTCTTAAAATGCCTCCGTGGTATAATAAATATCTTTTATTTGCTATTGCTTTATCCATGTCATTACATATGATGATTCTTTATATTCCCATGTTTAATGTAAGTTAATTATAAAAATAATTAAATTTGAAAAAATAAAAAAAAAATAAATTTTCTTTTAGACCGTATTTCAAATTTGTCCTTTAACATGGGAAGAATGGTTTGCTGTATTAAAAATATCTTTCCCGGTTGTATTACTTGATGAAACATTAAAATTTGTAGCACGACGTTATGTTGATAGTAAGTATAATTTCATGCATGTATTAGGCATTTTATTGTGACCCTTTATTCCATATGTTTGCTGTGTTTTTTTTTTCCTTGTAGAAACAGAAACAGGAACAGGCTTTTTGCATGGTGTGATAAGTTTATTGATATTATGGGGTCTTTATGCAGTACTTCTTATTTATTCACCTATATTTAATTCTTGGGCTGGTTTTACTCATCATCCGCTTGGAAATACTACGACATATACAACTGTTGATCATAAAAATCTGGATTTGTGATGATTGGCTTATTTTTTTAATTCTTAGATTATGTTTTTTATCTCATAATATATCTATGTTCGGCTTTTTTTTTTTGTTCTAATACTAAAACAGAAACATTCCAATTTTACTAATATAATTTCTTTTCTAAAAAAAAATAACACGTTATATTCTTTCATTTGTTTTTGGTTGTTTATATACTGAATAAAAAATACAATTACTTTCGCGTTTGCTGTTTGCATGAAGAATAATTCTTTTTTTCTCATTGAATTATATAAAATAATTATATTCTTTGTTTATTTTAGTTTCACCAAGAAATAGTGAATTAGAAGAATTGGAAGGAAAATAGAAGATTTCATTTTTTTCAAAATCTATTGTCCGACGGTGATCTTTTTTCCATATGGATAAAAACAGATGTGTAAAAAAAGATCAATAATAGAACTTCAACTAATTGTCATTCTATTATGATAATTCCCTACCCGTTTGTTCTATTTCTATATAGTTTTATCGTATTAGAATAGAACATTGATACCACCATCTTTTCTCTTCTCTGGTGCATGTATTAAATCTTTAATTACTAATAGATTTTTCTTTTGTTCTTTTTTTTTTGATGACATGACCCTAAAGTATGTGCAGTTGTTTCTCTTGTTTTCCTGTATAACTTTTTTTTTCTTTATATAGTTTTGTCCTATTTTTTTCTTTGTCTTACACTCAGAAACATACCTGTTGTTGCATTGATGACAACAGTTATTTATTGTTCCTGGATTCTTTCTTTGTCATTTTGGAATACAAACACACGAGTCATGTGTTCAATATTTTTCTCTTATATTTTTTTTCTCATACAATCAATCAATTGAGTAAGGTAATAAGTATGGAGTATCGAGCGATGATGGTAGGTCAGGGAGATGACCTATATACAAGTAACATAAGTGTAGGTAGAAAGAAGAGGAGAAACGAAAAAAAAATGTACTGATTCAAACAATATGCTGTTTGTCTAGGCAAGTGAAGGATGTTGATTTTCGTTTTTTTTTTAGATAGATTCTATTGATTCTCTTGTATAAATTTATTAAATTCGTGCAAATTTTCATTTTTTTTTTTGTATCAAAATTTTAAATGGCATCACGAGCTAAAGCTAAACCACCAAAAAAGCGTCAACAACGCGCTACTTCAAATATTTTTGCCATGTTTGATCAATCTCAAATTCAAGAATATAAAGAAGCTTTTAATATAATTGATCATGATCGGGTATACTTGATTAATGCATTTGTTTTCTGTGTTCATCATTTAACTTTTTATTTTTAGGATGGTTTTATTAGTGGTGATGATCTTAAAGATATGTTTGCTTCATTAGGTATGATTAGATTGTATTAAATCGATTTCTATTAAGATAATACTTGTTTTTTTTTTACAGGTAAAGTAGTTACTGATACTGAAGTTGATGCAATGATACGTGAAGCACCAGGTGATATAAATTTTACTATGTTTTTAACACTATTTGGTGAAAAATTAACGGGTACTGATCCTGAAGATGTAATTAAAAATGCATTTATGTCATTAGATGAAGATGGTTCAGGTAAAATTTCTGAAGAACGTTTACGTGAATTATTAATGACAATTGGCGATCGATATAGTGATGAAGAAGTTGATGAATTATTTAAAGAAGCACCAATTAAAAATGGTTTATTTGATTATCAAGAATTTGTTAAAATTCTCAAATATGGACGAAAAGATCAAGATTAAAAAAAAACAACAACTTCTCTTTCTTTTTATTCAGATATTTCAAAAACAAAAAAGAAAATGTAATGAACGTTTGATATGTCAGTTAGAATCACAGGGATAATTCTTCTTTTTTTTTTTCTTTTGCTTATATCTTATTTCCATAATAAACATTCGATAATCTCTTATTTCTTCCATGTGTATATCTATTATATTAGTTAATCATTATCATTTCTCTTTTTTTATTCGAAGAAAAATAAAGTGAAAGATAGATATATCACAGTATGCACTTATTCATAGTTTTAGTCTTATTGAATACGAATCTTTGTTAAAATAATCAATTGATGAGCTATCTAACGTGTAAATAACTGAATCAACTAACAGCTTGATAGAACTGCTAGATGTCTTATGTATATCGATAAATTAATCAAAGTTCCTTTTCGGACAGTACAAATGTGAATTTTAAAAGTGGTGAATATGGTAGATTGATAATCGAAAAGTTGAACTTAATTTATTTATCATGATATTCTCTGAACTTTTCCAGTAAAAAAATAGCAAATGGTTTCAAATCATTTTCATCTAACGAAGGAACGCCTACAAGTGCGATTCATCAATCAAATCCATTGTTCTTTCTAAGTTATTACAGTTTTACTAAATGTTTTATCTTCGACAAAATATTGATGAAAAAAAATCGAATTATGAAAATTTGCTCATGGATGAGTCTCGTGAATCTTAGAATGTCCTGAAAATTTCACCCGAAAAGGATGTACTCTTTTTGAGATATTCGATATGGAAAAATAATCATGTGTCACAAAGAAATGTAAGAAAGTCCAATGTTTTCAATATTCGATATCTCAAAAAGAATGTGTCTTGTTGGGCTGAAATTTTCAGGTCATTCTATTGTTTACGAGACCTACCTAAGGGCGAAATTTCGTAATTCGACTTTTTCATCGATTCTTTGCCAGAGATACAAAAAAATTAAGTCTACTTATGCGCAAAAATATTAGTCTCACCTAGGAATCCTCCCTCGAACGAAATACTTGAGTTCATGTTTTAAGTGTCACATAGATAAAAATTCTAAGTTTCATTATAATAAATCTTTGATAAAATAGAAGTATGTTAATGGAAAGTGCAAAGTTCTATACTTCCAGAGAACATAGTTAACACTGACATTTTATACAAAAAAAAAACTTAATACAGATTAATGTTTTTGCCATTTAGCTTTCTTTTTCTAATCATTGTCACTCAACATCTATTCCAATTATATTTAATCTAATTCACACTTATCGATTATTTCTATAGCAAACAGTCTGATTACTGAAAGCAAAACTAGAATAGCCATTTCAAATATTCTAATTGCCATATTTAAGAAAGAAATCATATTATTATATTTATTTTGTGTATCTATTTTGAAAGAAAAACAACAATTTGTCATTACCAATGACAAAAAGCAGATACCCATACACAAATTGAAGAGAATTACATTACGAATCAAGAAAATACTTCATTAATAATAATGATTTAGTACATTTATAAGTTATACTTTTCAGATTTTATGTTGTCAAAGTTGACTATTATAATAAAATTTTCAAAGGTATAATTCTACTCCGTATTATCTTTAAAAAAATATAATTATAAGACAAAGAATGTCAAAGATATAATAACAGAAAACATTATGAGAAAATCAATCAACATTTTATCTGACAACTTATTTGCTAGGCAATTATGTTATATTACTTATTCTATTGATATTTAAGGACTAGACTATACTATCCTTCTATTGCAAATATTAGTTGTCTTCTGTAAAATAAGATACGTATTAAATCAAGGCTGTACTATTATCGCACTCGATATTGATTGTTTTATTGCTTTTGATTAATACTTGATGATCAACTATTGTCCATAGTTAAAATAGCAAAACACACTTATACACTGTTCATCATTGCATTTTTGTGTTATTTCTCTTTAGAATTTCATTTTTGTCTTTTTTTTATTAAAAAAAAATTTGATAAATAATTGACTTCAATGATATTATCGAGAGTCGAAATGCGCTACTCTTAAAAATGTTATTCTTAATCTGATCGATGACATTATTGTTTCAATATTTTATCTAAGTTATTTAATATGTAATACGTACTTTGTTATAAATGTTATTGAGATAATTTTCATTTAATTAAAGTATTCCGTCGATATGTCCTTTTGATTTTATCAGCACATTTTTTTCTGTATTGGCAAAAAATATATGTGCTGATAAAATATGGGGGGCAACATGCTGTAGAAAAGAAATGACAGACAAACAAATAGTTCTGTTACTCAATATTCTCAGATTGCAATATTAAATGAAGAATAACTTAATCGTATTTATCAAATTATGGCAAATTTTTCTCATATTCTTATTCGTTTTTATAGTCATCAATGTTCTGTGAACTCATCAAAATACAGCTTGCTCTTTCTTTCTTGTATTTTTCTCTTCATAATTATTTATTTTGAAATTTTCTTTATCTCATTATAAACACTTGCAAGTATTACAAAATAAATATGTTTAAAATGTATATCTTATTGTAAAAGTTAACAACTAAATTTTATTAGCAAGTTAAATCTATCTTGTAAAGATGCATCGACGAATACGTTTTAAAAAACCGTATGTATGGTAGGGTCTACCGAGTCCAAAATTTTCTTACTCGAGCCCAGGTCGGTTCGGAATCAACTCGACGGGCTCTAATATATGACAATCAAACAGCTTGTATCTATAACGTTCCGAAATGCCGTATTAGACAAAGAATGAGTTTTTTACATTTATTGTTCATAATAGAAACGCAGAATACGTGAACTTATAATTGTATGTACGTGAAAGTGGTACTTTTTTAAATATATCCTATCGATTAACATTTACAGTTCGACGAGATAAAAAACAAAATATCAATAAGCTTTCATTGTAAATAATAAGATGGAAACGATTCTTTTGAGATTTTGTAGTAATGATACAAAGCAATGATCTATATAGAGCAAAAAGATATAAAAGAAAACCATTTGAATGAAATAAATAAATATTTTCAATATCTTTTTCATTGGTTGATATATCAACTGTAATCGAACGTCATCTGTTTCCTAAATTAAGATTGGATAATCGAAACTAGCATTTATTCTTTTGACTATTTATGTCTTTGTTTTATTCTAAAATTGTTTTTTATTCGTAATTTTATTCTAGAACATAATCTTTTATCTATTTTTGAAAATAGGTTGTTTTATATATATAGATCTCAAATTGTAAATAAAGATAATATTATTCAATAGTATCTATCTTAATATGGTTTCCAACGATGCATAGATAATAAAGAATTTGATTAAAAAAAACATGATTATCTTTTTATTTATATGAAAAAATTGTAATTAAAAACTATTCAATGTCGATGAGGTATTAGTAAATTTTTTATATGAATAATTAATTTTTATAAATTTTCAATTTTAGATACCTGTTGATGAGCTTGTAAAATGAATTATTATTTCTATTTATGATTTAAGAAGTTGAAAAGTTAAGCTTAATTGAATAGAATTATGTTATTGAAGATAACAATTCAATAATTAGTTGACTACCAATCGTTTAAAATCACTCTCCAAGTGTATACAAACTCTTTATTATTTTTTAATTTATCTTTATTTCTATTTGACATTAAATCATTTTATTCTCTAGGTCGAATTCGGATCATTACATATAAATGATAATTTATATTTATCTATGCGTATTTTTTTTTCTTTTTAAAAATCTAGAACAGTGTTGTGCTCAGATTTTCTTTTGCGGAGGATGAACATGTAATTTTTTGAAACACAAACTCCAGAAGGATCAGCTCGATCTTCGGAGAGGCTCAGCCCCCACTAGAGCCCGTTGAGTTTAAAATTTTTAGATTCAATCTGGGATCAACCCGACGAGTTTTAACCTTCACGTGCCATATAAGACATTGACCTAGAAGAAAGAAATGAATGTTTTATAATTTTATACGAATGATTTTAGATTATTCAAACTAAAAAATGTCGAAAGATTTAGATCCAACTGGTGGAATGTTTAGTGGTAGATTTATGTAATATAATTTCATTTCGTTGTTTGTCTTTTCTATAGGAACACAAAACACAATGGTTGGAAAGATTAAAGGTCCCGGAAAACCAGATCCTCAAACGTAAATATTTTGAATAAAATCATTAAATTTTGATTTGAAAGTTTTAGATCTGCTCCACCGGGTGCTAGAACTGATATTGTAAATCCAAATCAACCGGCTGAGTAATATTTTTTTTGATTAGTCTTATTTAAATCAATTTATTTTTTTAGTCCAAATCGTGATCATGAACCAAAAATTGATTTTCAAAAAGAACCAATACCAGGTCAAGGACCTCAATCTGGTGGCTCTCATAAATAACTTTTTTTGTTTTTTCATTTTTTTTTTCTATGTGATAAACAAGCTAATAAATCATTAACTTTCAGATTGAATTAATTTTTTATCTTTGTCAAATTTTTCCAGTTATCCTACAATGGCAGATGGTTTGTACGATGAATTAGATTTAACAAAAAAAAAATATCTTTTTCTATTTTTTTTAGGTGATGATATTTTAAATGAAGAACGTCAAATAAATGAAGATTATAAAATTTGGAAGAAAAATTCTGCATTTCTCTATGATTTAATCATGACTCATGCTCTTGAATGGCCTTCACTTACTGTTCAATGGTTACCATATGCAGCAAAGTAAGTTTTATATATCTTCATTCGAATGTTATTACTAAGTTTTTGATAGAGTGTATCAGATTCAATCAATTATACAAAGATTTTATTTGTAAATATTTAGAATAATAAAAAATGAATATCTAAACTATAGAACATATTCCATTGTAAAGCATATCACCGATAAAAATTCGTTTTCTATGTACAATGCTTTCGAAAATTAGTCGACCAATTTTTCTCACTGTCATAGAAGCTGATAAGAATACAAATAAAGATGAAAAACTTGAGTTTTTGTTTCCTAGAAATTTGTTTTTTTCCTCTCAAACTCATTGAGAGAAAGAATTAATAGATTTTATAGACGATTTCTACGAATAATAATATCATATCTGTGAATATCCCATTATGGATTTTCACAAAAAACCTTCACTTCGTACACTAGAAGCGAAGTATGGGAAGAGCCTAGTAAAACAACTTAAAAATTTTGAACAGCATCAATAAGAATTAATTGCTTAGTATATAATAGATAAAACCATTACCAACAAAATGCGTCAACATTATGTGAAAAAAGCTTGTATTCAATTATTCTTGAGAGGACAAACTAGCACTAGTGACTCGCATCGGAGTCATTTTTAAGCACGATCGGAGCTCTCTAAATTGTCTACCAGTAAATCAGATTGAACACTACCAGTTTTTTTGAATGATGAGTTGTACTCTTTAATATTCATTATGCAAACTAATGTATAATGGAGGCTCGATTCACGTCTCTTCAATGCTTTACAAAGATTGGGAAAAGTCAAAGTCAAGGTTGACTTTGACTTCTTCTCATAGACGTAGACCTTGAAGACATATCAATCGAATTCCGAAAATATATCAGTTTATACATTTAGTTGACTTCGATGCAGCTTCCTACTTTCTTTGACAAACTGTTGAAATTTATTACTAATAGTTCATCCAATCTATCAACCGAATCAGAAGATACTATTATCTCATTTTGATGTATTTTAACTATAATTCTCTTTTAACCTTTTAAATTTATCTTTTTTTTCTTGTCTATAAAATGTACTAAGTAACTTTAACAAGATATCAATGATCCGATTGATCCACTCAACTGAAATTCTATATAATAATAAAAGACATTGAGTATTTTTTTTTCAGACCTGAAGATGGAAAAGATTTTACAACTCATCGTCTTATTCTTGGTACTCATACATCGGATGAACAAAATCATCTAGTAATTGCATGTGTACAAATCCCAAAAGAAGGTACAACGAGTGATTCAACACAATATGAATCTGAACGAGGAGGTATTTAATTAATTTCAATTAAAGTTTTAACAAAAAAAAAAATATATATATATATATATATATGTATAGAATTTGGTGGTTTTGGTTTATTTAATGCAAAAATTGAAATTGAATTAAAAATTAATCATGATGGTGAAGTTAATCGTGCTCGGTATATGCCACAAAATCCATCACTTATTGCAACAAAATCTCCATCAGCTGAAGTCTTAATATTTAATTATACAAAATTAGCTAATTTACCAAAAGAACAATTAATGGCATTAAGTGCTGATTCATGTCCAGAATTACGTTTACGTGGACATACGAAAGAAGGTTATGGTCTTTCATGGAATCCAAATTTTAGTGGAAATATTTTATCAGCATCAGATGATCATACAATATGTTTATGGAATATTGAAAAAACACCAACGGAAGGAAAATTTGTTGATCCATTAGCAATTTTTTCTGGACATCAAGCTGTTGTTGAAGATGTTGCTTGGCATTTATTTCATGAAACTTTATTTGGTTCAGTTGGTGATGATTGTAAATTGATGATGTATGTTATTTTTCGATGGAAAAAAAAGGATCAAGAGTAATTCTGAGAATTACTATAGTTAATAATTTAGTATTTTGTGTAATTATGATTCACACTTTATGCTGATAATCTGTGTTTATCTAACATTTTTTTGTTTATAAGATTTCTGAGAAATTGAATTTTTCGACAAAACTCCGTAGTCAATTAAAAAGTTAACTTTCGACTTGAAACTTCGGCAAAAATAATGTTCTCAATGGAACTTATTATACAAATTTTCAGATTTTTCAGTTACTTCTATCGTAAGATACGAATATAAGTATAAAATTTGTTCTCTTACACAACAGAAAGTGTATGTCATGATAGAATTAATGAGAAGAACTGAAACTTTCAAATTGAACTGAGGAGATTACGGAATTTTATTGAAAAATTTGATTTTATCGTTCGTTCCATAGTCTCGATCCAAAATTAATTTAGTTATATGGAGATACTCCTTCATCAGCTATCAACAATTACTAATAATAACTTCAAAATTGGAAACTATTTATAATTTATCTTTAGAACTAAACAATCAATGTATATGTTTGACCTTATATTATTTAAAGTTTCACCTATTTGAAAGATTACCAATCATAGTAGAAAGGTCAACCAGAACAGATCTATATCGAAGGTTATATTTGTGATAATATATCTTCATAAGAATTTGAAGATGCATTTTTATGCACCCAACAAAGTTGCCTGGTGACATGCTCTATCCATTAGTAAATAAAATTTATAATAAATGCCCTGAATAATTCAGCAAAAGAATTTCCATTATTCATCAATCGTTAGTTTTTAGTATATTACAAATAGCTTTTTTTTACTCTAGTGAAACTTCAGAAAGTCCGAAAGACTTGCAGTATATATTAAATATCTAACGCTGAATAACTATAGTATATCTAATGAATATAATTAGAACTTCAGTTGGAAACATAAATTTACTTGTACGGTCTTATTAACGATATTCACATCTATTTTATCTAGTTTGTAGTAATTACTGCAAGATGGTTAGTCGCCTGCAGCCAGAATTGAAGATATAGTTGAATGTAGACCTATAGAAGCTACAACTTAATTTCAAAATTGAGAAATCGATTTCGTCGACTGACAGTTCACTGCGTTCTTCTATCACAGAGACCATGATAGAGTTTGTTGATATACGATCTATCAATAACGTCTCATTATAGTATGTTTACTACTTCCATTTTGTAGTTTTGGAAGATTAAGTAAATAGGATGATGAAGAAATGTACCCCAAATAGATAGAATAAAACAATCTTTCTATAATTAGCAAGAACAACTACATCATGTTGCACATTTTAATCTCACAGGAATTATGGTTAGAGCTTTTCTTTTTCTTGTTTTAGTTGGGATACACGTTCATCAAATTATACAAAACCATCTCATGTTGTTGATGCACATGGTGCTGAAGTTAATTGTTTATCATTTAATCCATTTTCAGAATATATTTTAGCAACTGGTTCAGCTGATAAAGTTTGTTTGTTTTTGTTTTCATATAATTAGAGTCAAGAGAAAAACAAATATTCTATTTATAGACCGTTGCTCTTTGGGATCTTCGTAACCTTAAATTAAAATTACATACATTTGAATCACATAAAGATGAAATATTTCAAGTTCAATGGTCACATCATAATGAAACAATACTTGCATCAAGTGGTACTGATCGACGATTACATGTTTGGGATTTAAGGTACAAATCTATTTTGTTTCTTAAAATATCGTTTTCTTTTATTAAAATGATTTTTTCTTTCTTTTTTGTAAAGTAAAATTGGTGAAGAGCAAACAAGTGATGATGCTGAAGATGGTCCACCTGAATTATTAGTAAGAATAAAATTGATGATTAGAAATAAAAAAAAAAAAACAACGAAAATCTTGTTTTATTATAGTTTATTCATGGTGGTCATACAGCTAAAATATCTGATTTTTCATGGAATCCAACTGAACCATGGGTTATTTGTTCTGTATCAGAAGATAATATAATGCAAGTTTGGCAAATGGTAATAATATCTTTAGTTTCACAAAACAAAAAAAAGCAAATAAATTTTTTTTTCTAATAAATTTTAGGCGGAAAATATTTATACGGAAGATGAAAATGAAGCAAATTCTGTTGATCTCGAATAAATTTATAAAATATCTTTTCCTTCTTTTTTTTTCTGTATTATTGTATCATGTAAAATCTCTTTTGCAAATCTAGAAAATGACTGTTGAAAAAAAACCAACAATAAATATATTAAATAACATGATGAAATCAATTGCAAAATATTTTATATACTTAAAATACAGGTATTCTTTATGCAAATAATTCATATTAAATTACGATTATATTTAAACTAACCAACCGTATCTTAAGAATGAATGTAATTATTCATTAGGTTTTTTTTTACTTCATTTTTCTGCTATTTAGTAATATTTCATTGGTGTATAGTACTGATGTTAACCATGAAACATATGTATGTTCGCGAAAAAAAATAAGAACAAGTAAAAGAAAGACGAGAAAGAAAAAAAACACGGTATTTTTACCCTATTGGACAGGTAGATGCGTTATGATAGTCACTATTGCACTACGAATCAGCACTTTGGACTCAATACGCTAGAGCAAAAATAGAATATTATAACGCAAATAATTAACAAAAAATAGGTATTTATCTTGTTTCTTTTTTATTTTATTTTTTTAGCATTCTTAACATAGAATGGCGACCGTATTTGTTGCTGTTGGTATAGCATTAATTCTTTATGTAGCCTATCGATTATATCAACATTTATTTCCACCACCAAATATAAATCCACATGGTAAATATGTTTTAATAAGTGGATGTGATTCAGGTTTTGGTCATGGATTAGCTATTGAACTTGATAAACAAGGTTTTAATGTATTAGCTACTGTACTTTTTCCGGATAGTGAAGAACGTCTTACCGGTCAATTATCTAGTCGAGCTACAGTTTTTTGTCTTGATATAACACAACAAGAAGATATAGAAACTGCATATGAGATTGTTAAAAAAAAAACTAATACACTTCATGCATTAGTAAATAATGCAGGTATTACCAAAACTGGTTTTATTGATTGGACATCATGTGATTTTATACGTGAAACAATGGACGTAAATTTTTTTGGACATATTCAAATGACAAAAACATTTTTACCATTACTTATATCCCGACGTGGATCACGTGTAGTTAATATTTGTTCAGTAGCTGGTTATATGGCTACATCCGGTCTGTCAGCATATGCATGTTCAAAATTTGCATTAGAAGCTTTTTCGGATTGTTTACGTCGAGAAATGTATCAGTGGCATTTACATGTATCAGTAATTGAACCTGGTTTTATGCGAACACCAATTATTGACGAATATGAACTTGATTGTCGTAATTTATGGGCTGAGCTTCCTGAAGATATAAGAAATCGATGGGGTGAAAATTTTTTTCATGGTTTTATTGCAAAAATACAAAAAAATCCTTTTCGTTCAAATGCTGAAAATCCTCAAAAAGTTATTAAAGCAATCCGTCATGCTGTTATGAATACTGCTCCACATATACGATATCGACCTGGATGGCAATCAAGTCTTTTCTTTTTTCCACTTTCTATGCTTCCTGCTTGGTTAGCAGATTTTTTTTTCATTAAAACAAAAGGTATGGATGCTATCCCTACTGGTATTTATGATCAACAAGATTAAAATACATTTATTATGGACAAAAAAAAAAGAATCAATATATAGAATCTTACTAATAAAACTTTCTTTCATATTTATATTGTATATAACAGCATGTAGTTTTATCATTTTGTAAAAGAAAAATATTCAAGCAATAAAATAATCAATTAGTCAATACGTTAAATAAAGCAATCATCATCCTCTAAATAACCATCTTAAGGGTATCTCAGTATCTTTTTTTGATCATTTCTAGCTCTCGTAGATGGTACAACCGATCAAGCTGAAATTTGTATATCAAAAATAAGGGGACATATGTTCGAGGAAAACAAAAATTTTGACGTGAATCTTTGTTGAGAAATCTCGGTTTTACATAGAGTTGCATCGTAATACATTATGACTTCCATCAAGAGCAACTATAAGGTGTTAACCCAGATCGAGATATGTGTAGATTTATAGAAGAAGATTTCTTCTATCTAATGATGTATCTACTATCAAGTTCTATTGCGTAGTGTTGAGATATCAACAGATGGCGCCATCTATACTGTATCCTACCGTGGTTGCAATGAAGGTGGTACGCTCTGTTTATATCTCAACGATATGCAATAGAACTTAATAGTATATACATTATTAAGTATCGGAAATCTTCCTCTATAACTCTACACATATCCTGTTCTGTGTACCGACTTTGAGAAATAGAAACGATGAAAAAAAACAGCAGGATGCTCTTAAGAATCAATTAAAAGATAAAGATTTTGATTTTATTGATTCATTATAAACATGATCATTTTCTGGTGGATATTCATATCGATAATAATCATTTCGTTTATCATATTCATTCATATTGGTAGTATTACTATCAGTAAGAAATATAAAATGAATTCATAAGAACAAACTTACGATATTTTCTACTTACTGTTGAAAATACAACAAATCCAGAAGTCGATTAAATTTAGATGATCGTCGTTTTGTATTTTCTTATTCATTCAATAATCGATTGATTTCATTATAAGCATCATTAATATCACTTATGATATTATAATCCTTGATTTTGGGCCATATTTTGTAAAATGGATGAACATCAATTAAAAGCAAAATCATAGCAAATACAAAGACAAATATATGTGAAGCCACTCGTTGTTAAATAACTAATAAAACTAGTTATGCTGCTTTTCATTATATACGTATATACGACAATGAACTTAGTCTGACATTTCCATGTAATATATAAGACTTTCAAGGACACGAAAACGTCTTATTTAATCGGCTCCTTATATAATTATTAGTCATGTTTTCATGATATTATAAAATGATAAAATAAATTCTCTAGCAATAGAATGTGTGATATTAAGAAGAATCACATTGTTTAAAGTACAAAAGAAAAATTTATGATTATTACGCGAGATGAAATAGTAACGGACAAAAGATTTATTCATTGTTCAACCTTTTCAAAAGGAGCTTGCCAAAATTCGAAAGCATTGAGTTAGAATTAGAATTTTATGTTCGTTTCGAATATGGCTTCAAAAATGTTCTAGGAACCTTTTGTTTAAAAGTTATAAGTCGATCTTATCGAGACCCACAAATTAAATTTCGACGAACTTCAGCGTAGTAAAAATTACGCAAAGTAGAAGCGAAAATTATGTCAAATATAGCGGATGAACGAACAAATATTTCTCTATAAAATGAAATACTAATGATTAGTTAGCTTCGAACCATTTGTCCACAGTAAGTATCTTAGAGTAAGGAACACTGTGTCAATTTAGACAATTTTCTCGATTTCTATGGAAAACAGACTTGTAAAGTGAATTTGGTCATTTCGAAATGATTATTCTAGAATTCTTGATTCTTATGTCATTTTGAAGAAAACAATTTTGCCTTTAATTCTATGCCAAAATAATGTCCGTGATATAATGTAAGCAGTAAATGAGACTCTTGCTACAAAAAAAAACGTGAATTTTCTCTGTCCAAACTTAATTCTTGCGTCTCTAAAAGTTCAATTCATAACTCTTAAACCAAAAATCTTAGAGAAATATTTGGAAACAATACTAAATTTTGATTCTAACCCAATGTTTTCAAAGTTCTGCAAGCTTCTTTAATAGGCTAAAACGTGAATAAATATTTTATCTAATTATTTTTCAATCATCCGTTATTAGCAATTAGTGTTCTACAATCAGGTCATCTATTCAATACCCGATCCGACAATTAATGAGATCTCGACGTTTGAAAATATTTTCACTTTTTCAAACTACTAATTTATATTAAATCATAGAAGTAAAAAACAGTTTGCGCAATTTATTGTATTTGAGAACAGATCACAGACATGCAATGCGGGATTGTCTTATTAAAAGAATTCGTTTTTTTACTAAATATTCATCTACAAATAATGATGAGCCATATGACGAAGTAACTCAATACATGGAGAAGAGAATGAATTATCAAATAGGTGAACATGTATTCTCGTGATAGAAAAAAAAGCATTCATGTACGTGTCCATAATTATGACGTTTGGCATAAATATTGCGTTCCATTCTAACATTGTCAGCGACAAAAAAAACCGTATACTTAGAGAAATAGATCGAATTTCAGAAGCAGAAAGACACCAAGTGAATTCTGAATTATCTACTTTGAGATGATCTCTTTCTTTTTGTTGCTGTATATAAAAGAAGCTAAATAGTATACTTTCTCATATCAAATAAAAGTTTAAAGATCATACTATGACTGTGAAAGTATCTGCCGGATGTCGATTGACTTCGGCCTGATACTATGTACAACTATTTGGGCTCAAGTCTAAAAGAAAAATAGCGGTCCATATCCGATTAAAAAAAGTCGTACCAATGCACGTTTCCTTTAAAAAGAGAATCAAAGCAGAGAGGTTAACATTAGCAAAATAAATTCCTTTAAGTTGAATATAAAAACTTTCTTGCATATGTTGAATGTCTCTAAAGAATAAAAAACGGATAAATGTTAAATTTGAATTCGACCGTATCGACTTGGCTTAATACCATAGATTTATTTTTTTCTTTGATATTATTGAGTGATCATTGTTACATAACAAATTAATTATAACTTAAATCTGTCATTGAGACAAACATTGATTTGATCATTGCTATTTTTGTTTCTAGAATCTTCAAAATTCTTTTAAAAATCGTCTAAATCTTAATAATTAATTCAACGTTTTCTTCTTTTTTTTTTTTCTTCATCAATCTTAAATAGGGATTATCTAATATTCTTATTTTAAAATATTTCTTATAAACGACATCATAGAAACATAAAACAAAGTTGTTTTAACTTATTTCGCCTGATTAGTCCGACACTATTACTGACGAAGTCAACAAGTCGTCATCTTCCGTTTGAACACGAACAAGTAGATTAAGCGGCATTATACCATGTCAACAATATTCTTTATTCAATTGACCACGATCATGGCCATCCAATGACGATGTCCTACTGGGTGATCCCAAGAGTCATACGTATATAAAAACTAAAATCCTTTCTTTCATCTCTATTTCTTTTTCCCTTCCCTCTCTTTCTCTCTAGTCTGTTAATTACAATTGTCGATGACGACGTGTTTTTCAATATTGTAACAGTCGGTCGCGCTTTTCTTTGATGAACATGCATACCATATATGTACGTGATAGGGTGGCAGGCGTGCATGCGACACGTAATACGTATATTTTCCGGGAAAAGAAGAAGCACAAGAAAAAAAAAAGAAACATTTTTAGCCAACAGGTAAACGAATTGACATAAAAAAAGAAATCAAGGTGAAGAGAGAAGAAGAAGAAAAAAAAAGAAATTAGTTGTGTATCAATCAATTTCAATCGAGTATTATAGCTAAACAAGCCGATATGAATAGTAAGTCAAAAAAAAGAAAGCATATTGAAATCTTTTTTTTTTTGTCTTCTAAATTTTTAATTCAGATTCCAAAAGTCCAATTACTAAAGACGAAAAATCATCTAATGGACATCATTTTTCTGAATCAAATCAATCAGCATTTCGTCGTATATCATCATCTATTAAAACTGATCAAACTGATAACATTAATGAAGAAACAACTAAAAATGGTACAACAATTTCTTCAGATGAACATCATACAAATAAAAATTCTATTCCAAATCCATTTTTATCACCATTAATTTCTTCAACATCAGATTTTCATTCTCATCTTGCTTTATTACGTCCATTTCTTTCTCAAACTTTACCATTTGTACCAACACTTCCACCTCCTAATTATTGGCATACATTACCATTATTTCATCCATTTTTATCTAATCTTCGACCTCCGGGATTTCTTCCACCACCACTTTCTTCATTACCAACATCGTCATCATCATCATCATCGTCATCATCTCTTCAACCAAAAGCATCAACAAATACAAACAATAAAAAATCATCATCATCATCATCAGCAACACATTATCATCAATATACAATTACAAATAATAATGTTCTTGTTCCATCTCCAGCTACATTGATGGACTTTATTCGACGACCAATAACATCAAATGGAAATACAACACAAACACATTCAACAACAAATAATACAAAATCAAAAAATTTAAAAAAATATAAATGTGATATTTGTTCAAGAGCATTTTCAAGAAGTAATACATTAGTTACTCATAAGGTAAAAAAAACTATGAATTCTCTTTTTATCCAATACGATTCTTTTTATTTATTTTTTTTAACCAATAAAAATTTTAACCGATTATATTAAAGAAAAGAACACGTTTGTTTCTTCCGTTTTAATTTATTATAGAAAACATAAAAAGAAAGTTTTTTTTTATTTTTTATTACTTATCCATTTCTATTAAAATTGATTTTGGTGTTAAGAAAAATATACATATATCTTAGCACATGTAATTCGCTAGTTATACTCTAAAAAAACGTTTGATGTAATCGTGACATATGTCCACTAACGGTAGTGTGAACGTATGTCGGCTTGTATAACAAACGTATTGACAGATTAACACCAATATTGATGATGATGATGATTGAACAATAACTTATCTCAACTAAAGATTCTTTTATTTCTAGCGTATCCATACAGGTGAAAAACCATTTGTATGTGAAATATGTGATCGAGCTTTTCGTCAACCAGGAAATTTAACAAGACATAAATTAACGCATACAGCTGCTAAACCTTATGCATGTGGTATTTGTTCAAAAGCATTTAATAGAGCATCAAATCTTCATGCACATCAACGTACTCATTCATCAATGATGCCTATGATGACAAAAACAACAACAACAAATAATAATAATGGTCATGGTTCTTATACATGTAAGAAATGTCATGAAGTATTTGAACATAAATTTGAACTTAATTTACATACTGCTACTTTACATCATTCTGGTAAGATTCATTTTTGATAAAATTCAATGATTAAAATATAGAATTTTATTTTAAGATGTTCAATTATTTTCAAAAAATAATGAAGAAGCTGAAGTTGATGATGAAGATGATATGGAAGATGAACAATCGTATGATAAAGATGAAGATTTATCTGATGATAGCGAACAAAATATTGATTTACTTGAAAATTAACTTTTTTTTTTTTAATCCGGTTCTGTTACCGTTTTCTTCTTTGTGTTTTATTGTACAGATAAAGAAAATTCATATATATATATATATATACATATATATCGATACCTATATATCATTGAATAAAAGACGGAAACTAGAAAAAAATGTACAAAAAATTTTTA
>CAJNOL010000250.1:0-94600 GCA_905250125.1 Rotaria sordida
ATTTTATCTGGATCAAACTCTGGATCATCAAGATAAACTTTAACTTCACGACGCATATCATCACGAATATGTTCTTTATCGTAAGTTTTTAACGCTTCTGTTTAAATGAAATTATTTTATTATTAAACTAATATTGTTTAATTAAATACTTACGAAGAAATTGATCGACATTACCCATACTTGCTTTACAAGCTTTCCAATCACGTTGAGCTGGTCGAGGAATTTTACCACCAGGTGGTAATAAACATAAAACAGCAGCACCGACTTTAAGAACAGCTTCAGGAGGATTAGGAAAAGCTTTCATTTCACTAAAGAAGAAAAAATATAATATAAAGGATTTTGTTTTTTGGAAAAAATAAATTTTCACATACGTTAAACTTGTTTTATCTAATGTATTTAAAGCTTCTTCAGCTGCTTTTAAAGCAGGCATTGCACGAGCTAAATCACGTTCACAATCTTCTGCTTTAGCTGTAACAGATTTTTCAATTTCAGCAACTTTAGCTTGTTCACCACCAGCAATTTCTTTTTCTTTCGTTACTTTTTCTGTTTCAGTTGCAACAACCTATATATGAACAAAAGTTTTAAATATAATTCTAAAAAAACTAAATTCAACTGACTTTAATAAGTTTATCAGCATCATCATTCTTTTGTTTAAGTTCAACTTCTTGTGCAGCTAATTTATCTTTTAAATCATCAACTTGTCGTGCACATGATTGTAATTTAACAAGACCACTTTCTAAACGATTAATTTTTTCTTGTAATTCACGTGTTTTTTTTGCTAATAAATTTTTATATAATGTAATTTGTTCAAGAAAAGATTTTGGTGTTGTATAATTATATCGTTTATCATTCTATAACCGAAAAAAAAAAATATATATATTTTGTTTGAAACGAAGAAAAATAAATAAAACAAAAAAAATTTACTTGAAGATAAGCAATACTCATTTCATTGACACTTTTATGTACAAATGCCATAAATTTAGCAACGGAATCTTTAATTTCAGGTTTAAGTGTATCAACATCACTGACAAATCTAATAAATAAGAAAAAAATGTTTTTCAGATTATTGAGAACATAGAATGTTTAACTAACCGATTAGCGACAGAAATTAAAGCTTCCTATGAAGGACGAAAAAAAAAAGAGTAAAAACAAAATTTCATAGGAAATTTTTTTTTTTTTCATACTTCTGGCCATTCATGATACCAATCGATTGAAGTAGAATTTGTAATAGCTGGAAATTTTCGTGATCGTACTCGAAGTGTTGTACCCACAGGTGAGAAACATAATACAACCTAAGAGATTGAACCATTTAAAATTATGAATTCATAATATATCGAATATAAAAAAAAAAGCTTTACTTTAAGATTACGTCGAACTTTTTCAATAAAATATTTCCAAATATTTTCTCTTGTATCATCAATACCTTGTGATTTAACTTCATTTCTCATTGCTCCAATAATTTCTTCAATAGCATCATCAGCAAATAAACCTGGAATTTCTCCTGATGCTAACATATCATTAATTAATACTAAAAATTTTTCATCAGCTACTTGAGAATCTGTCATAAGAAAAACAGTTCCTATTCCTTTTTGTCCAGCTTTTATATACAATGCAGCTAAATCTGTTTTCAAATCATTAATACTATAACCTATAAAAAGAAAAATCAATAAACAACATAGAAAAAACAAAATATTAAATTATTATCAATTAAACCTTTTCGTAGAGTTATTTGAAAAACTTCTAATGAACTAATTGAAGCTGCTAATCTTGCTAAACTTTGTTTTCCACTACCACCAACACCAATTAATAAAGCATTACCACGTGGCGCTTCTAATATACGATTAATACGACAAATATGTGTCATAGCATCTTCAAAAAGTACTAAATTCATTTGTGCATTTAATTCATTATATGCATCTAATGCATCATTTAATAATTTTTGTAATTGTGGCCAATTATCAATAGGCATATATTTTGGATCACCAACACCAAGAGCAAAATGACAATAGATATTTGGTTTTTTAAATACATATTCTTCATCAAGTTCCTTAAAATGAAAACAAGAATTTCTAATTAACAAAAAAAAAAAAAAAATTTTATTTTTTTATTTTATTTTACATCAAATGCTTTCTTAGCAACATCACGTTGTAATTTTATAAATGTATCAATATCAGTACGATCAACTAATTTATCACAATAAACACGTTCAGATTCATGTAAATAAAGTCTTATTAAATCATTATGTGTTTTAATTGCTTCTGGTTTAGCAAAAAGAATTGCCTATAACAAAAAAAAATTCTTTGTGTTTTCTTCGTTCTCATTTAAACAAAAACAAATACAAACTTGAAATATATTTGATAAATCACGAAGATTAAATATATAATGAAATTTAATAGCTGTTGGTAAAAATGATGCTGTTATACGACGATGAAGTTCAAGTGCACCACGTACAAGACTATTTGCATATTTTTGTACTTGTTGTGTAAAACCTTCAGCTAAATGTTGAGATAAAATACCAACATAAATTGTTTCAAGTGCTTCTAATCCAGGAAATGAAACAGCAAATACAGCAAAATGTCGTTGTAAACGTGTATCTATTGTAAATGAACCAGCTGTTGGATTCATTGCACTTACATATTGACAATTATGAATTTCTTTTAATGTTAATTTTTGACGATCATACCAATGTTTATAATCAAGATGTTGACGAAGAAGTGTATGTGGTTGACATGTATAATATGGATCGACCTAAATTGGAGAAATAAAATTATTATGAAAAAAAAGAAAACAAAAAAATTATTATTTTCTCTCGTACTTCTGGCATATTCATATCATCAATAAAATAGATAATTTTTTTACTACCAGGTGGACCATAATTTCGACCGGCTTTCTTTTCTAATGGTTTTTCTAAAATTAATTGAAGCATTTCACTTGTTGTATAGAAATTAAATGGTACAGAAACAGCAAGCCAATCTTCATTAAGTGAAGATAATTTATCATTGATTAATACCGTTTTACCACAACCAGCATTACCCACTAAAAAAAAAACATTAAACAATAATAGAAATCTTTCAGTTTTAATTAAAAAAACGAGCTCAACCATTTATTTCTTTTCTTATCGATAATAGTAAACTGCAATCAGTGAACATCATCTTATAATAATGACATCTGATTGATAATAAAAAATGTAGATTTAAATTTCACATTCCCTTGTTTATGTCACTTATTTTTTTTATCGCTTTAACTTTATAAACTCTTTGCAACAATAGAAGACCTGTCTTGATTGGTTTATTTTTCAAAAACAATGGAATCTTAATTCGGATATTTACGTTAAAATATGCCTAATTTTTAGAGTTTCGTGTTGAAAATCTTAAAAGACTATAGTCAACATTATTGCTGAACTTCAACAAGCCACAAAATCTTCCTAGTTTTCTGAAATACCTTTTAAATTACAAATTATGATTATAGATTAGTAAGAATAGAATCATCGTGCTTCCTGGACATTGAAAAATTATGTTCTTTTACATTTTCTGAAATTTCTAGTAGTCAATTAAAAAAAATTGATATTCTTACCCAACATAATTGGCCATCCTTTTTCTAAAAGTAAATCCATAAAATATCGAATACGAGTTGTTTCAGCTGTTGGTACCAATACAGACTATAGTCGACAAAAAAAAATGCAACGTTTCTTTTTTCTACTCGTCTCTTTTAATAAAACGTACTTGTAATGGTATATCACTATCCAATCGAAACTTCGTTACAAGTTTGGTCCATGGTTCAAATTTTTTCGTTTCTGGATCAATATAATAATCAAAAACTGTACCTTGTACAGGAAATTTAATTGATTTAAATTCTGTAATCCACCATTTTGAAAATTCTAATCTATGATCAGTTATTTGATCTTGAAATAAAGCTGAACCAAATGCCCAAACACAAGTAAATACAAAATAAAGTTCATATAATTCTTTTGGACAATCAGGTGGTGTTGTTGTTGGTGTTAACATACATTCAAGTAAACGACATAACATATGTATATGTGCACCTTCAACAATAGGTGTAATTTTTTTAAAACGACTTTTAACAGCATCTAAACACATTGGTACATATTTATCAAAAAGTATTGTTAAATTAGCACGTTCAGATTGTATTTCACGTGTTTCAATCCATGTTGCAACTTGTGGATTCCAACCAAGATCAGCCGGATTTATATATAAAATACCAGCACGTGATACTGTTGCTGGTGTAGCTGTACGTAAATGACTAATTTCAAATAGTAGACGCATTGTTGGATTTAATGGTATGCGTTCATTACTAGCTAATGTTAATACTTTATTATCATCCATAACTGTATTTAATGATTCAATCCACATTGGATCAATATCACCATCAAGTACAATCCATTTAGGTCCTTAAAAAAAAACAAAAATTCATTAAGTTTTTCTTTCTTTCAACGTTTTATTCATTTGTCTAGGGAGATGCGGATCCAGATCCAGAAGCTTAGTTTCTTTCAGGTTCGAGTTCACAAAAATGTGGACCCGCAGCTCCCTAAATTGATCCTTACCATCGGATGTCACATTAGCTAGATCACGCATTATAGTAGAAAATAATCCATCTTTCCATTCTCGTGTTGCTGGATTAATAATACCAAAAAGTTCATCATTTGTAACAGCTTTAGGATTAAGATCAACAGCAACTGGTTTACGTTTTTGATTATGATATGTACGATTTAATACTTTCCATATTTGAGATTTTCCTGTACCAGCATTACCAACAATAAATACTGAATGACGTACTTCAAATAATTCTTGTAATTGTACAACTTTAAGAATAAATGAATCTTCGGGTTGAAGTTTTAAATCAACTGTTGCTTGTTTAATTAATTTTTCAAAATCAAGATTTCTAAATTAAATTTTTAATTAGGGAAAAAAAAGGTATTCTTTCGTTTCAGTTTTTTATTACCGTTTACGTGGTACATCAAGAGCTGGAAATAGATCACCAATTAAACCCATAAATACAGGCATATCATCGGTAACAATTTTTGGAATATTAAAATCACGTAATGCACGCATTAATACTTGATCTTCAGGTCGACCTGGATCTGCACGACGAAGAGCACCAGCTACGACAAGTACAGATTTAATAGCTCGTAAACCCCAATCATAATGGTCCTTGAAATATTTAATATTGAAATTTTTTTTTTGTTCAATAAATAAAAAAGTAAAAACATACTTGTTTAGAAAGAAGTTCTTTACATAATGAATAAAGAGTTATAAATTTTCGAGCCAATAAACGAGCATCAATAAAACCTTCAGCAACCATCATAATTTCACTAATTAAATCAAAATCTGGTACAACCATAGCGCATGGACTAAAAAAACAATAAACATATAAATGGATAAATATTTGAATTTTTATTTTTACCGAAATAGTGCTTTGAGATTTTCTGGTAATTCTGTTCGACCTGCATAACCAGGATTCATCGTAATAAATAGACCAACTGTACGATTAAGACGAATGTCTTCACCCATAAATAAAAATCGTGTTTTCTTTTCACGAATTGCATCCTATACAAAATTATATACACATACATATAGATTTAAAGAATAAAACTATTCTAAAAATCATTTTTATACTTGAATTGATTTGACTTGTACAGCAATAACAGAAAGTACTTCAACTGATATTCGATTAAATTCATCAAAACATCCCCAAGCACCTTTAAAAATATTAAAAAAATTGATTAGCACAATCCCTATAGGATTCAAATGTAAAACTCGATGTAACTACTGTTTACCATTCGTTTTTACTTAACCTTCCAGAAATACAATAATGAAGTAGTAACAAGACGTTATTGATATACGATATGTGATCGTATATTAACAAAGTCTGTCGTGACGTGTGTTGCTAAGGCGGTTGTTACGTTTAGAGCCCAACAGGTTAGTACTGGATTCGGGTCCGAAAATTTTGGATCCGATGGGTTCTAGTAACGTTCTCATGGCTACGTCTGCCACGACCTGTATGAGGCCGGTCCAAAGATTTACTTCTATACTCCAAAACTCCTTTCAGATCGTATTTCACACAAACAAAAACTATATTATATGAAATAGTCATTATTTACCAGTTTGAGATAATCCTTTGTAAATATTACCACACGATTTATAGTCCATTTGTTCAGAACAATTGAATACATAGACCATAATACCTAATGCTCGACCTAAATCTTTTGTTGTTTCAGTTTTACCTGTTCCGGCTATACAAAATAAAAAACAAACAACAAGATAAACTAAAATAATAATAATAAGTCATTTTCTTTACCTGGTCCAGCTGGTGCACCACCCATAATAAGATGCAATGATTGTGTTAATGTAATATAACATCGATCTGTTAATGGTGTTATAACTAAACGTGGTTGATTACCTAAATATTCATGAGCATAACGAAATTGTGCATCACAAATATTAGCAAAACAATCTTTTTCTTTGTCATCCCATCGATGTCTTAATTGACATTGCCACATAAAATCATTTACACTTTCACATTTACTTGTTACTAATTTTGTAACAACATCACGAGCATGAACATCAATCTATGAAAATATTATTTTTAAAAATCACAAAAAAAACAAAAAAAAAAAATTTTGAATATTTCATATTAAATACATACTGTACAAATAGTCATGATTTTTTGTCGATCACCAGGTGTAAGATCACTTAATAAATGTCCAATTAATGCATTTAATTGTGTTACTTGTTTACGATAAAAATCTTTTAAAGCATTTTCATAACCTTCTTCTAATTTAGCAAATGCTGCACAAACTTCAACTGTCCACCAAATTTGTGAACCAGTCAAAGCTACTTGTGCTGGAAAATCCATAATCCATTGATCACGTGGTTTTTCTTCATATGCACCGACAGCTTCAGTTAAATGATATCGAACAGTTTCACATTGTTTTTCGAGAAGTCTACAAATTTAAACATAATTATTTTTCTTTTTAAGATTTTTTTTACCGATTAAGCCAAACTTCAACTTGTCCATTAAGATCACATGGTGATGGAAATGGCATTTGTTCTCCATCTTTAGCCCACATAGATGTTGCTTGTTTAATTACAGCTCCACGTTCTTCTGTTAATGTTAATTTAGCCATTGAATCAAATAATTTTGTTAAATGACGCATAACTTTTTCAGGTTCATTACCATTTGATAATATATCAAGTAAATCAGCAGCCGAAACGAAATAAAATCTAAATAAAAAAAAGAAATACAAATGTAGGTTTTTTTTCTATAAATTTGATATTTAAAAACAAAAAAATGTTTAACCTTGGAAAAGCTAATCGTTTTGTTTCTAAATAATCAGCAAGTGCTTTTTCACATAATGATAAACGTGATTTAATATCTTCTAAACGATCATTTAATTTTGGACGATTTGTACAACGAACAACATTTAAATCTTGTTGATTTTCACTAGTTATTTCACGAAAATCTTTATCAATTGAATCAAATCTAGCTGAATCTTCAGGTAATTGATTACGAATATCTTGTGAACCAATAAAAATTGATTCTAAATGTGACCATGTTTTTTGTACTTCAATTAATATATGTATAACTTGATCAGCTTGTGATAAACTTCGTTGCCAATCAGTAACTTCTTTAAGAAAATGTGCAATATATTTTGATGTTAACATATTTTGTAATTGTACTTGATTTTCTTCTAAAACTTCAATTAATTCTTCTTGTACAACAACTAATGGTAATTTTGTACGTGTATGTGGTTCAAGTGTAAATTCCATTGTTTTCCATGTATTATCTAATTCACGTAAAACTTTTTCCATAGCCATTTCTTTAACAGCTTTATCAACAATATTTTTAACTTCATCTTCATATTGATGTAAACGTAATGCAAGTAAATCAGCAAATGTTGTTGAATCAGTCATTTCAAATTTAACACCAGTTGCTTTCATTAATTCAAGCCAATGACGTTCTCGAATAGCTGGATTTTGTAATTCAGTTACAGCACGTAATGATGTCATCATATTTTTAACGGCATCGTCAAGACCAGAATAAGCATTCCATGCACGCATTTCTTTATCCAAAGCTACAAAGAAAAAGAATTTTTGAGATATTAATGTTATGATTTATAAAGGAAAAATATCCAACTGTCGGACACCTTTCGATCCTATTTATTGACTATTAGTAGGGTTCGAGTGAAACTAAGTAAACCGTAAATGTTTTAATGAGTTTTTAGCCTCTGGGTCAATGAGTTACAAAATTTTTATTTGAAATTTCGTTCATAGATAGGTCTCATAAGCACTAGAATATTCTAAAAAATTTCACCACAAGCAAAAGTATTCTTCTTGAAATATCAAGTATTCAACAACTGCGTGTATATCATAAAACAACCCATAGAATAGAGTTGGATAAAATTTTCAAAAAAACTTACCTCGAATATCTTTTGCGAATTTTTTACATTCTTGATCCATCTATAATGAAATACAAAAAATAAAAATAAAATCGATTAATTAATATAAATAAAACTATTAAAAATACCGCTTCAGCATTAATTTCACGCCATTTTGTTTTTTTCCAATCATCAAATGTCGTTCGAACCAAATAAACATAATCCCAAAGTTGTTTAAGTAATTTAATTTCTTTACGACATTGTTTAACTTGTTTAAAATCAGGTACTGTGACTTCAAATAGAGCAGCTGAATCATTTAACATTTGCATTTCACGTTCCATTGTTGATATATCAGTATTACCTTGATCTAGTTTTCTATAAACGTGTGTTTGATCATATCCAAATGGTAATTCTTTACGAAATTTCTCTCGAAATTCATATTGTCGTACATCAAAATTAGCAACTTTTCGACGAAGATTTGCAACTTCATTTGTTTGTAATGGTGCAACTTGTTGTTTAACATTAACTGCAAGTTTTTTTGTATTAGCCCATTTTTCTGGTAAAATATTTAAACGTTCATATACATCATCATTTATTTCTTGTCCATATGATTTAAGTAATTCAAGTTTTTGTTTTAATGGTTCAAACATAGCATCAAATGTTGGTTGTTTTTCACGTACAGCACCAAGATGAGACATAACTTCAACTAATGAATCATAATCACCTTCATTTATGTTAACATTTAAACCTTTATCATGTAATTTAATAAAATCAGCTAATTCTTGTAAACTGAAAAAAAAAAAAGAAAGATGATTAAAGAATAATAAGAAACATTTTATTTTTACCTATTTGTAACATCATCCATAAGATGTTGTTTGAACATAAATGACCATTTCTTAGCAATATTAAGTAAAGCTTGTTTAAATGGTCGAGAATCAACACGAAACCATTTATCTATTATTTTTGTATCTTCAAATTTACTAACTTCTTCATAAATACTTTCATATGTATCAACTTGTTCTTTAAATTGTTGTAATGTTGGTGGATTTTGTGGAACACCTTGTTCAGAATTTGCTTCAATTTCTTCTTGTGTTAAAACATGACCATAAAGTAAAAATTGTCGCATAAATTCTTGTCGATCATCAACCCATAAATAAGCATATTTATTAAATAATGCACGATATTCATTAGCTTTAGCTATAACAGCATGTACACGATCAGTAAAATCAGTACGTAAATCAGCTAGATCTTGCATATGTTCAAGTGCATCTTGATAATTAGCTTGATTTGTATGAGTAGCAAGACGTGGTATTAATGAACCTTGTTTATAGATTGTATCAAGTAAATCTTCAATTAATTCTGAAAATGTATTTTTATCATTTTCATCCATTGATGGATTGAATAACATATTTGGTGCCTAGAAAGAAAAAAAAAGAAATAATTTTTAGAATTTTAAATTTATTAAAAGAGAAACAAAGATTATTTTTACTTGTAATTGTAATTGTGATTCAAAAAGTGGATCAGGATTTTGAGCTGGATCAGTTTCACGTAAGAAAAACATTAAATTACAATTAATTATTTTTCTAAATCCTTCTAAAACCATTTGATCAACATAATCAACATAATTTTTCCATGCATCACTATCATAATTTTCAACTTTAAGTAATTCACCATTTTCTTTTAATAAACCATGAATTTTTTTTCCTGTTTCATCAATTTCTTTATAACGATTATTTAAACGTTGTTCTTTATCATCTAAATAAAGTAATGTTGATTTGCCTTCGGAACGTTTATATAATGGTACATCTTGCCATGTTGACATTAAACGTTGAATTTGTTCAACATTTGCTTTTGCATTATGTAAACGATTTTCTAAATCATGAACTTCTGCACGTGTTGTTTTTATATAATCCCAAATTTCTGCAAAAAAAAAACAACGAAATTTATATGTTGCAAATGATTTATTTATGTAAAATGAGGGAAGAACGGGGATTACACAAATACGAATGGGTTCGGTTTCATATTGATTGAATATTTTTTCCCACTAGAAATATTCTCTTGAAAAATTTATACTTTCGAAATTATGAATGAATGTATAAAATAAATATGACGACGAAACAAACAAAACAATCATGCAAAACAAACCCTTATAAAGTTTAGATTCAATTATGTATAATTCTATATGTATATATACACACGATTAATATATAATTTCTTATATATATAATTTATTTAATAAATAAAGAAGAAGAAATTGAACTTTACCTGGTGTTGACCATGATAATTCTTTTTCAGCACGCGTTAATTTTTTATCAATTTCTTCTAATTGTTTTTCAACAAGTGGTTTTTCTACAGGAAGTATTGTAAGACGAACTTTATTATATGATTTTGTTGTATAATCAAGATTAGTAACATAATTAACAAATTTTTCATTTTCTTGATACATTTTTGTTGCATCTTCAGGAATATTTGCACTAGTACCTGCTTTTGTTTGTTGCATATATTTAACTTCACGTAAAACACCGATAAGCTATTTGAAAACGAAGAAAAAAAAATAACAATTTAACTTTTTATTTTTATTTTTTTTGTAATATAGATTTAATTACTTGTGGATCAAAATTTGTTGTAATAATTTGTGTTTCTGGATTTCGTGTAAGTAAATGTTGTTTAAGATTAAAATTAGCTGCTTGACCAACATTTTTCGACCATTCATCAAATATACTTTTAGCAAATTTATCAAGTAATTGAAGAATTTCTTCATGTTTTGCTAAAACACGTTTTCCATCGTCAGTCTCTTTAGCTCTATAAATACAAAAAAAAAATAAATTTGTAAATTTTTTTTATTCTCAACTGAAGAAAAGAAATATTTACGCATGATCAAGTTTTGTAAATGCATCAACTGGTTCATTGATACGATCTTTCATTTCGTCGACCCTATATAAAAAAAAATATTTGTTTTATTTATTTTTTTTTGTTCAAATGTATTATTCTCAAAAAAAAAAAGATCTTCATTACCATTCTAGTGAACCTGCAATTGGTGGTTTATTTCGATGTAATTCAATTGTTCCATGTTCTTTTTTATAAGCCATTTGTCTTTCATAAATTTCATGACAAGCATTAATTTCTTGTTCAACAGCAAGTGTTAAACGGTGATAATTTCGTACAAATGCTTCATGTATTGTTGGTCTTTCAAGTAATGAACCAAGTATTGAAATAAGTTTAAATTGACTAGTAAGACTATTTGAATCATCAAATGCTTGATTAATTATAGAAGCTAATTTAAGTTCCATATCTTTAAGAAAATATTTAAAATGTGCAATATCATCAAGAAATTCCTAATGAGAAGAAAAAATAAACAAATAATTTATAGAAATTTCTTTTATTTAATAAGAATAAATAAACATACGATACAAGCTGGATCTAATGGATCATATTTTTTATTGCTCATTTTTTCAAATTCTTCTTTAAATTGTTCGAAAATATTTAAAACAAGTGAACTGAGTGTTTTGCCTTTGACACCTGAAAAAATCAAATAGAATATTTAACAAAAAAAAAACAACAATACAATTTTTTTCTAACGAGAAAAGTCCTTCAACTAATAAATCAAGACTATATACATTATATAAATTTAAATAAGCTATGAATACCTTGAAAAGTGTACGTTTTCTTAGTTTATTACTGTGAGCATAGTACAATTTTATAATATGTTTTAAAATGAATACCGTGATAGCAGGAAAACTAATTTTTGAGTTGAAACTTTGCATAGAGACAAGCCTTAACAAGAGTAGTTTGTAGTGAAAGTTTCAACTCTTTTGATTGGCTTTTATTCTGGAATAAGAACATTAAGTTTTCCGAGTTATAAAGGATTTCAGACAAAAAGAAATATACCCATCTTTGATTCTTTACAAGAATTATTTTACTGTATAAGTTCTTTTAGTATAGATATAGGTAGAAATGTTGGATCTTTCAGCTGATTATAAAGTAAAAAGTAATTAGCGAATATCTATCGAATCACACCTATGGTGAAATTCTCAGATCAGACTCCAAAAAAAAATCCGGTTTCCTAAAGATTCTGAAGAAGGATTTGTATAGTTTTGAACTTCTCATTCGGTTATAAGAGCATTTGTTGTCTTTCGTCATGTGGCTAAAGAAAAGTAATTCGATTTTTTGAAAAATCTAGACTTGCTCGGGAAAAACTTTCCACAGAGATTTTATAGCCTCAAGAGTTGTCTACAGAATGTACTATTTAGTTTTCAAAATGTTACTTTAATTCAAAGATTTTTTAAACTAAAATCCATGAAGTAAAAGTCGTGTTCCTTTTTTGTGTCATGTCGCTAACGCTAAGTTTTTACTGATATTCAATCCACAAAAAACTACCTAAATTTTCCGTCCTTTTGAAATAACATATGACTGATATCTCATCTCAAACGGGAGGTATCACCTTGGATGATTCGCTCATAAGAGTCTGAACTCTATTCATAGTTTATCTGAGTCTACATAAAGCACATAGTCTCGATTTATCAGTTGAAGAACTTCTCTCGTAAAATTTTGTTTGTTTTTTTTTTTCTAACCTCCAATTTCAACTTTTTCTAAACGAAGAAATTCAGCAGCTGTTTGAAATAAATCTTGAATAATTCGTACACGTTCCATAAATTTATCCCATTTAGCAAAAACTAATTTTGGTGAAAAATCAAATTCTTTAACCATTTCACCATTTTTAAAATAATTTTTCAATTTAGATTTATACTGTAAATATGCTGATTGATATGCTTCAAGTGATCGAACAGTTTGATTGATTTTTTCCATAGATTCATCTGGTTCACCTTTAAATAAATCAAGTGGTTCCATAAATTCTGAAGCCTAAAATTTAAACAAAAAAAAAAAAACCAAATTTAATATAATTTATTTTCAATATTATTTCCTACTTGTTTCATAATAAGATTATTTAATTCTTGCAATAAAACAATAATACGTGCTGGTCGTCGATATGCTTTACAATTAGCCCACATAAGACAAAGTGTATGAAACATAGGCCCATAAAGCGATGCCGTTTCACCAAAATCTGTTGTTTCAACTCCATCAAAATGTTGTGCAACTGGTTTAAGATAAATATCAATTTCTTTAGCTTCATTTAATGCATCATTAACATCATTTAATAATGATTCAAATGCTGGATAATAACTTGAATTTGTTTTTCGTAATAATTCAGCCATTTTTTTAACTCGTGCATCACTTAACTAAGAATAGAAAAAAAAAAGAAGAATTAGTTTTTTCTTTCTAAATTTTATATTAGAAAAAAAAAAAGATTTAACAATTCACTTGTTCATGAATATTTAATAAATTTGTATATCGTGATCGCCAAAATTCGACTTCAACACCTGGAAGTGCATTACCACCATCAAGTAATGCTTGTGATGAATCTTTTTTTAATACATCTTGAACTTGATGTGACCATTCAATAACAACAGATTCAATTGCATGTAATAAATTACTATCAACTGCAGCAGCATGACCATTTTCTTGTTGTCCATTTACAGCATCATCTGTAACACGTTCAGCACCAGCAGGAACTGGTAAAAGTGTTTTTCCTAAAAATTAAAAAATTTAGTTTCTTTGTTTTTTTGTTTTGCAAAGTTCTTAATGAGATTGGTTGATTATACAACTAGTATTTTCTTTCTAGAGATGTAAATATATAAATAAAATTTGCTTTCACAAATGAAAAAAAAATTTCGAATATTGAATATTTCAGAAAAGAACGTATTAAAAAGTTTACAACTTACTTAATGAATTAAAATCTAGTAAAATTTCGATATCTCGAGAATGAAGACTCGAAAAATCAAACCATTCAAGACTTTTTTATTACTCATAATATATAAACATCGTCTCGATCGAACAACAATTTGACACCTGAGGAGGCTCCCTCGTGAGTCTGAAAATGTGTTTTCTTTCACAAAAAAATGTAAAGGTATTTTTTTTGAAATATACACAAAAACACTGAATGTGTACTCAACTGCTGTTTTTTTTTTATTAAACTGTTTCTTCCTAGACAATCGTATTCGTTGAAGTTAGCTTGAGACTAATAACTATACTAATCTTAACATAAGCAACTGACTTAAATAAGTTTGCCAAAAAAAAAATTCAATTTTGTTTTTTTAATCCACTATTGAGAATGTTAAATGTTGTCAGTAACAGATCTTATCTCATTTAGAAAACAAAAAAAGAATGCTATTAGACATTATACCAAGATATTAGGATATGTCGTTCTAATAATACTGTTTTTACTAATGATTGTCTCCTTTTTTTTTTCACAAGATATTATCTGTTTCTTTCTAATTCCACGCATGTTGAATAAGTGAAATAAACTTATTTTTTGAAGAAGATAATAGAAGACCTTTCTTATAACTTACGAACGATAAGATCTACTAATGTATCGAGAGCTTTACTCGTACCCGCCGAGCTCTATCATATGACTTATCTATTCTATCGAAATTTTCATAATTCAGAATATTGAAGTTGTCTCTTTGTTGCTAAGAAACCAATTTGTATTCTTTAATCTTAGTTACAGAAATAATAAACAAAATAAAAAAAATAAAAAATTTTGTGTTTTTCTTTTGTTTTTATAATACATCTATAGTGTTTATTGCTTAGCAACTGATAGACTTCGCACAAGTTGAACAAATATAAAATAAAATAATTCAAAATTAACAAACCTTTCATTTGTCCATTTAAGATCTGTACTTTATTTTTAATACCCAATGCATGACGAAGAATATCTTGTGAAAGTACTTTTGGCCATGCTTCATTATTTGATGGATTTTGAAGAAGAGGAATCAATAGCTAAATAGCAAAAGAAAAAAATATTTTGAAAAGAATTTAAGAAACAACAAAAACTAAAAATAATAATCATACTTCATCAACCATTGCTGAAAGTTGATCAACAGGTGATGTTGATAAATCTCCATACATAATAACATCACGTAAGACAGCATCTCTTGGAATATTTTCACGACGTTTTTTAATAAAATAACATGATTTATTTTTTAATACATTTGGAAATGATACAGTCGGCTGAAGTGAACCAGCTGCTGTATATTGTATAACAAGTATTGGTGAATCAGCTTTATCAAAAAATTCATGTAATATGATTTTATTTTCTTCTATACCATACATTTTAGCAAATTTATCTGATTTTAATTTAAGAGTTTTAAGAACATAATCAGCAATAAAATAGATCCGTGGATCATTTAGTTCAAGATCTTCAGCCATATTTTTTTGTTTGTTATCAACAAATAAAAAACAGCTGTTGATAGGAATGTATAAATTTTAGTACTGACAATGAATACTAATTGAAACTTTTGAATGTTTTCTTCTTACTCGACGACAAGACGATGCTGAAGAAGAGAGAAAAAAAAAGAAACTGAAAGAAATGTGTTGAGTGAGAAAGTTAAGTTACGACGACAACGAGCGAAATGTAAAAAAAAAAAGTTTTTTTTTCATTTTATATATATTTAATGCAATATATATAGACATGCTATTCTCTCCGTTAACAGTTTCTACGTCTTTTCTCCATCGTTAACTAATGAATGTACGAGAAGAAAGTAAAAGAGAAAAAAAAAGAACAAATAACAAACGATCTCACTACCTCCTAACTTCACAACAATCGGTTTCTATGTGTACAGATGAACTGTTGTTGTTTTATAAAGTATTACTTTATTCCATTATTGAAAAAAAAAAGCCAAAGAACGAAAAAAAGAAAACGACATATTCTGTTTACACTTATTGATTGTGTAAGAAACACTAGTGCAAATAAGAAAAATCAATCGTGATGTAACAGATTGATAGAGTCCTTGAGAATTTCAGGTAGAACCGATGCATATTTCAGATTGGTCATTACCAGTGTGTCTTATTTATTTATTTTTTTGTTCTTATTATCACATAGAAGATGTATAATGAAAGTTCGCTATGTGAAATACCACTATCCACAGATGAAGTAGTACAACAACCCGTCAGTTGTATGTCACCGACCGGTAACCAGTAGACCGATCCAACTCTATTGAGACTATATTCGAATTTTAATCAGATCTTGAAAATCAAATATTCTTCTTAGATTAACTTTGAAAATTTTGTTTTAATGGGAAACTTGTAATTGGTCTTCGACGTTGAGATGATCTGTATATTAAATTATATGTTATTGAACTGTTTATGGAGAAATTGAAAATACTTTTTGCCCATAGTGATAGCTGTAGACTATAAAAAAAAATTAGAAACTGAAAAGCTCCATTGCAAAATAGATTTAATAAAAACAAAGTCCTTTCTTTTTCGTAGTTTTGTTTTTTTTTTTGCTTTTTTTAACTTCAATCAACAGTCGTTGGCTTGCCAATCAGACAAAATAAGTTCTTTTCTTTTTTCTTATTTGTACAAAATCAATTGCATTACTATTTTCTTTATGTTAAGCAAATGTATGTGGAAGATTGTTATTTTAGCTACAGCTGTTTCATCAATAATCTTTGAAGCATTTATTCAAATCTTTCATCATTATACATATAGAACAAAAATGAATATGACAGTTAACACAGAAAGTATTAAAATGAACACATTAAACAATGTTTTTATGTAGATTTCCTTTATCAGAGAAGCGCCACCCTTTCAATGCTCCCATTGGATAAAATATTAACGTTGAATATGTAAGGGAAGTCATCACTCTAATATAAATCAATAACAAAATATTCTTGTATGAGTACCACTTGCATAAGTTATTTTAAGTGATTTTGGCTTTGTCTATTCACTTATTTCCAAAATTAAATCGAATGCTATTCTTAAAGTTCTCTTCTGTACTTATAAAATCATCTATAGATTTTCGAAATATTATCATATTCTAAAACATTTAATTATCTTTTGAAATCTTCATAAATATTTCATATTTTTCCAATAGATTTTTCTTATTGTCAAAAAAACAATACGAAGATTTTTATTTTCTATCAAATATAACATTCACTTTTTTTTTTATTGCCAAAAGAATTCATGTCACAATAAATTTAGAAGAATAACAAAATAATCTACAATGCACAAAATTATATGTATAGAAATTTTATTGCTTTGATTATTATCAATGACTAGAGAACTCGACGACGACATTCAGATGAACCACAATTACAATCCATTCGACGACCGGCTATTTCACCTACTGTATAGTTATAATCCCAACTAAAACGAAAAATAAAAAACAAAAAATAAAAAGGGCTCCGTTAGATTTAGTGACTTATGTGTTGATTCAAGGTACCATATATGTAGTATCATAGAACAATGTGTGACGTATTGAATGGCATATAAGAAATCGAATTTTATGAAAATTTTGATGCACAAAGGATTTATATACTGGTCGTAATCCTTGAAAGAAAATATATAGTATTCATAGACATTGTAGTCCTAAGATAAATGAATGCAAATTTCTGATAAACTTATAGATGCTCTTCAATTTTCTATAATCAATAGTTTTTATCGTTGCTTTCTTCATAGTTAAAAATAGTTATTTATTGACAGGACAATATGGTATTCTAGAGTGTTCAATCCTGTATCACACAACAAGTGAGTATCAATTCCTATATGAAACAGTCGGCATATTACCGCTATTTCAACGATACTATTAAAAATTTTGAATTATCAATAGTCAACAGAACAACCCTGATGAATTGATATAACTCGCTTATAAGCGAAAAATATTTTTTTGGCATCCAGATCCCTGTAGGAAGGTACGGAGATGTGAAAAAATTCATTTTTTTTTAAATGAACGTAAGATATCTATAGATTCTTGTCGAGTTTCATGCATAAGTCAAACCTAGATGCTCGGAATAACAATTTGAAAAAGAAATAATGAAAATAACAAACTTCCTTCCTGCAACCGTACCTTCTTCAGGATATAGACGGCAAAAATTTTTTTCCCGTTCATAAAGGAATTATTTATATTAGTTCATCAGAAATGCTATGCTGATTATCCATTCAATGCACCGCAAATTGTTGTACAAAACCACATATATGGTATTCCGATTCAAGATAGGTCATCAAATCCAATGAGATCCTTTATTTCTCTCTCTTTTTATTTTGTCTTATACCATAATTCTGTTCCTGCTCGAATTGTTTTTGTAGTAAAAAATCCAATCCATGGAAAATGTATATCATGTGTCTGAAAAAAAAGTATAATGCAAAATAATTTTGAAAAAAAAGGAAATCATCATCTTACATCAACAAAAACATTTTGTACAGCAATATTTGGTGAGCATGAATGATTAAAATATCGTCCAATATTACCGATTAATTTAGCATCAAGGGTATAGACAACACCATCGTAATCAGGTAATAATGTTCGATTTAATGTAGAAGTTTTATTTTTCTTATGAAGTTTTGATTTCGATGATTTTTTTCGATCTTTTTTATTGGATAATTCACGTGAACGTAAACTTCCTAAAGGTTTATTAATGAAAATTAACAAAGTTCTTTTTTTTGAACAAAAAAGAGAAAATCTTTCAATCAATATTTACTTGATTCATTATTTGATGAAGGTATTTTATTTTCTTCATCTTCATCATTATCTAATTCTGAATGTATATCACTATTTTCATCTTCATCTTCGTCATCTTCTGAATCATTATTAATATTCTTTAAAAAATATTTCGAATAAAAAAATAAATAAATCAATTAATTAACTTTCTTTTTTTTTCTATAATATCTTTACTTCAAAAAAATCTAAATCTGCTTGATATTCATCACCAATTAATTTGCCTCTTTCATCAGCTTGTTCACTAGTAAATATTTCACCTGAATAAACACTAATAAATGTTCCTACTGGAAGATCATGTAAAGTTCGTACACCCCAACCTCGACCAACAGTTTTAAATAACTATTTCAAAAACAAAAAGAGAGTTATCAAAAAAATAAATAAATAGAAATTTTTATTAAAGAAAATAATTACTTGAAGTTGTGCAATAATACCATTTTGAACAACTCGATTTGAACATGTTTGTTTATTACAAGAACATTTATTATTACATTCATAAATACCACCAGGAACATTTTTATGTAAACGTCGAAAGCCATAACCAAGTTGATAGAGAATTTCAGCTTGACTTTTATGTTTTGCTCTCATTGATTTAATACGTTCATCACCGACTAACTCAGCATATTTTAATGTACGTAACCAACCTATTTTTTTTGAATTCATAAATAAATATTTCTATTATTTTGGGTTGAACAATGATAAGAATATAGAAATTCTCTGATCTAATATATTTTTTCAATAGAAAATTTCGAGTCAACTTGCTTTTAGTAACCTAAGATCGTCGCTATTGTACATAGGAAAATGTAAGTTTGTATAACTATCAGAGCAAGACAAAGAACAAGATGGAATTAGTCTTATCTGATTTACAGTGAACTAAATGAAACAATACAACAGTAGATAAATGAAATTTTGATTAAAAAGTTTAAGATTAATCTATTCAGTGGTAACTGAATAAGAAATCTTCAATATTCAAACTAAAGTAGAGGACAATCGAAGAATAATAGTAATGATTAGAAGCTTAATGTAAAAAAAAGTCAACTAAAAATAAATGTGAGACAGGTGGTTATTTTTTGAATAACATATTCTAACTGTATTATGTTGCCTCTCGGTGTATTTCATCCTCTGATTAACATCTGATATAAGTATTTGCTGTTTTAATGTGAGAAAGATCTATTTTTAACTTCACAAATAAACTTCTTATGCATAATAATGTATTGCGGATAACGACCGTCGGGTTTGTACCGGATCCGAAAATTTTGGACCCAGCGAACTTTAATTTCGTATCTAACATAGTCATACTTGTTCTTTTTAAAAAAGAAGGCAATTCTTGAACTCTATAGTGTAAGATCGGATTGATCTGTCTTTATGATTTTGTAAGGCTGACCATCAAGAATAGATAGCATTTGTAAATTTTCAAAGCGACAGTTAATAAATTAATTCTATCCTTGAGTTCACTAGTGAATATAAATTGTTTGCGCAACCTGAGACAGTCTTTATGCTATATTTAATGTATCATGTTGGATAAAAACAATGTCTTTGCTAATAGCAATGTTAAGTTTCTTCAAAATTCCCTTCAGATTAAAAACTTACAAGCACATTGAATTCTATTTCTACAACCATCTGTACATGAACAACATGTCATTGTTGGTTCATTAACAATCATATTAACACCTTTAACTGGTGTGCGTTCAACACGATAAGTAAATGTATTTGGTATATCATTATTAACTTCATTAACAGCTATTATAGGAACATTTTCTTGTCCATCGGATATATCTGAACTTATTATTTTACCATCGGAACAATAAGATTGTCTTATATTAACTAAACTATCAAATACAAATAATTCAATTGATAATTTAGAATTTGTTAAATGAAGATAATTATCAACTTGAGATTCATTAAATAATTTTCTTCCACCTACAAAATTTGAAATTTAATATAGAAAAATAAAAAAATAAAAATAAATTAAACAAACATGGTGAACAATAAATAATAATTGGACGTGAATTTTTAACACGAATATCGTTAGCTTTTTTTATTCGTACTGTTTCAAGTATTGTCCATTGACATGCAATTGGTTTTAAAAATGGATTCATTGTTCTTGATAATTGATTCAAATATTTTTCTCCATACATAACACATTTATTTGAACAATAATGTGGAATAAAATCTTTTGAATAATGTAAAAGAAAACTTCCAGCTAATTCAAGAAATAATGGATTAATTATAATTTTTGGATTTGTATTTGTCTATTAAAACAAAAACAAAAAAAACAAATCGATCAAATGAAAATTTTTTAAGTGAAAATACAAACATGATTAGAACGTAATTGTACTGATGTGATAACGTGATTTGATGATTCTGTTGTTGAAGTATTATTTTGTTGATCTGATGGAAATGTATGAGTTTCTGTTTGTATTAATAATGATTTTTGTGCATCTTGTTTAGATGATATTCGTGCTCGTTTTACAGATCCTAAATAAAATATATTTTTAGTTGTAGACAATCGAAATATTTTCATTTAGAATTTCTTTTCCCATATTAATTATCGGATGTGATAAAAATTTTGCAACATTTTGAAAAGTCGGAAGTAATTCAGAGTATGAAATGTTTTTATAAAATGTGCGATAAATACTCATTTTTTCTTGTAACTTTCTTGTTAAAGCAATAAGTCCGATGAAAATATTAGTAGCACTACATGTATCATTACTGACTGTAATCATTGCAAGGGTAAATGGATATGTGATGTTTATACTGATTTGGCTCGAGAATTGGTCGTCGGCATTTCAATAAACATCCAATGCTGAGCAAGTAACATGCGTGTTCTCAGTAAATATCCTGATGACTGTGCCGCATTTTTCTTAGCTGAGAAAGGTCGTCGCAATGCGATCTTGAAAAGTGGTGTTTACGAGATTTGGTCTCGACAAGGTACTCATCTCTTCTTTCTATGTGTCCGATAGTCTGTTGTGAGTGTAGATCAAGAATAGAGTCACACTCACACCCTTTTCTTAGAATTTCGCAAGACATTCGGGAGTCGAATATAGTTTGTCTCAGAATTCTAATTTTTCTTTTTCATTAGTTCATTTTATATACGGATATTCAGCAAAAAAAAAAGGTTAGATTATCTTAAATCATTTGAAATAAATATGTTTTCTAAGATTTAAATCTACTCAAACATAAATTTCAATTTTATCGATCGAATTTATTCGAATAATTTAAAACTAACTTATTTCCTCGATTAATTGTTCAGCCGATCGTATATTTCTTGTTTTCATTTGATCATTAAGACAAATAATTTCAGGTGCATTTGATTTTCTTGCTGATAAATGTTGTCTAGCTGAATGTTTACTAAAACTATTATTATCAATATTATTTTGTGTTGAATAATAATTATTCATTTGTTCAATTAATGTTGAACCACGATAAATCCATATACGTTGTTTTGTATGACTTAATTCAATTAACATCATTGAACAATCAATTTGTATAACAATAGCTTGTATAAATAAATTTTTATTTGTTGAAAATATATTTCGTATTTTAACAATTGTACCTTCTTTAGCACGTAACATCATACGTTCAGGATAAGATTTAAAATAACAATTAAGAAAATCATTTTCATATTCAAATGTTTGATCAAGACAAATATGAATATCAGATGATAAATAATAATTAGCTGATATATTTATTTTATCATCAATAAAAAATATTAAACAACGATAATTATTATTTTTTCCTGGTTCTTCACTAATTAAACCATAACGATATTGTCCTGTTTGAGAATCAATAATAAGTACACGTAATTTTAATGGTAAAATAATATTTTTTTCACATGATTGAGCAAAAAATAAATATTTTGTCGGTATATCATAAGTTTTATTTGTTGTTTCATTAAGAATATTAACTATTTTTGTATTCATTAAATCAGAAATAAATGTATTTATTAGACCTTTTGATGGTAATTGTAAATTATGATCATTTTTTATAAGAACAGGTGTATGTATATAAATCATATGTATTGGTTTATAATTAAGATGAATTGGTTGTGCTGGTGTTGAACTTATATGTATAATTGAATCATCATTAAATTGATGATAATGATGATTATTATTATTATTAAATGATAAAAAAATTTTTTGAATTATTTCATTATTTTTATTTAATTGTTTTGATATTTGTTCTATTTTAAAATTATTTAATTGTTCAAATTCATATATAATAGCATGAAAATAATGAATAGAAAAAAAATTTTTAAAATTATCTTTAAGATAATTAATATAAGTTTGAAATATTATTTTTCTATTTAATTCTGATTTAATTTTATTAGGAAAATTATTTTCCGAAAAAAATATATCATCTAATTCTAAATAACGTTTCATACATAATTTACTAAATATTTCTAAACATTTATAATCTAATTTTTGTCGATTTATTGAAGAAAATAATAAACGATAATCTTCAGCATTTAATAAATCAAATAAACGAAATAAAATTGGTTCAATAGCAGATGATTTACGGAGTTTTTCTAAATGAAAAAAAAAACAAAACATTATGTGGATTTTTCAAAACTTGAAAAAACAAAAGATTTTCAAAGTCAGTGACGTTACCAAGCGAAATGATCAGACCCGCGTCAATCTGCTAGACTCTGTATGTGAGATCGACACTATGAGAAAACATTGTTCGAACTGAAACTAAAAATTCTACTTAAATTTTCTATGATTTACATCAATCAAAGTAAAATTGAGGAGAGATAACCAAAACAAAGTAATAGTCATCAGCTGGATTAATCAAAACACGAGTATGTAAGACTTTGTTTTTTTAGATTTAATGCGAATGAATTCGAAACTTGTCTTCTCTAAGCCGGAACCAGACTAGATTTAACATGATTATATATCTGAACCACTGGAAAAGAAGCTACCACGCATATCTCTTGGCAAAATTCTGATTACGCCATCAATCCTGACCAAGGAACATATGTTTAGATTTTTGAACCGATACTAGATATGACATTCTTATTATTAATAACGAGTTGATTGCTCGAAAAAACTTCAATTTCCGGAATATAATCGGTTCTATTCTTGAACTGACATGTCGACGTATCTTATCATAAAAATTAGTACAAGTTTCTTGACTACAATTGTTTTCATAGAATATGTGCAAATGACCTTGTAGAAAATTTTCAATCGATCTTTTAACAATGTAATATCGAATTCATCTGTTGGAACACATGACATTTTTTATTTACTTTAAAAACCACATTAATAAAGTCAAAAATACAATATTCGAGATTTTTTTTATTATAACTTTGATTTCAATGATGTTCTTTTATTTATTTTTTTTAAATTGCTTTACTTACTTAAATATTGTCGTTCATCATCAAATGGTTTTAATACACTCTCAATATCCATTCTAAATCAAACAAAAAACAATCCATCAATTCCATGACATTCTACATTATCGAATCTTCTTATTAACTTTACCGTAACGAACTAAATCGTTGTCCTGCATGTGACATCTTGTTATCTTTTTTTTTTTTGTTTCTTTTAATTCATCCAAATGATCTAAAAATTGTTTGTATACCAAAATTGTCACAAGACCAATAGAAAAAAAAACCACTTTTTCTTTTTTATTTTTTTTTTCTTAAATATCTTCATCTCGTTTGTCAATGCAAAAAAAAAATGTTGTCAAACGAGCATAAAATAAAATGATAAATAATTGTTGTTGTTGTGTTATTTTGCTTAAACATACGACAAAAACAATTACACATACACGTCTAAGAAAAAGAAAAACAAAACAAAACAAACAAGCGCTTAATAAACATTCGTCATTGCTCAATTGTAAACGCAGCAAATATAATTTAAAAAAAAAAAGACAAAGATTGCGCGATGAATAAACAAAAGGAAAAAAAACAAACGTTATTTTTTTGTTAAATTTGTTTACATGAATATTTTACATATATATCCGTAAAGAAAAATTTCTTTCGTGAGATTTGCAAACGAAAACTGTTCAAAATGTTTTTTTCTTTTTTTTTTTTGCATATTAAAAAATAAAATAATAAACATTCATCTCTATGTATCAGATATTGGACTATAGAGAGGAGTATATTCATCATCAGGTAATTCTGTTGGATAATAATGTTTCAGTCGAACATGCCATGCTATTGATGATACAGCTGATAATGTACGAAATTGATGAACAACATTACGTGGAATAAAATAAATATCCTAATTCATAAAAAAAAAACTTATTTTGAAAGAATAAAAAAAATTTTTTTGATTAGTTACATTATCATATAACGGTAAACGAACATAACGAATACCATCACGTCGTAATTGATTCAATTTACCTTCATCACACCATAGTAGACACTAATAAAAAAAAAACAAAATAAGGCAAATTAAATTATTCCATATATACAAATCATGAATGAATTGCTAGAATTTGTTCGTTGTTCGAGATCTATGATAGTAACTAATACTCGACATGACAAAGTTTTTTGCTCACGATCACAATAGTTACAGTTCTTAATCGTTACTCTGTGGTCACTAGAGAGCTGCGAGTCTACGTTTTTATGGAGACGCAACTCCCTAATGGTCACGAGTAATACAAATTCATTTTGTGAATTATTTATATTATTGACAAAGATTCAATATATCGATTTTATCATTCACAGCTAAGCAAGTCAGGTGCTTGTTGAATCAATTCTTCTGAGTTCTGAGATATCATCTACATCGACTTTTTAAATATTGTTCATTTTCAATAAAAATTCTTCTATTCTATTCTCAAAATAAAACAAGGAGGATCATATATATATATATATATCTTAAGTTTGATTTTATAATATGAATCATGACATTGTTATCTGTGATTTGATGCACGTCATTTATTGTATATAATTTAATTATGTGTACTGAACGTTTTCAAATAAAAACGAAATTATGAGTCATTTACATAATAAATAGAAGTTTAGAATATATGACGATATTTCTTCGAGATCAAAGTCGAGTCATGATCATGACTGTACCAACTGTAAATCAAGTCGAGCATAAATTACGACATAACGATAATATGTTTTAATAAGGACTTCATAATAGATGTCACTCTTATCCTCGCTCTCATGTTATGTACTATTGTCAAAATTTGACAAAAAAAGTCTTCCGTTTAAGGTTTACAAAGATTTCTAGTTTTAGATATTATATAACTTAAATTTTTAAAACTAAATATTATGAATGATATATTCAATACACATTTATACTTTGATTATTTTATTACATCAATAACAATAGAATCAGATTATATAAGATAACGATATGTCATAATAGCAATAAAAATAAAAATTCCCTTTAGTCTCTCTCAATCGATTTGAAATATATATCAAATTAGAACCATTAAATCTAATTCTAATTTTTCAGAATTTTAAGTTAAACAAATATTTTCTTCGTATCTAATCAGAAAATAATATGAATGAAAATAGTCAATCAAATACAAAATTATATATAAGAACTATTTGAAAAAAATCAATTAATAGAATAATATTTATCTTACTTGTGATGTAGGTGGTTCATATAAATCAAGTTTTAATTTTTCTACAACTTTTTCAAAATCTTCTGCATGAAAACAAACAACATCTTTCACCATTCGATTAATTGTTGCTCTTAAAATAAAAAAAAAGCAAAAACGAATTCGAAAAAAATTATTGTTGTTTTTTTCGAATAACTAACGGTGTTCCACAATGTACAGCTTTTAAAATTCCAACTGCAGCTGTCGTTTCAACTCCATCTGCATCACAATGATCACTATGTGCTTTTGTTCTATCTTCAACTAATACTTCTCTTGGATCTGTTCCACGTCCAGTAAATGTTAAATTTCTTAATTCATTTGTCATACGTTTTTTTGGATGACATATTTTATGTTCAGCTGTTGGAACATATTGTTCACCTGGTCGAACCCATAAAATTGGTCCATCATTCGATTCTGTTCGAGATTTCATTTTAACTGATGATAATGGTCCCCATGGCATAACATGTTGTAAAAATGGATTTTCTTCTAATTTATCAATAAATGCTGGAAAATAATCTCCTGAAAATATTAACAAAAAAAAATAAAATAAATTGAATGAAAACTATTAACACAATCTCTATGAAATTAAAAATATGAAATACAACCTAACTATTCATAGAAAGATTGTTTTTAAATATATTTCTTCAACATGATGTTACTTAATCATCCAGAAATATAATAAAAAAGTAGTTCATATATTTATTGACATACAATCTGTCATCACATTTCAACGTCTGTCATGATCTCCGATTGACACCTGTCATCGTCTATGATTAACATTCGTCACGGTTTATGATGCCCTCTCATTGGTGTCTGGGATGACCTTTGACTAGCATCTCTTACTGTCTATAATGCCCTGTGATTAACATTCATCCTTTGACAAGCGTCTGTCATAGTCTATGAGGATGAGTTCAAATTTTTTGCCCTCTACAGTGGTGTAAAAACTGCTGCTAAACTGAGAATTAAAGATTCTTTATAATCAAATGATTCAATTTTATTTTCTTTCTTTGAAGCATTTAACAATGATTTTAAATTTTGATTTTTAAGCCAGTGAATAGAGAATTTAATATAAATATGATCTATTGCTATCAATTGATTCAAAGCGACCTGAATATTTCAACTATTTAAGTAAACATATGTATTATTTTATTCAGAATTTAATTATGCATCTGATGGTACGAGAATCAGCATTTTACAGGATGCGTCTAAATTATAATAAGATAATTTATCTTCAAATGTTTTAGTTCTTCTAAACAAAACACTAACAATCATACTAAGATTGTGAATATGTAGAGTAAAAAAAAATTCTCTATCTTTTGATGTACAATACTTAATTTTTAACATCAACCTTGATGAACATACGTTCATACAAATCGGTTTTCTTTTTATTCGTAGAAAAATAATTTGACAATTCAATAAGTTTTATTCTCAAAAATAAAATTCTCTGAACGTTCGTTCGTGCATACGGCGAGTAGATTCTGCACTTCTAGTTCTTATACTTCAATATTTCTTTGAAAATTTATCTTTTCTTACCACATTCTTCTTTGCCTGTTACTTTTCCAACTAATGATATACTCATTAATGGTCCATAACGAAATGTACCATTTGAATATGTTTGTACAATACGATTTCTATATTCTCCCATAGTTGTTGTTAAAACTTCTTTTGAATTAATTATATTTGACGTTTTAACAATCATTTTAGGATATGATAAACTAAAATAATCAACTAAATCAGGTAAATATCTTGCACCATCATGTAAAACTCCAATTGAATATTTTGCACGTTGATTTATTTCACCATAAACAAGATTAAAAAAATAATTAACAAATAATATAGCATTTTCATTAGATAAACGTAAAAATTCATTATAATATGTACGTATTAAACTTGCACCACCATTTGGATGTTCTTCTGTATGTATTAAATTTTGAAATAATTGTAAACGATCATTATTACTATTTGTTAATGAAAAATCTCTATATGGTGATGATAGTTTTTGTTGATGTTGATGTTGTTGATCATATAAATTAATTGGAGATGATATTGGTGATGATGGTAATGATGATGATGATATTGATGATGATGGTAATGAACATCTATCTGATATACCATCATATTGTGTATGTGTTGTTTTTAAATTATATAAATAAACTTGAGAATCATTTGGACAATTAAGATCTGTCGTTTGAGTTTCTTGTTCTTCTTTACGTATTGTCTGTGTACTATTTTCACATAATGGTTGATCAATAAAATCTGTATAAGTTGATTTATCTGATTTAATTAAACAATTTGTTTGTATTGATTGATGAAATATTTCAATAATATCATCACATGTCTGACATTCATTTGTTTGATATTTTTTGGAAGAAGATAATGATGAATATAGATATTTATATTCACCAAATGGTAAATCATCTCGAGTTGTTGTTGAATGATCTGATGTTTGTGTTGTTATTAATTCAGTACTTAAATTACGTTTTATTGTTGCTGAACGTTTATCAATAGATGAATCAAAATGATTTGTATTTGATGATGATGATGATGATGATGAATAATGATCATTTATAGGATTATATTTTTGTTTTAAACGAGATGATGAACGAGTTTGTACAGGAGGATTTGAAGATTCTTTAAAAATAAAACCAGTTTTAGCTTAAAACTAGATTAATTATGATGTAAATAAACCTGAATAATCTTTTGTTATGTTGGACAGAACTTAAGTTTTATCCAACGAGGAAGACAGTGTCTTTTCGAAGATCGAATTCGCTCTCAAAAATAGATTTTCACCCTTCCGGAAGAGAAAATCTGGATATAGAACACATTATCAGACAAAAAAAAAAGATCAATAAATTGTTTCACATAAATCTACTATTTATTATAATACATTCTAAATTCCACAAAAATGATCAAGATAACTTTTTTCAGATTTAAAATAATATCCACATCGTTCAGAGCTGTGAGTATAATTCATGCGTTAAATATCTCTTTTATGGAAGATATTTCAATATTACTAAAATGAAGTGTCAAAACTTTTTTTCTGAAATAAGTCAATATTATTAGCACTGAAATTTCATATAACATCATAGTAAACATAATTTTAAGTACTGCGAAAATTAGAGAGATGTACACTAGACTTAAGTAAGATGGTCTCGGTTACGCTGGGACCAAAGACAATTGATCCCGCTTACGCACTACTTTAGACCATTTAATAGAAAATGTTTGACAAAAATGCTGTCTTCTCAAATTTTGCAGACACGATATAAAAAAGGAATGGAAGAGGTTGTCCACTTCATATTGAGACGTATGTTTCTAGCTTTAGAATTTTGATAAAAAACTGTCATGATGGAAATATTATATTCGGTATTTTAAAATTATATCTAACAAGGGAACTTCTTCAGCTGCCTCCATTCTGGTTTCAATGAGTTTAGTTTGACTAAACTGTCGAATTTTTTTCTAGAGATCTCAGATTTTCGAATTTTAATCTGAAACTTTACGCATATAAAGAATTCAACTAGATTAACTTTTATAAAAGATTCAGAAGTTTTGAATAAAATCTTTTCGAAATCCTTTTCCATTAATCATGTACATAATACGCATTTTTTGAAAGTTTCAGATCAAAATTCAAAAATCTAACATCTCTAGAAAAAAAATTCGATAGTTTAGTCAAACTCAAATTCTTTTTAAGGTTTCTATTAGAACACTATGTAGTATCTATAGATAGAAAAAAAAAAGTCATTGAAATCGAAAGGACGTAGTGTTTAAGAGATAAATTGTAAAATAAGAAATTCTTCTACAAATAGATAATTGAATTTTCAAAATTTACTATTATTATTTGTTTGTTGTTTAATTGTTTTTGATGTTAATTTCGTTCGTTTTTTTTCTTGTTGTTCATTTGAAGATTTACGTTTATTTCCATTTGTTTTTGTTGTTTGTTTTTTTAATGTATTTTCGTCATATATATTTGTATGATTATCAATAATTGTTTTTGGAAGATTATATATTGATGAAGATGTATTATATTGATCTGTTTCAATTAATGATGTACGTCTTGTTGATATTAGACGACGTGAAAATTTATTATTTGTTGTTATTTCATTTGAATTAAAAAATTTTCTTGAAATTATTTTTGTTGTTGATTGTTGTTCATTTGAATCATTTGATTGTTGTTGTGATAAAAGATTTGTTGTTGGATGTATTAATACTGTATCATTTGATGATGGTGAACAAACACGTCGTATATGTAATTTAATTGATGTATGTTCATTTGGTACATCAATTGAATGTATTGTTGTTGTTGGTATTGGTGTTGTTGATGTTGATGATGATGTTGAACAATTTGATGTTAAAATATTATATGAAGATGTTTGAGCTTGTTGATTATTTGTTTTACATTTAATTATTTTTGTTTTAACTGATTGTTGTTCATCATCATCATTATCATTTATTGTATCATTTATATTATTCGACATTGAATTATTTTTATTATTATTTAAATCGTTGATATGATCATTATTTAAAGAAGATGTCTAAATAGATCAAATAGATTAAGATAAATAAAAAAAATAATACTAATAATAAAATTAAAAAAAACTAAACCTTTGTATCATTGGCTAATGGAATAATATTACTTATATCAGTCATTAGTACATTTGTATCTGAAAATTTGAATTTTTTTTATTTCATAATTTGTTTTTTGTTTGATAAGGTTTTATTTTTGATAGTAATATTTTAATTGAAAAACAAAAAGTACATACATAATAATCTTGATCGGACAGAAGGGAAATAGAAGAGAGAAAGAGAGAGAGAGAGAGAGAGAGAGAGAAGAATCTTTTTTTATAAACAATTATAGGTATTTTAGATAACAACCAATTGACAAATGAATACCATGATGAATCACAATGAAACTCTAGAATTAATTAAATTAGATTAAAAAAATTTCATAAAATGATTTTATTTATAGAATAAAATTTATTCCGATATGTTTTTATTATGTAATTGAAAATATTTTATTTAGATAGATGTCGGTTGTAATCATTCGCAAGTGTTTAAATAATAAGAAATTGTAATGAAACTAATCATAACAATAAATTTTCTAATTGATTTTTTATTATAAGAAAGGAAACGAACGATTATAATCGATGTACTATTTGTTTTCTATACAAAAGAATGAAACGAAGATTCTTTTGCATTCAACGTTTCTATTTGTTTTTGTTCTTTTTTCTTCTCGATTTTTTTTTCTGTACAATAAGTATACAGACGGTTAGAAATAAAGAATAGTAAGAAAAAGAGAATCATTGACGAGTAACTCTTCTTCGTTCTTTTCTATGGCATGATACATGCACATTAACAAAGTATACATAGCCTTCCTATTAGCAATTCTTGTAGTCGCTCACGCACCTGTTTCTCATGAAATATGTCAAAAAAAAGAAGAACGGAAAAAATAATAAATGTCAATGACGCCTTCCCCCGTTTTTTATTTCAATCGTTTTATAAGAACGAATAAAAAAAACTTAAATCGTCTTTCATTTTTTTTTTTCTTCTTTTCTTCTACTATTAATACTATAATGATACATCTCATATATATATTATTCTTATTAATAACTATTGTTCAATTAACAATTACTGATACATGGTCAATAACATCAACTAATTGTTTATGGCATAAATATACTTCCAATAATCGTTTACCTACTAGAGTTGATTTACGAGATATACGTAATCAAATTTTCAAGTAAGTAAAATCGTTTTTTTTTTGTTTTTTTGTTTGATTTTATTCATAAATTTACAAATCAATAGTGTTTCATTAAATGAATCAATTTATTATTTTAATCCATGTAAAACATTTAATTATCCAATTGGTGATGATCCATATACAGTTCAAGGTGAACAATGTCATAATGTTTTAGGTTGTAAACGTATACAAGAAAATGAAAATTCTTATAAATATTATACAGTTGCTATTAAATTAAATTCAACTGTATTATCAACACGAACACCATTAACTATTCGATATTATGGAATAAGGTAGAAAAAAAAAATAATTTTTTTTTTTTTAAATTGGAAAAAAGTTTTCTTTTTCTTTTGAGGTCATATGCAAATACAACAATGTATGTTCGATGTGAATGTGATCGACTTCTACATCGTGCACAATTTAAATTTGTTAAATATCAACCTCATAAAATGCCGGTAGGATTAAATTTAGATTTTAGTTTGATAAAACAAGAAAAAGAAGCCTTAATAATGATATTATACGTAGGTTTTCTCCTTGACTCATCGTTGTTGTTGTCCAAATGTTTGTGGAGGTTTTTTGTTATTATTTTGATAAATTATTTTCATTGGTTTTCGTATTTTTTTTTTTCTCTTACTTTTTAAATCAATAGGCAATACATTTCCTAAAGTACTTTTACTTATTCTTCTTTTGGTAATCTTATTCATTGTTGGTACAGCTGTATGGATCTTTTTTCAATGTCGCCGACATTATCCCGAACGAAATACATATGGTGCAATAGCTTCTAGTCAGTATAAGTTTTTTTTTTTATATACAATATTTTAATTTAAAAATGAAAAAAATAAATAGCCGATATCAATATACATACATTGGAACCATCAGAAGTGTTACTTAAATCTGGTGCAATTGAAACGAATCCTCGAGGTGGAAATAGAAAACGTATACGTAGTAAATCAGTAGTTCCTGCTACTGAAAATTTCAGTATCTCATCTGAAGATATTAAAATTACCAAACGGTAAAAATAAATACATAGATTTACAAAAACGAAAACAAATTTTTTTAAATTTCTTTGTTGTTTTTATAGATTAGGTGTTGGTGAATTAGGTGGTGAAGTAAGTGAAGGGCGATGGAATGATAAATTAATTGCTGTTAAAACATTACGTATTGGTGTTCATCCTGAAAAATTTTCTAATGATGATAAAATGTATCTTGAACGTGAAATGCATCTATTAAGTCAAATACGTCATAAACATTTAACAGCAATTATTGGTATTTGTTTTGATATTGATATTTATCCACGAATACTTTCATCATTTGCTGAACATGGTACAATTATTGATTTTATTCAATGTTTTCCAACAAAAGTTGATTGGCCATTAAGAATATCATGGTGTATAAATACATCAGATGCACTTGAATATTTACATCAATCAAATATAATACATAGAAATTTAAAATCATCAAATATTCTTATTGGAATTGATTTACGTGCACATATCTGTGATTATGGTCTTATATCAATTCTTCAACCATTTCGAGAAGCATGTGATAGTGAACGTTGTCTTTGTAAATTAAGTCATCCAGCTTTACCGGTGTCTATTCGTTGGTCATCACCAGAAGTTCTATCTGATCCATCCGATAAATCAAGATTTAATTATTCATGTGATGTGTATTCATTTGGTGTTTGTCTTTGGGAACAAATAGGTTTAGAACAACCTTATGCTGAAATAAAAGATGAAGCTGAAGTTAGTCGAATGATTGTTGATGGACATCGTTTAACACCATTTGAAGAAACAACAACTATTGTTATGCCTGATTATAATCAATTAATGAATGATTGTTGGACAGAAAATCCCAATGATCGACCAACATTTGAACGTATTGGACAATTTTTACGAGATATGTTACCAAAAGCAAAACAATTTCGAAAAATGTCTATGAGAAGACTTTCATTAATGGCAAGTACAAATGAAATACAAGACGAACGTCGATCTATGTTAAGACTTGATTCTAAAATATCTACAGATACAATGAAATCACATCATCCTCATGTTTAAAATATAACGAAATATTAGAAATTTAGTAGATTTATACAGGTGAAACAGACATCTAATATTTATAAAAAAAAAAAAAAAAACTATACATATTTTTCATTCTCATCTTGTTAATTTCGATTATACAATAGTCAAGAAAAAAAGTAAAATTATTAGCAACTATATATCTATTCAAAGTAGTACTATTTTAATTGATTATTAAAACTAATCCAATATGAAATGTATGTAAAATCCCTTTAGTAGCAGCAACTATTGTTAGTAGTCCTTATCAAGATTTAACAATAAAATGTTTTGAGAAAAAAAAACAATAGTTTCTATCGTATTGAGACTGATCGATGGATATCAGTGAATTATATTAATTATACAATTCATATGAAAATACAACATCAAAAGCTGATTATACACGTAAAACAACATGTCGTAGAGTTTTACTAAATCAACACAATTATAATTGAAATGACTTTACGTGCTGAAATTTATATGAAAGAAATAGAAATGTCAGGTTTTCAATTTTTATTTAATCAAGTTTCAAATTCATCAAGTGTTTTAGCTAATGCTGGACGCATATGATGATAGTGATGCAATCCATATTCATACATCAGTTGTTAATAATGATAGAAAAACAAAACAATTGATACAATGATAGTTCATTTAAGAAAAGATAGTTTTGCTGCTATGTCACGTTGATGTGTTGTTAATAGTTTTCGAAATAATAAACATATGCTATTACTATTTATGATATAGAGAAGCATCATCAGATGTTATTAATCAAATAGCAAATTTCAAACGTAGTTATAATGAACTTAAAGATGATGATTTTGTTTCAGATGTTTATTTAGATCATGTTACACTTGTACGAGGGCTTAAAGAAATGTTTATTTTCTCCTGAGGATATTCTTGAATAAAATATGATTATAATGAAAAAAAAACCTGTGTGTAAGAAAAATTTTTTTGCTATATTCAGACATTTTTGGAGTTGGACTAGTAAACCGGTGGTGGATCGGATAGCTTACCAGTCCAATTCGGGTGAACTGTTGCAATCGGTTAGTTTTTATCAATTTTTAAGCACTACAGTAAACATATTTCGATCGTTTCTGTCGATTTTCATGATTTCTACAATCCAGAAATATAAGTATCAATGAAGACCTCGGATGCTGTTGAACGTATGACTTATGGCTACGAAAAGTTAGTCAGGCATTATCAACCCAAACTAAACATTGTTTATCTCGAAATTTCAAGTTCATTTTTCTGTACTGCTTTCAACTGACTGTCGGAAACCATCAATGGCTAGTAGTTTTCAATTCATGTGTGAATTTAAAAAAATATATCCGAGACGATTTCGTTTTGTTATGAAAGTTTTACTAACTGAAAAATATTATGTGTAGTATAAAACCTACTTTGTAGTTCATTTTATCTTTCTATGTATAGTAGTAACCTTGTACCAAATGCGAAGCCTTTCGATCATGTGAAATAATGATGTCATATTTTTACTGAAGAAAGTCAAGCAAAAAAAAACATAGGTATTGCTCAAGGTGAGTTATTATGATTATGAGTAGAGGTCGATAAGTGTAGTTTGAGTTAGAAATCTATATCGGAGTCAATTAAATGTCTCATTAATAAAGCAGATTTAAAACAAGAGCTTCTCTTTGAATTGCAAGTTTTATTCTTTGGTATCTACTGTACAAATTGATATGTATTTGCAACTTGACTGGTATCTCTTCAAGGCCTACGCCTATAAGAAGTTGGAGTCAATCTTCACTTCGACTTGTTTACATCTTCATAAAGCCGTGAAGACACGTGAATCGAGCTTACCAAATACATTAGTTTTTATTGTTATTAATAAAAAGTCTAACAGTTATAAATGTTTCCCTTGAAATGTCTTCGTTCAGCTATAATAAAAAATTTTTCTCCCGAGAACTAGTTGATTAATAATATATATTAAACAGATCGGTTTTTCATTCGCTTTTCTATTGCTAAAATCAAAAATTTTATTCAATAGTTTCTAAATTTGTAAATCAAAAATAGTTTAATAATAAAACTTTTTGATAATTATTTATTATTACAAATAAATTCTACAGCTTTCATAGTCCATTCTTGTAAAATATCTGGTTCTTCTAAATCATGATCATTTGTATTTAAAATTAATGTATGTTTAAATTGATCTTTAATACTTTCAATAGGAACAATTAAATCTTGAATACCATGTATATGAAGTATTTGATTTTGATAATCATTTAATTGAAATGAAAAATCTTCTTGTGAACATAAACGAATAAATTCATATAAAATTTTATGTGCACGATGTGATTTACAAGCATCAATTGATTTACTATTTAAATATTCTTGAAAATCTAATTCATTAAAATTTCTTTTAAAATTTTCCCATGTTATAAATCCATATTTTTCTTGCATATACCAATAACGATGAAGATCATATTGATTTAATGCTGGTGCAAGTAAAATAATTTTTTCAATTATAAAACAATTTCGATTAGAATTTATATATTTAGTTATAACACAACTACCAAGACTATGACCAATAAAAATAAAATTTTTATAAAAATTTAATAAATATTTCATAGCATGATATAAATCATCGACAAGTGTATCAATTTTTATTTTATAATATTTACCATCAGATAGGCCAATACCTGTTGGATCATAACGAAAAACACTAGCAATTGGAGTTGATGGTAATAATAATAGTTCTTCAGTTAAATTAATAAATTTAGGTGCTGTTGATGATAGACCTTCGAAACCAGCTACACAAACTACAGCAGTTTTTGATATTGAATTAATTGATTCAGTAAGAAGACCACGTAGAGTGATATTACGACTATTTTTAAATTCAACAAGACGCGTATTACTCATTATACTAAAACGAATCTTACAAAAGCATAGTTTTTTATATGCAGTATGTCTTAATGGAATTTCTTTATTTTGTTTTATCTTGCTTGAGACTATTGCAGTTTGATTTTTGTTTCAGTAATTGATATTAAGAGTCCAATTGAGTCCGGGTCCAAAAATTTTAGACCCGATGGACTATAGTTGTCTGAGAGATGTGTAGGGTACGCTTGTTACCGAATACAAAAAAATCGGAAAAAGAGAGATCTCATATCTTTGAAATGACGATCCAATTTCGATTAGAAAATTTCATTGAGACATTCAAAGTACGATTCGACGGGCTCTAACTGCATTGTTTGATATATTAATCATGAATAACACATAAAATTCAGGGAAAAAAAGATGCTGTAGTTTTTACTACAATATACAAAAAGAGTAAATCAATTTTTTTTAATCTTTGTATCTAATCTTCTATTGTACATTTTAGTAAGAAAATATGAGTCTGTACTTCCTCACTAGATATCAATTATCAAAAAAAAAAACAAACTGCAATAGTTTTAAGCAAGAAAAACTCAATTGAGGTACATTTGCAATTTTCTCACTCTTTTTTTACAATTATCTTTATTGTCATTATTGTATCTGTCCTATGATACTATCTGTTATTTTCTATAAACATCCGATAACTTGTAAATACACACTAAACAATCGAAGATTATTTTTTATTTGCATAGAGTTTGTTTTTCTCTATTTAGTGATCATATGTTTACACAACTAAATAAATTTAAGCGAAATTAAGCAGTTGCCTAAAGGAAAAGAAGATTTTCGTATCTACTTCTAATATAAAATAATCGAATTTTTCTAGAAAAAAGAACATATTGATTCAATAACAACGCTTCAAGGTTATAGAGATCAATAAGTTAGTAGACTTACGAGAGAACTGATTAATCGCTTTTTAATTCGGATTCTGTATATAAGGTAGACCTCAGTGAGATATAAAAAATCTCAAAAGAATAGATCCCTTGAAAAGAATTTTCTCTTCCAGAACTATTAAAATTCCAACAAATAGGAAATTCTAGGATCTTTCGTGGATAATGGGTGATATTTTAGACTTTAATATCTCGAGAAAGAAATATTCTTTTGACCTGAAATTTTCAGGATATTCTAATGTCCAATAAACCTATCTGTAGACAAAATCTCAAATCGGAATGCTACCATTCGATTTGTTGGTATCTATCATGCCAGAGGCTAAAATGCCAATCACTCTGTCCATAGACGTTCTAAGGAAACTTATCCTTTTAAGATTTTTTATACTTCACTGTGATCTACCTTTTGTACAGAGTCCGAATTCAAAAATGATTAATCAATTGAAAACGTTCCCTTGCTAGTATTGATAAAATGTTCTTTATTACATTGTATAAATGGCGCGAAGTTGTAAGTAAACAAAACAAATACTCAAGTGGAGAATGTCATTATCTTTCTTATCAAATGAAAATAATACCGAGACATTTAATATAACAAAAAGAACTACAATCAAATTAACAACATCAATAATACTTGATAATGAAAATATATGGCATGATATTAAAGTAATAAAATACAAAATGTATATTTTTTTTAAAAATTAAAAACGAAAACTTTACTTTAGTCATTTTTCAATCTTCAAAATTCATTAATTTTACTTTCAATAATTTGTATAATATTTTTCTTCTTTTTATTATGTCTTATGTTTATTCTAATAAAATTAATGAAAAAAAAACGTTTATATAAAAAACAAATTAAATCACAAATAAAAAATTATACAGATATGAATTTTCCATTTCAAACAAAAAAATCTTCATCTCCTATTCAAATGGGTTTAACATCAAATCAAATAACATCACGTGGAAATATTATTTCAATAAATAAAGATTCTTCATCAACAATTAATCCTACACAAAATGATAATAAACGAATATGGAATGATGAAAAATCAAACACAATAAATCCATCGCTAACAAATAATGATGAAATTGAAACAGTTAATGAAGTTCTTGCAATGGAAGAACGTAATGGAAAAATGTATTATAAAGTTAATTTTACTGGTCATTCACCTGATTATACAGCTTGGGTTTGTGAAGAAGATTTAATACCTGAATAATGACATTGATGTTTTATTTCTTTTTTTTTCTTTGTTTTCAAAATTTTTCTTTTATTAAAATTGATCTCCAACTGTGAGAGAATGATTTATGAAAGAAATAGAATGACGTTGACAAATATGAATTTTATTTTAACAGAAGTTATGCTACATAAACGTAGATTTTTTTTGAAATGGATATCAATTATAATTGCATATATATGTATTTTTTTACTCAGTTATGAATATGGTACAAGTAAAAGACATATTCCAGTAGAAGAAGTAACAAATGAACCACGTCATTTAACAATTAAACGACTTTTTTATGATCATGTAGAATATCTTAATTCATCTATGATTTTAAACATGATTAATAAAGAATTGAAACAATTGTTACCTTTTGAGATGGGTAATAAAAATTTATTCACATATTATATGAAAGAATATTTTGTTAGATGAATAAAACATTATTTCGAGAGAATATGAGCTTATAATCTTTGTAATAATATGAATGAATGATTCGAAACTGAACATTATAGATGAAGCACTATTATTCCTTTTCACACATCGCATAATCTCTAAACTTCTTCCATTATCTGATGAGTGCCAGGTTTTTTAAACTTTCCAAAGATCATATATTGTTCGCTTAATAGTGGCATGCGGTAAAGTTTTTCTTTATGTCATGGATCAGAGACGTCGAAAACTTTTCTTTCCAATCCATAGGTTACCTATAATTCAGCCGATAACTCTATGAATATGCTTTAATTCGACTCTATATATTCTTTTTTTAGTTCATAGATTATAGAGTTGAATTGAGTAGTTCGAACTCTATCCATTAGGTAACCTTGATATAGACTACGACAACAAAAGACATTGTCAACAACAGAGAGAGAACCCGAATACGTGTCACATTTGATCATTCGACTAACGAGGAAATCTCTTCAGCTATTTCCTTCCGATTTCAATGATTTTTTTGTCTATAATAGCTATAGACAAAAAGATCATTGAAATTAGAAGGAGACAACTATAGAGGTTCCTCTATAAGTAACAGATACTAAGACGGTAATGGGTCACATATAGCAAGTCATAATGATGTCTTCATTGAAGCAACCTTTTTTGTAAGTCTTTTCTGAGAAATAGAGATAATTTCATGGATAAAATCATGAATCACTCGATAAAATCTGTCTTCAAATTTAGCTGCATGGATCTTCGCTAAGTTTATCCAAATGACTTGTCCAAGTCACTGAGTTTGGGTAGAGCTAACCCTTCGAAGCTTCAATTCAATCCATTTAGTATATTTCTTGTTGAGATCAACAGTTAATAAGATAGTTGATTTATTTAATATCTTCAAAAATTTTCTATGTTATAATCATTCTTTAGATCTTGTTGAAAAATATCTAAATTGAAAAAGTCTTAAAATGCATAGATCAAGAAGAAAAATATCGACAGAATAAATTTATTCTTTGTAATAAAGGATAAATATGGTGTGTTATTATTTATTATTGAAACCGATAAGAGAAAAATAATAATTCAATAACTCCATCAGTGATGTGAGTCGAAAGAAAGATGAACTCAATCTTATTCATAAACATTCGTATCTTTGTAACGCATATCGATACTTCTGTGAGTGTAGATATAAGTTATTCTAGAATAGGACTTTGACATAATCGAGCATCCTTAAAACTGTTTTGTTATTGATATCTTTAAAGTTATTCAACATTTTCCATAATTCGAGCTTCTAATGAATAGCTTGCCATTAAATATAAGTTTCAATGTACAATTCAATGTTCACGCAAAAATTCTTTCAAAATACTGCCGTATAGTTTCCATCAAACTTTTATCTTATTAAATCCTCAATCAAATAAGAATGATACATACAAATAAAAGAGACATTCTTCTAGAAGCCATCGGATCCAAAATTTTCAAACTCGAGCTCCCAACCAACTCGACGAGCTCTACAATCTTCTCAAGCTATATTTTAACGATGACATTCTTATTTTCGATATATAAAAATAACATCATATTCGACTAACCTAAACCAACAATCAAACTTCAAATATTCGTCATGGTCTTGTTGTTTTTTATGATTTTTCAAATCATCATATACTTTTTCAACAGTTTCTATGGTTATATTCATCATGGATTCAATTACGTCAACATACTTATATTCAAAATGATCTTATTTTATTTATTTCTTCATCAACAATACCTAATGATTTTAAAAAACTTAAAAATATAACTAAAAGTTTAAATAATAAAAATCAATTTATTATATATTCATGTACAACATTAATTGATTCAATATTAAATAAAAATTATAAAATATTAAATAATTTTTCAATACATTTTCATATGGAACTTGCACGTTTATTTTATTGGCAACAAACACGTCTTTCATCATTATTATTATTTCTTATAGATGAATATAAAAATAAATTATTAATATATGATTATATATTTCGTTTAGATATTGATTCATTTTTAATGTCAAATTTTTATGTTTATCAACAAACATCATCATTTATACTTGGTGAATCAATACCTTATGATCAATATACATTAAATAGATTAGAAAGAATACAAAAATATTTTTATTTAAAATCAAAATCTAAAATAATGAAACAATCAATAACAATAAGTTGGTTTGGTCGATTAAATTTCATAAGTAAATTAACACGTCAAATAATATTAATGGCTTTATGGTTAATTAAAGAAGAATTTACTGAATCTGAACGTTTACATCATTTAACTTATTTAAATTATCCATCATGGTATATTGATGGACTATTAGAATATGCAACAGCTATTATACTTTCTCTTAATCAATATGAAAAATTTTATGATAAAATTTTTTATCAATTTGATTGTCATCATGTATTAACTAATTGTCTTCATATATCTTTTCGTGATCCATCACATCATTTACATTTATCAAAACATTCACTTCGTTTATTAACAAATATTAATCAAAGTAATTTAACAAATAATGAATTATATATATATAGAACTGTGATTAAATCAAATGGAATGTTTCAATTATATTTTTCATAGTTTAGATTGTATGAATATTTTCTTTGAAATAAAATGTTTCGGTTCGAACAATACCCAATTCGATATCTTTCCAGTTCGATCCAAACCGAACTCAAACCAATAAAATTCGATTCGATTCGGTCTCTAGTTCAGTCCTGTTACGTCGACTAGTTAAGATCAATTAGAGAAATTTCTCGACTAGTCGATAAATTCTTTATTTTCATTCTGTCGACAACTTTTTGTGCCTTTGACAGAATATCTTTTAATAATTAAGCATTTGCTCGATAAGTTAAGGTGCAAGTAATAGAGAATACCAAGAATCACGAGTTGTTTATTAATATTTGACCTAATAATATGATTAATAGCAATATATTTGTTTATTTTTAAATAATAACATCGAACAAGAAGAGGACTTTTTGCAATTGGAGCCGAATGCGAAACAGAGTTAACAACATCTGGCAAATGTTTTCACAATCACAGTGCAGTTTTCAGACTTTTATGTGATAAACAAAAGTATACTGTTTAGTTTGTTCCATAAATAGTAACAAAAAAGCAAGTGAATAAAGTAATTCAAGATTCACTTGATGTCGTTCTGCTTCTAAAATTCGATCAATTTCGTTAAGTATATGTTTGCTTGTTGGCTGATGAGGCCGAAATGGAACGCAGTACTGGTATCAAACGTCATAATTATAGATACATGCATAAATGCTTTTTTCAGCATGATAATACATGTTTACCTCTTTGATAAATCATTTTCGACTCCATGTATTCAATTACTTCGTCACATGGTTCATCATTATCTGTAGATGAGTTTTCATTTAAAACGAATTCTTTTAGTTAAACACTATCGTTTTCTATTTCTGTGACTTTTTCTCAAGTACAATAAATTGTTCAATCATGATCGAATCGATTTTTACTTCTATGCTTTTATATAAATAGCAATTTGAATATTTTGAAAAATCGAGATCTCATTAATTTCCGCATCAGGTTCATGTATGATCTCATATCTAGGCTCATTCTTCGGGCCATACTGAGCACTCAACCAAGTTGCAGAACACTAACCCATACCCACACTCATATTGAATATAATAATGAATCATTGTGATTGATAATATTAGAACCGAACTGAGAAATCATTGAATGGGACCGAATCAGAGGTAAATCTTTTGCCTCAAATAGAGAAATGCAACAGTTAATACACAAAATAGTTTAATTAATTAAAAGAAAGAAAATACATAGCTTAACTCAACAACGTAAACATGAGCAACAGCAGATTGTTAGAATCCGAATCTTTTAACATAAACGAATCAAAATTTAATAAATAGTAAATACGATGTGCATTTCAAATGTATAGTATATGATAAAAACATATATAATTGTAATTTATCTAATACTTTTTCTTTTTTTGGCAGTTGTTATAGTAGAATCGTAAAATTTTGTTAACATAGATATGTAAAACAAATATTCTACTACGTAAATAACAGTGCAAAATTCAATTTGAATGCTCAAAGTTCTGAAAAAGTTTATTAATTAATACTTATTAAACAAAAAAAGAAAATATCAAAAACAAAACAAAAAAAAGCATAAATGCAACTGTATTTATCTAACACGAAATAATTTCATATGAAATTGGTATTGAAGTAACGGAGGAAGATTCGAGAAATATCTATAGCAAAAGAAAACTTTAAAATATGAATATTATCTTTTTTTTTTTTAGTTTTTCGTTTACCTGATCTGATACAGATCGAAGTTGAATATGTAATCGACGTAAACATTTTAGATTGTTTTGACACAGACATATGATATATTTAATATGATCATATAATTGATATTTTTTTATTTTTGATAATGAATTAACTGTTTGAATAAGTTTAATATATTGTAAAAAAGGTGCTATTCGAAATAATAATGTAAAGAATTCTAATGAATAATCAGTTGATATACAAAGTGATCGTAATGAAAATAATAATAAAGGATATGTTAATTCAAATTTGTAAGGTTCAAATATTGATTGTGAAAGATCCTAACAATACAAAAAATTCAATTTTAAATTATCAAGGACACCTCCGCCTTCGTTTGAACCATAGATAAAACGCCTAAAATAAGGAGATAGGTGTTCGAGAAAAAAAATTTTAAACAAGATTTTTCATAAGATCGAATCGGGTCCATTCACGGTCGCTCTTTAGTTTTGTCTAATTGGACCGAAATTGTTACCACCAATACTGGAAAGTACTCTCTTGAAGTGAAATCGACTGTGTTCATTTTTAATCTTTCTATCAGTATATATAGAATCTTGAATATTAGTATCCCAGTTTTGGATCCGAACTTTGACGTATTTCTGTCATATAAAAAAGAAAGCAAAATTTCTGGAAAAGCTTAAAACAACTTCTGAAATATAGCCTATGGTCTTTCCAGAAAAATGCACAACCCAATTAAACAAAGTAAGTGGGAGATCGTAAGCAAGTCCTATAGAAAACCAGGATATTCTCGAAAAAACCTTGTTTAAACTTTTTTCCTCAAACATATGTCTCCTTATTTTAGATGCTCTATCTGTAGTGAAAACTTCAAGAGAATCGGAGATGGTCCTTCAGCAATAGGTACCCGAGTTAGTATTGCTCATATTGAATAGCATTTTCAAAAATTTTTATGCATTAATAATAGATGAAGTTAAGATATCTGTAATTCTACCAATTAATTTTATAATTAAAGTAGAATTGTAAAAAAAAACAATGATTGATTCAAATTCGAATTTAGCTTACAAATAGTAACACATCTTTACATAATTGATTATAAAGAAGCAAAAAAAAAGTGATGAGAATAGTTTTCTTTGCTTTTCCAAGTCATATAGAAGATATCTTGTCGTAATAGACAAAATGGACTATTATTATTTTACAATCATGTCCAGATCAAAGATGGAATCAGTTTGGACTTTTTATGACCAATACCAATTTAAGTAGGCCAGACTGAATTGCACCGACCGGTCGATCTGAAATTCATACCAACCCTAGACTGACGAGTTGTCGTACTATTCCCTATGTGGATAGTGATATTTAGTGCAATCAACTTTTAACAAAGTTTCATTACACAACCTCTATGAGATAATAAGAGCAAGAATATGAATAAGACACACCAGTAATAACCAATCTATCAGCGTTCACCCGATCTGAAATCCATACTGTCCAGGCAGACAAGCAAACGGTAACAACGGTGTTTAAACAGTATGGTATGTCTCCAAAAATGCGTTTAAACTGATCAAAAACATTTAGTTGTTTAACATGTTGTCACCGTTTAAATAGTAAATGTCTGTGATCGTTTCAACGCGGCTTCTGAGACATATCAAACAATTTTAACAGTTTGAATGAGTCTGGTTATGGCTGTTGCTGTGAATCTTCTATTTAGCCACAATTATACTCAAATCCATCAATATTCCACATCCCTACCCACACTAACACATGCGCACAAATACTTAACCCCCCCCCCCCACACACACACTCCACATCAACAACACACCCACACCTTTTACACGTCCATCAATAATGAAAAGTCACAATTCGAAAAAAGATTGATGATCAAAAGTATTTTTTTCACCGAATATACACTCAATTGCACACCAAGCGAGATATATTATAAATGAACATATGAAAAAGAGGATGAGCAAATATATGAAAATACAGAAACTAATTTTTCTTTTCATTCTGCCCGATTATTTCGAACATAAAAAGAACGAAAAAAAAAAGTTAAAACGTGATATTATATGCAACGGAATATAAATGTATATGTATTGCAAAAAACAAAGAAAAAAGAAAGATATATAGAGATATAAATGAAATGGTATAGTTCTCACTTGCTTATATTAAATATGATGTTTTCTAAGAAAAAAAAAAGAAGTAGTGTGAACAACAACAGAGGAGTCAGAGAAGCGAAGAACGATATCAGCACTTAGTGATGGATGCTATATAAAAATAGGATAATTGAAGATACATCATAAACTGCTGATAATTTAACATTCCATGGTTTCTAATACGAGTGTAACAATGTGTTGCGTGGCAGTTTGAGCACATTACGCTATTTTATCATTGTTTACGGCAAAGCTCGCATTGTATCCTCATCAACTCACCATGATTTTTATGTCCATAGATATACATTTTCATATATATATATATATGTATACATCATTCTCTGATCAAAAATATTCAGCAAAGAACATTCAATACAAACTTCTGCCAATTCCATTACAAAAACATGTCTTTTTCTTGTTCAGTGATATGTTTACTTCCATTTTAGTTAGACAAATAAAGTATGTGAAAGACTGTAATAAATAATATTTGATCAATTTAATATGATCTAAACCAAAACGGAAATTTTTTGTTTAAACATGATTTATTTCGATGCAACAAAATAAGATCGTTTTAACGTTCTTATAATCGTTTTTTGTCTGCCTGAGTGATACTGAATCCATCTCTGGTCCAGATATTCTGGAACTAATTTAGTTCTAATCTGGACTAGAGCCCATTGGATTCGTTCCAGACTCGAAATCGGCTATGAAATTTTTCTGTTAACTGAATCCGGGTTAGAAAATTTGAAATCTGACAGGCTCTACACTTGATTACATATGACACGAATTGAGCACAAAAAATATTAATCTCAAAGAACTTTGATTGAAATTCTGTGTCCAAATAAGTTTTGATATCAAATGACTACACAATAGAATATCGTTGAATTTTATTTTATTTTAAAATTCATTCTAACATGAATGTATTATCTTAGACAAAGCAAGTTCTATTTAATAAATAATCTTCTTACCAATTCACGAATATCAATCTTTTGAAAATAATTCAATGCTCGATCAATATATCGACCTAGTTTTAACAAACATACATAATTCCACTGAAAAGAATAAAAAAAACACTAGATAAATATTTTCATTATAGAAAAAAAAACCATCATAATTTACTGATGATGAACGATCAACAAATATTTTCCATTTCTTTGATATTAATCGACAGCTAAAAAGTAAACATTCTCTGCTAAATAAGTTTCAATATAATCATTATCATTTACTTTAATCTTGTTGATATATTAGTAAAATCAATAATTTTCTGAAGAATTCGATCATCATATTTATTCGAATTAAATAAATCAATTTTCTTATCATTATCATCAAGTTTTTTAATAAATAAATCAATATCATTTTGTGATATTCCACTACATTTTAATAATTCTAAATCTGCTTGTACATAATATGGAAGTATTTTTCGTTTTTTTACTATTTTTATAGTTTCTTCAATATTATCTTTTTCTTTATTATTTTCACATAGAAATTTTGTTCGAGTATAAGTAACTGATTTATCAGAAAATATAATTATATCATAAAGTGATGGATCAACATGACATGTACTTGTTACATCTATAACTGATAATGGATTGGAACCAAAGATTGTTTTAATAATAGCTGGTGGTAATTCTATTAAAAATGACCGAAAAAAAACAAAAAAAAAAAAGAATTTATTTTTTTATTATTTACCTAAACTTAATTCACGATTTTTTGAATGTTGAATTATATTTCGATGTAATAAAAAATAACAATTCAAGATTTTTATTGTTAAATATTGTCGAGTATTTATACAATATTGAACTAATTCGTATTGATTATCTGACATTATCGGAAAAAATAACGAATTCTTTTTCTTTTCTTTTCTTTTTTATTTGACTTGAGGTCTATAATTAATTTTAATCGTTTTATTATTGGTGTATTTAATTGCATGATGAATTGCTCGATTGAGAAGGTATTTAAAGCGTCATCTATAAGGAAAAAAAGGGAATTCTATTTTATTTTTGAAAAATTATAAAGTAGAATTGAGATTATTTCAACGAGAAAATCTGATGAATGATCGAATGAGAGAAATTTTTAAAAGAATTTTTCTCTCAACCTTCTCATTGGTTATTTATTGATTTTTTCGAAAACTTTTCTACCCGATTAGAGGGCAAATATGTCGTTTGAAACTTCTGATAGTTTAGTAAACTGAATGAGTGATGAAATTGGACTGACTATTTCTTACCAAAGAATAGATTGAAAGATGTTTCTAAAATCTACATTACCTATGTAATAAGTTAGAATCATCTTACAAGGTAATGATACACCTAACTTCAATAGGATAATGAGATCAGTGTTTTATCGCTAAGCGGACAGCGCTCTTCCGAATATATCGGATTGATCTTCCTTGAGTTTTAAATCGTCCCTTTTGGAAGAGAAAACTTGCATAAAATACTGGACATGATTCAGCATGATGACCTCATAGTGCAGCAAGAGAGTTTTCTTCAATCTTGGAAATTTACTGTCCACCAATTGGAATGAGACTAATTATGCAACAGATCGAATAAATATTAGAATTAGTTATCGCATTATAATTCTTTTGCTTCCTCTTCGAAACAAAATAATGAAACAAGAAATCAGTACAAGCATATTAATTTTCATTAGTAATCAGCACTATTGATTGTGCAAAGATTGGTACGACACATATCTATATCGCTTGTTCCGGATCATAGTACAATATCAGTTAAATCGACAACTTCTTTTCTAGCGGCCTTGACTCCAGTGATTTTAGTTTTTCTGGTCTCGGCCTCGGCCTAGAGAAAACTATTCCAGAGTTTATTCGTATGACATTTAAAATAATTCTTTAATACTCGTTTTTTGGATTTATTTAGTTGACAACTAGCATTTTTTTGGGTCATCACTCTTGAATTATGTTCTAGTTCATATGATTTATAAGATAATTCGCTCAAAACTATAGAATATTTTACTACAAACTTGAGTTCCGGTTACGGCAAATTTTTTTTCACGGTCCGGATGTCCCGTACATCTGTAGTCCGTGACGAACTCGACGAGTTCTAGTCAATATCAACTTTGATATAAATCATTTGTTGATAAACTATTTTGTGCTAAGAATTTCATTTTTGAATATAATTTGTTTTTCACAACAAACTAGAGTTCTGCGAAATGAACTTTTTTCGAGCCCCGAATGTCCTACAGGACTCTAGAACAAATACTATTCAATAAATTATTGCTATGATTATTTCTTTGTCTATGCAAATCACTATTACGAACTTTTGAATCCTTTCAAAACTATATAGTAATGAATCACTCTTGTTTGTTTTACTTTTTTAACTAAAAAAACCTAATAACAAACAGCAAAAAAAAAAAGCTCAAACAATATCGCCATAAAAGAAAATTTTCTTTGTAGATTATAATAATCAATGGAATCGATTCAAGATTTTAATGTAACATATCCACCAACAATTGGTGATGATTGTTTAAAAATTTTTCTTAGTAATCTTGATGGTCGAATAAATACGCAAGATTTACATACATTTTTTAGTCCATTTGGTAGAATAGAACATATTGAATCTTGGACTCCAAAATCTGCAATAATTCTTTTTTCTGATATGGATTCAATTGATCGTGTTCTATTAAAATATCGAAAATGTATTATTAATAAACAAGAAATATTTATTCGTCGTTTTCGTTATGGATATATTGAACGTGCATATATGGATTCAAAAATTTTATTTATAAAACCAATAAATAATGATTTATCAATAAAATGGAATGAAACAACAATACGTAATTGTTTTCATAAATATGAAAAAAATATTGAAAAAATTCGAATTGTATCAAAATCATTTCATGGATTTATTTATTTTAAAGATTATGATATAGTTGATAGAATTCTTCTTCAAACAAATATGTTTCGTATTAATGATATACCAATTGAAATGAAACGAGCAAAATCAAATGAAAAACAAATAGAAGATAATGATATACATATTGAAAAATTAATAAAAAGAAATAAATTATTAAAAAAACAAATTGAACGTAAGATTTGATTGTTTTTGAAACAACAAAAAATGAAATTTCTTTTTTTTTTTGTATTTTAGGAGAAAAAGTTGATGCTCGTCATGAAATTAAAAATCTTAAACGTAAAATAAATAAATTAAAAAATGAACTTATTGATTTAAAATCTCGATATCGTTATTAAAATAATGATTATAAATATTAGTATCAGCAAAGAAAGACTGTCTTTTTTTTGTCGACGTTTTTTTTCTACTCGACAAGTTGTTTTTTTTTAGTAATATTATCAAATTTTTCGATAAATTTCTAATAAAGTTCCATTATAATACTTAAAAAAAAAAGACATTATTTAATGTTTTTCTTATTCTCGAAAGTATTATTTCTAGACACTAATGCGTCAATGCTAAAAATAGGCTACTTAGAGATATATTATAAATAGGATAGCGTGAGAATTAAAATAAATTGCATGTTTGTTAAACAAATTTCAACAAAAAAAAAAAAAGATTCATTAATGATTTAATGATGTGTAATCATATATTATAAAAATTAGTTCGAATTGATTTTAAGATATACATTGAAATGAAAAGTTTCAGCTCTGATCAGAATACGATCACATATATTTAATAAGTAGTCACGCAACTAGATTGGAAACTCAGCACTGGAACCTGTCGAATCCAAAAGTTTTGGACTCGAACTCGCTCGGGTTCGGGATGGAGTTCGCGACTAATCCAATAGATTCTACTTAGTATCCCTCCTTTCTTACAAGGCTTTGAACTTCTCTACCAATGGTTGAGTTCTACTGAGAGTGTGAATGTCCGATAGGTTGTTGATCGAGACTATATTCAGGTGAGAGATTATGGTGAGTAGCGTAACAGCTTAAAAGAGTTCGGTTGTTTGAGCTTTTGCTATTGAGATATCGAATTTTTACTGTATTTTTTAACAGAAAGCTGTGGTACTCTCAGACCACTATGAAAATCGAATTTCGAGTTTCGACTTGAAATCTTTGCACAAATGAAGTTGTTGATGACACTAACTCATTGTGAAAATTCCACTAATTTAAGGATTTCCTACTCTGAAATATGAATACTGCAAAACAAAAACCTTCTGAAAAAAAGGCAATCATCCTTCTTATGCTGATATCACAGAATAACAAATACTTAAATCTGTGAAACTTTCAAAATGAACCTGTGTCATTGAGAGCTCCACTGGTGCAAAGTTTCAAGTCGAAACTTGATCAAGAAAGCAATCGAACATTTAGACACATTCCTTCGTCAGATAAAAGTGAAGGCAGAAAAAATGAAAAATGAACGAAACAAGATTAAATTGTATATGAATTAAAAATTATTGATTTCGAATTTTTTAGGCCGTAGAAAATCAGATATTTTATTTACTGTTAATATATTTTTAGCAAATAATCGATTATCATTCGATAAGATGAATGGAAACTTAAAAAATCTTAACAAAATATAGAGTAAAGTTAAGACAGAGATTATCTCTTTTTTAAAATTCATGTCGAGTCCTAATAAATTCTATCCAGTACACATTTGAAGAAAAGCAGTTTTCTTTATAAAATAATCTCAAATTATATTTTATGTTATAAAATAAAAGCTTTATTTTATTCCAGGCTTTTGTAATTTAAAGAAAGTCTAGATGAATTAATAAAACGAATACAATTCAAAATTTCGTTTGCAATTTGGATATCTACATGTTGTTGACGAAATCTCATGTTTTTTTTTCCTCCATTTTATTATCAATAAATTCCAGTAATGATAAAAAGAAAAGATAATAATATGAGCTGCAACATAATTTTGAAAAAGAAAGGTTTGGTCTTATTATAGATAAGTATGGAAAAATATCTAATATAATTACAAATGAGTGTTCGTAAGCATAATCTTTGCATCCGGATAAATTCTTTTTTTTTTCTATTTGCAAAAAATAATATATATTTGACATGCGAACAACAACATCTTATCATTCTTATGAACTGTACAATAAAAATCTATCAATTTTTGTAATATTTCGAACATAATTCATGTAATTAGATTCATAAATTATTCAACTATATTATCTAGACAAATTATTAATCCCCTACACAAACAATATCTAATGTCTACTTCTTTAGTATTCGTCAGTTTCTTTTTCTTTTATATTTCTTTTTTTCTTTTTAATGTTTAACAAATCTTCTTTTTTTTTTTTGTCTTTCATCTATTTTTCTGGTAGAGTATGTCAGAAACAAGAGAATATGAATGACAACGGATTCTTTCTATTCTTAGAGATCATTTTTTCTTTTTGCGTTCATATTCATAATTAAAAGAAAGAGAAAACCTGCTAAATTACGTATATACCTTATCGATACAACGTTATCATTTAGACATACTTACTTATTTCTTTTATTGAAGAATATATTAAATAATATGTCGACGTTATTATTTGAAGCTTGTGAAAAAAGTGATAGTAATCAAGTAGAGTTTCTAATCGATGCAAAAGTAAGAATATTATTTTTTCTTTTTTTTGTTTTTTTCTTTTGCTTAAAATAAATTGTTTAGTATAATATCAATCAATTAGATAAACAAGGTCGTTCAGCACTTCATTATTGTTGTAATAGTACAATTACAGATTGTGCTTACCTTTTATTAAAAGATGATTTAATAAAAAATACTATTCTTAATTTACAAGATAATGAAGGTTGTTCAGCACTTCATTTAGGTATATTGATAAATAAGATTTGAAAAAAAAAAAACAAAAAAAATCTATTAATATGAATTCTAGCTTGTATGAATGGCAATGAAATTATGGTGAAATTTTTATGTGAACAAGGTGCAGATGTTAAGTTACTTGACAATAAATCTCGTTCTGTTATTCATTGGATAACAGGTAAATTTACTTTTGAATTTAGGAAAAAAAAAAACAAAACAAATATTTTCTATATTAGTCTGTGGATATGTTCATCTTTTTAATATTTTGATTAAATATAAAGCACCTATACATATACCTGATATTCATGGTGCTTTTCCTATTCATTATGCATCACAATTAGGTGGTAATATTTCGGTAAATAAAGATTTTAAAATTGATTCAGGCAAAGGTAAAAATACAAATTTTTCGAAATAATATTTTTAAAATAGTTTTCTATAATTAGGTTTGGCTATTTTACAAAAAATTATTGATTATAGAGTAGACATTGATTGTGTTGATGAACAACAACGAACACCGTTTATGTGGGCTGCTAGTGCAGGTTATGAAATGATTCATCTTCATTTGTTTTCTACAGGAAATTAATGTTAACCTTAAGGATTTCAATGATGAACTAGATATTTTTCTATTATAAGAAGACTATTTAATTATGAATGAAATTCATAATTTATATTTCATCTAATATTGTAAGAATTTAATGTTTCATTTTTCAGGTACAATTGATCAATTACGTTTATTATATAAATATGGTGCCAATCAATTACATGTTGATAAAAATTCTCTGACTGGTATAAATTAATAAATAATAGAATATTTTTTATTTATATATTTTTTGTTCTTTTCTCATTTAGCACTTCATTGTGCAGCAAATCATGGTCATGTTTCTTGTATTCATATGTTAGTCGAACATTGTAAATGTCCAATAGAAGGTTTGAATTAAATTACTTAAATAATTTTTTTTGTATTTACAAGATTATTTAGGTGAAGATATTAATGGTTGTACAGCTTTATTTTATACTATTATGTATAATCATTCAAATGCATGTAAATTATTACTTGATTTAAAATCAAATCCTAATCATAAAGATAAACGTGGTCGAACGTATGTTTTATATGCAAAAATTTATTTTAAAATTTTTCTTTTTTTTTTGTTTTTGAATTTCACATAGTCCAAGTCATTATGCAATATGTAATGGAAATCTTGATTGTTTAAAATATTTAATTAAATCTAATGCTAATATATGGATAAAAAATAAACGTGGTGATTATCCAATACATGAAGTAATAAATATTCTTTCACTTAAAAAAGTTCATAATCAAACAATTGAATATTCAAAAATTTTCGGTAGAAAACGAAATTCTGTTTTTATCTTCTTTGATTAATTGAACTTTTTAGCTGTTATTCGATATATTTTTCTAATATATCCAAAGAAGATTAATATTCAAAATGATGAACATCGAACTCCTCTTCATTTAGCAGCTAGTTTAGGTGATATTGATACATGTCAAATTTTAATTGAATGTGGAGCAAGAATTAATTCGTTTATGCGAAATTCATCTGTAAGTAATATATCATAAGTATTAATGTTTTATTATTCAATTTAAAAATTCATCTATAAAAATATTTATTTTAAAAATATTCTTGAACAGAATTTAAATAGAAATAATTTGATAACAAAACAAAACAAAAACACTAATTATGAAAATAATAAGAAAACATTAGATTTTAAATATGTCATATAAGCTCATAAGTGGAATATGATTGACATCAGGATAAGTGGGGCAAACAGAAAAATGTTGTACGAGGGATTCAGCACGCTAACTATGTCGTTAGAAAGAGCAGAGATCTTTTGATAGTGATTTCAGAGAAAGTTTAACCACTTTTTCAGGCAGGATCTGACTATTGTTAGGAGAGGAAGAGGGCTCGAATCAAGGGAAAAAAGCGAGACTTCAGTGCAAATGAAGTACTGAAGTCTCGTTTTTCTCCCCTTTATTTGAAGCCTTCTAGAGAAGAGGGTAACGAGGGAACTTCTCCAACTGCTCCTTTTCAATTTCAATGATTTTTTTTTCTTATAGATACTACATAATATTCTAATAAAAATCTTAAAAGGATTTGAATTTGACTAAACTATCGAATTTTTTTCTAGAAGTTCCAAGTTTTTGGAACACTTGTATTATCGAATTTTGATCTGAAACTTTGTGCATATAGAAAACTCAACTAGAATACCTTCCATAAAAACATTCACAAATTTTCGACTAAAGTCTTCTCGAGATATAAACCCTTTTCATGAATAGTGTATACAACATACATTTTTTTTGAAAGCTTCATATCTCGAAGAGACTTTGCTCAAAACTTCTGAATTTTTGTTATGGAACCTAATCTAATTGACTTTTCTATCTGTAAAAAGTTTTTAGATCAAAATTCGATTGTTTAATCAAATTTCAATAGTAATCGAAATCCTTTTAGAGTTTTTTATTAGAACACTATGTAATATTTATAGGTAGAAAAAAACAATCATTGAAATCGGAAGGAAGCAGCTGAAGAGATTTCCTCGTTGGCCTCACCTAGAATCCATCAGCTTACACCATGAATCAGGATTCATTTGTTCGTATTCATAAAGGATAAAAGGTGAAAAGATTGTTGCAAAAGTCATTTGCTTTTCTCAGTATGATTAAACTGGAATAGATGATTACAGAGATGAACAAGTCAAGTCAAATTCGACTTGACTCGGATTATAGAATGACTGAATCTGCTTACTGATGTGAATTTCCTTCTTTGGTCTGTCGGTTACAGACTTCATTAAGTAATCTGTAAATTTTTCTATTATGAATCAAATCATTTTGAATGTAAAACTTAGGTAAAAGAATCGAAAAGCACATACAACATATAATTAAAATTAGTTTCATGCATCACAGATATAGTTTTCAGAGTTGTGACAAATGACCAAATCCAACGGAGTATTACTAACTCTAACTTGCATAAGAATGTTCTTGGTCAAGATACTCAAATACTGCAAGAACATGAGAAAAACAGTTTGACTAGGAATATAACATAGAAAGTAGAGAAAGCCGTAGACAGAAAGCAATCATTAAATAGAGGAAATAGAAATTTTTAGAATCTAGATAAGTTGATGATTCTTGTTTCGTAAAAAAAAACAAGAATCCATACGATTCAATGACTAGAAACCATGAATAAACCAATTACACGATCATATTCATCAATTTCAAGGTACCTCATCGTTCTTGGGGTTTCTGCAGAACCGACTCATCAGAAAAATCTGAAATTTCCAGAGCAGATATATCTTGGCTAGTAAAGCAAAAGTTATCACCTTAGATACTGTCTTCTATGAGAAGATACTGAAATTACGATGACCCCAATATTCGCTCCCGTTTCTCCGAGATGCTATATTCGATCGAGCTGGAACTTTATTTTTTTTTTGCAGATACTGGACACTGTTTGACGTGTCTATTTCTTTAAGTTTTGAGGAAACTTGCACCATTGATTTTTGACAGATTTTACAAAACAAGTTCTAGTAAAAAAGAAGAACATGTAGTTTTGGCAGTATACTCAGTATTTTGATTTTATGTGTTACAAAGAAACTAAAAACAGCAGGCACTTCAAACAGAGTCTAGTACTTCTAAAAAAGAAAATTTCCGCTCTATCGAATGTATCGCAGCTGAGAAAGTGGGATAGTTTTTATCCTTTGCAATCCAGATATTTCTTAGAAGAAAATATTTCGAAATTTGTAGTCTATGACAAATTTAGCTCTACTCATCGAGATCTATTTACTCTGAAACTTTTTAAATAGTTCTAATGAGTCGTTCTTTAGAAACCTCGGAAAGACGAAGAAGAAGTCCACTTAAAACATTTATATTCATCTAAAAATAGTGCAAACTAATTTGCATGATGTTTTCACATTAACAACTTGTCCACAGTAGAAGCTATTTCGTCACACGCTGTTTGTAATGAATGAGAAGTAGTGAACAACTTTACAATATCTCATTTCAAAAAACCACAATTCTTTGTTGAAAACTATAAACGTATTTAATCCACGACATTGAGTCATTTGTACATAATGAAACCAACAAAGCGTGACGGAATTACATTTTACGTTGATCGACTCATTAACAATTATCTATTAAGGGTGATTATTTAACTCCGTATGACCTTGCTCGTAATTGTCATCAAAATGTATGTGCTCAATATCTTCTTTATAAACATGGAGGTCAATGTGGTAATTTACTTGCTAACATTTTTGTTCGACGTATTCAAAAGTATTATCATCAATATAAATTACAAAAAGATGCATTAATTACTAAACAGAAAAATTCTGATTATAAAATAAAAAATGATTCATTGAAGAAACCAATTAATTATTCATTAAATTTATCAACAAATTTAAAACCGAATTTATCAAAACAAACAAAAACACATTTAGATAATAAAAATTTGCCTAATTGTCCAAGATCTCATTCATTAAGTCTTCAATCATCAGTGACAAATACTTCTAAATCAAATGAAAATCATGTACAAGAACGTCGTCGTAATTTTGCTAAATCAAAAACAACAAAAACTTCAATAAATCAGAGTGATGATTCAAAGTAATTTCTACTTTTTACTGTTAAATATATATATATATATATTTTCTTCTAAAGATTGGATTCATCTAATAAAATTATAATACATACATCACATTCAACTACAACATATACGAAATTATGTGATCGACGTAAAATAATTGTCGAAGAATTACATAAATTAAAACAAGCACGAACACATAATAATTATGTATGATATTTCTCAAAATAAAATTAATGTGTCGAATTTTTTTTATTGTTATTTTATTTTTTAGATAGTTATTAATCGATCATTATATAAAATTTTAATTGAAAATGCTTATAATCCACAAAATCGATCTATTGATGAAATTGAAAAATATCTTGAAACATTAGTCACATCTTATGATACAGAATTAGAAGTTATGAGAAAACGTACTAGTGTAAAAGAATTATTTTCTTTTTTTAATCAAAATAAATTTAAAACAAAAATAAAATTTTTATTTTTAGAGTTTACCACCCAAACAAAATCGTCGTACTTCAATTATGTTTTAATTAATTATTATCATAGAATAATAACAACAACAACAACAACAACAACAACAAGTGCAAAACAAAACAGTTACTCATATATTCACTAACACATTTTTTTTTCTTGTACCTCGTTTTTCCCTTGAATTATATTCATTAATTTAACCTTGTACAATTGACAGTCAATGATGATGGTAAAATGCTACGCTTGATCGAACAAGTCATGTTATAAAAAAAGAAAAAAGAAAGACTACCCATTTTTTTTGATGACTTGTCTCGGTAAAATTTCCGTTGTCATAATTTCTTTTATTACACTTTCTATAAATAAACATCATTACAGATACTTTACTCTCTAGTGTAAAATAACATAGCCTAATATTATGAGTTACGAAGAAATTGATAGATCATCTTATGGTAAAGATGTCTTTACTAATGGTGCTGAAGGTCGTTATACTAGACCTAAACCTATATCAATAAATGGTACATTATCACATTCAATAGAAACAAGTGAAACCAAAAAACGAGTACCAAAAGCAGTTCTACCAACTACAGATAATCCAACTGAAGAACTATATGAAAATGGACATAGTGATACAATAGTTAAAACCAAAAAGAAAACACGTAAAGTTCATGAAAATGGTGAAATACAAAATGGAAATACTATTTCTGAAATCGATTCAACTATTGTGAAACCAAAGAAAAAACGAGCACCAAAAATTGATTTAAATAATGAAAATATTGATCCAATGCCAACAACAGCAACAACAACAGCAACAGAAGAACCTATAAAAAAGAAAAAATCCAAAGTACCAAAACCAATATCAATAGAAGAAGAGTTCCAATTGATTGATACTTCAACTATGAATGAATTAGAAGAACCATCAATAGAAAAAAAAGTTAAAAAAACAAAAAAACATAAAACACCTAAAACATCAACAAAACTTATAGAATCATTTGATGATTTACAAATGAACAATTTAAATGAACATGCTACTAATTCAGGTATGTATTTATTTAAATATATATATATATGTTTATCAATTTTTACAATTAACTACGTTCACCACGAATTCGTCGAGCTAATTGAATATCTTTTGGCATAATCTATGCAAAAAACCAAAATAGACATTTACTTTCTAAATCATATTCGATCGAAAAAAAAACTTAATACTTACTGTTACACGTTTCGCATGAATAGCACAAAGATTTGTATCTTCAAATAATCCAACAAGATATGACTATAAAGATAAAACGAAATTAATCAAATTTTATTTTCCATTGTTTTTTACTTCACAAGCTTCTTGTAAAGCTAAAATAGCTGATGTTTGAAAACGTAAATCTGTTTTAAAATCTTGTGCTATTTCTCTAACTAAACGTTGAAATGGTAATTTTCTAATAAGTAATTCTGTTGATTTTTGATAACGTCGAATTTCTCGTAATGCAACTGTACCCGGACGAAATCTATGTGGTTTTTTAATTCCACCAGTTGCCGGTGCAGATTTACGTGCTGCTTTTGTAGCTAATTGTTTACGTGGTGCTTTTCCACCCGTTGATTTACGAGCTGTTTGTTTTGTACGTGCCATGATAAATTCAATATGATATGATATAGTGATAGATATAGTTAAAAGAGAATAAGAAAAAGAAAACATATATATATATATATATCGGATTGGAGGAATAAGTTATGTCTTTACTAACCAACGAAGATTTAGATTTTATAAACGAAAAAAATGAAATAAATAAATTTTTGTTTTTTTATTAAAGAATTTAATGATACATATAAATATGATGGTACTTATGGTTCAATAACTGGTGATATATCTAATGATGTACCACCATATCCAGGCGAAGGTGAACAATTTACTGATGTATATCAAACAAGTGATTATGAAACGGCAATCACAGAGACATATAGTAATTTAGCATCAGCAGTTAATTTTTCACAATATTTTGGTAATGATGAGTGGTCTATTACATGTTTACCAAAATCAGCTCGAAATGAACCAAAATCACGTATACGAAAAATGTTACCTGGTGGTAAAGATGATAAATTCGATGGAACATCATCAACAGGAACAACAACAAATCAAAAACGTGGATTTTTAAATCGCATTCGTGCAGGTGTAAATACACTTGTACGTGATGAGAATAATATGTTATTTGGTGAACGTTCAAATTATGATATGCTTCAATATGAAGATGAAGAAGATAGTGTTGATGCAGATGATTTACATCGTTATGCACAACAATTACGTGATTTAGAAGATAATGATAGAGAAATAAATCCTGAATATCTTGTTTTACGTGATGGTAAAACAGTTTATGCTGTACACGAAACTGATGCTGATGGAAAAACAACATTATCAACACGTAAACCAATTTATGATCGTTTTTTTGATCAAACACCTGATGATGAACAAATAAGAAAAATGAAAATTTTCTCTCGTATAAAACGTACATTTTCTCGTAATAAACAGAAAGACAAAGACACCCAAAGTATCACTTCACCAAAATCAACTTATGATACACTGAATGGTGATAGAAAACGAAACATAAAAAAATCAAGCAGCAAATATATTGATGATGGCATGACAACAACAGCAAATAGTGAACTGTTAATGAATTGAAAGACTTTATGTGTTATGTGTGTGTGAATGAGAAAGAAAGGAAACACGCATAGCTTTTACTTATTTCTTATTTTTTTTTGTCTATGCGTGCGTTCTGTGAGAGTTTGCGTTCTTTATATGAATACATTTCTTGGCTTTTCCGAGAGGAAAAAAAAAGAAAAAATTCCTGTTCTCTCGGTTGCATTTACTTGTTGCGTTTGGTAAAAGCGTCAGAGTGAGTGGAACTAGAGCCTAATTTTGTTCTTCCTCTATCTCGGCCGCTGCTTGCCGTTGTTGTTTCTCGTACGTTCGATGATTAATAGACCAAATTTTCCTTCTTTTTTTTTCTCCTACTACTATCATAATAATCAATAGTCTCAAGTTTTCTTATTGATTTCATCACTCTTCATGATGGTAAGACATGCACATGAACAAAGCTCAACCTTATATATGAGCATTTCTTGTTTTTTTTCTTTAGGTCGATTTTTATTAAAAGAAAACAAAAAAGCTATTTTTTTTGATAATCTGTGAATAAATTTTAATTAAGAAAAAATAATTGATGGCAGTGAATTTACTTGGTAATTCAGATATCGATGCACGTGTTATTCTTAATGTAGGTGGTACACGTTTTGAAACATTAAAATCAACATTAAAAAAATTACCAGCTACACGTTTATCAAAATTAACTGAACAATTATCATATTATGATCCAATATTAAATGAATATTTTTTTGATCGTCATCCAGGTGTTTTTTCTCAAATATTAAATTATTATCGTACAGGAAAATTACATTATCCATTAAATGTTTGTGGACCTTTATTTGAAGATGAATTATCGTATTGGGGTTTACAACGTGAAGATGTTGAACCATGTTGTTGGTATGTGTTCTTTTTTTTTTTGTTAAATAATAATTTCAATATTGGTTTTTTTTTTCTTTATTTAATTTTAGGATGACTTATACAAAACATCGTTCAACAGCTGAAACGTTATCAATATTAGATAGTTTAGAATTAGATACTGTACGTTCATCGAAACAAGAAGTACTTAAAAAATTTGGTTGGGATGATAATTATGATTATGCACAAGGTCGTTTACCAAAATATAAAAAGATGATGATGATTATATGGCAAATATTTGAAGAACCACGATCTTCAACTGTAGCTAAAGTTGTTACTGTGATTTCAATATTTTTTATTCTTGTTTCAATACTTTCTTTTGTTTTACAAACATTATCAATGTTTCGTATAACTGAAATCGATTTTATTAATGTTTATATTAATAAAACAACAACAGATCGAACACCAACATTAAATCGACAACAAGTACATCCAACATTTGATATTGTTGAATGGATTTGTATGTTAATATTTTAATTTATATTTATTTTCTTTTTTAATTTTTAATTTTTATTTTAAGGTAATTCATGGTTTATATTTGAAATAGTCATGAGGTTTATAGTTAGTCCAAATAAAAAAGAATTTTGTAAATCTACATTAAATATAATTGATTTTCTTGCAACATTTTGGTTTTATTTTACATGGGCATTAATAAAATTAAATGTTAATGATAATGAAGCACTTGATTTATTATCAACAATACGTATAATGCGTTTATTTAAATTATTTAATCATCATCCTGGTTTAAAAGTTATTATAACATCAATGCAATATTCATCATCTGTTTTATGGTTATTAATATTTTTTGTTTTAATTGCTGTTGCTGTATTTGCATCATTAATTTATTATGCTGAACGTATGACAAAAAATCCTGATAATATGTTTACATCAATACCTGATGCCTTATGGTTTAATATGATTACAATGTCAACAATAGGTTATGGTGATTATTATCCAAAAACTATGTTAGGAATGTTAGTTGGTGCTGTTTCAACAGGTATAAATCTTTTTTATTTTCTTTTTTTAAGATTAAAAATTTGTATTTGCAACTTTTTTTTCCTAATATTTTAGTTGCCGGTGTATTGATTATTGATTTACCTATGCCGATTATTGTTGAAACATTTGCAAATTTTTATACTCATCTTCGTGCACGTTCAAAATTACCGAAAACTCGACGAAAAATTGGTCCAGCTGAATTAACAGTTAAAAAACGTACACCAATATCAGCAATAGATCATGGACAAAATCTTAAATTACTTGGACAAACAACAACAACAACAACAACAAAATCATCGATGTTTGGAAGTAAAACAATGATAAATAATAATCTTATGTCATCGATGGCATAAGAGAACAAATGAAAATAGAAGAAAAACTAAGAATATTTTATTCTTTATTTGTATGATTTAGTCAAGTATATGAGCGAGAGAAAAAAAAAACGTAAATGAACTAAGATGTTGTATTCATGTTTCAACACGAGTAGTTTCCTGCAAAAAAAAAATTTGCTTTTTAAGAAACATTTTTTGTTTTTCTTTTTTCATTTGAAAAATTTTTCAAACCTCTTCTTTATCTTCTTCATCAATCTTTAGAACATTTTCTGATTGATGAAGATCAATAGGTGTTGCATTTGTTGATGATCGTGACCGAATTTCATCAGGTACAAGTTTTGATACTGTTGGATTTTCTTCAGATGCACTTGTTGATATTGGTGATTGTTCTTCAGATACAATTTTTGATATCGTTGGATTTTCTTCAGATGATGATTTTGTTCTTGTTGCATTAGGTGGTTCAGTAATTGGTTTAATTGTTGGCTCGGCTTTTGCTGATGTACATGTATTACCCATTTTATTTCGTGACTTTTCAGAAAGGTAAAATGACGGGTAAAAGTCGAATGTATCAGAAAAAAACTATTTGAGACGAAACAATTAATCGTGCAACAATAGTGTTAGGAAGAAGAAGAAACAAAAAGTAACTATGTATTTTGCGACAAAGAATGTTCTCTCACCTTCCTTTTATATCATTGAATAAAATTATCTTATATAGAGTAGTTACCTTATCTTCAACTTATACATATAAGTGTAGAGCAAACACTGTTGTTATAAACAGAACTTGAATGTAAGATGAATTAAACGATAATAAAAGTCAAGATTGTTGAAGTATTCAAACAAATTCAAGCTGAAGAAATTCTAATAATAAATATCCAAGATCAAATTCCTTAAACATGAAACTATTTCAAAAAGTTTTCCCTATAAATTTAATTAATGAATAGCATTACTCGATAGATGGTGTTATTATACAGTTGACAAATGATTTATAATCATTCATTTGATTGAATCCTATCAAAAATAAGTCAAAAAAAAAACATTTCTTTTACTTACTGACCAACTTCATTTTTAATCGAAATCGTTTTCTTGAAGTTTTTCAAGGAAATATTTATTGATTGGATATACATGATGAAAATAATTGAATATTCTATTTTTATCACTAAAGTTTTCTTTTCGATCAAATTATGACAAATAATTTTTTTCCAAATCTCATATTTTGACTTATATTATATTAAAAACTATGACCAGTCGATTGGCTCGTGGGTAAATAAAATAAAACTTGACTTACATCACTTTATCATATCATCTATCTTTTTTATTTTTCGTTAGTTTCTTTCATCGAGATTTATCTGTATTAGAAACTGAAAAACTTTTACAACAAAAAAATACTCCTGGTAGTTTTCTTGTACGTCCATCACGTACAAAAGCTGATGCATATGTACTTTCTGTTCGGTATGAATGTTAAAAGAAAACTAAGACAAAAAATGAAATTGTTAATTTTGTTTTGTTTTGTAAAGACGAGCAAATGGTGAAATAACACATATACGTATTCAAAGAACCAATGAAGGATTTGATTTAGGTGAAAAACAAGAATGTTTTTCAACATTATATGATATGATTGATCATTATCGTCGAAATGTTGGAGAACTTAGAGAAAAAAATAATGAAATTATTGAATTAACTACTCCTATATTAGCACAAATGCCAACTCTAGAAAAGTAAAAAAAAAAGACATAAAAATTAGTTTTTTATTGAATTTTTTTTTAATAATAATATTTTAGATATTATCATGGAGCAATATCACATCCTCAAGTTATGTCTATTTTAAATAAATATGAACAAAATGGTACATTTCTTGTTCGAGATTCAGAAACTACACCTGGTGATTATGTTATATGTGTGAAAACTTCTGATAATATAGCAAATATAAAAATTAGATATTCAAATGGTCAATGGTTTCTTGATGGTAAAGGTCGACAAGAACAAATTGATCGTTTTAAATCATTAGATGATCTAATTCATTTTTATTTAAAACATAATATTCTCGTTACAATGAATGGTGTTGCTTTTCGTCTTGTAAAACCATGTACATCTAATTGGTTTTATGCTCGAGATGTTCATCAACGTTGTGAATATTTATCAAAATTAATACCATCACAACATGGACAAAAAACTGGTTTTAGTTTAGAATTTGAATTATTAAATCAACAAACTGAATCTCAATCATTAATATATCATAAAAAACATGGAGAAAAACAAGAAAATAGCATTCGAAATCGATTTAAAAATATTTTACCATATGATGAAACACGAATTATTTTAAAAAAATATTCAATTACAGATTATATGAATGCAAATCGTGTTCGGACATATTATGAAGGTATTGGCAGAGAATATATTGCTACACAAGGACCATTACCTGCAACAATTAATGATTTTTGGCATATGGTACAACAAGAATTAGTTAAATCTATTGTTATGATAACGCGAGAAATAGAAGGCATGAAGGTATTTAATTAAAAATATATTATAACAAACAATATTTCATAATTTCTCTTGAGAATTTTGTTATATGAATAGTTTTATCTTACTATTTTCTTGAATTCGCCTAGAAAATACATATTTTATTTTTATTCAATAGAATAAATGTGCACGTTATTGGCCTGATTTACATACAACAAAACAATATGGTACAATAAAAATTGAAAATATAAATGAAACAAATTATGGTCCACCACAAATATGGCATAATACATCACGTGCATATCGTGCACTTCCACCATCATCACAACAACTATTAAAAGATGATGATTGTTGTTATCGTTTACGTACATTAAGAATAACAACTGAAGATAAAAGAACATGGGATATTTTTCATTGGCAATATTTAGCATGGGGTGATCATGGTACAATAAATAATATTTCTTATTGATGATAAAATTGATTTTTTTTGTTTTTCAAGATTCTCCACTTGGATCAAATCAACGTGATAATGCTCAACTTGATATACTACTTGAATTTTTAGAAAGAATTGCTCAAATAAATCTAATCGGTATTAATATGAATAAGTCACCAATGATTGTTCATTGTAGTGCTGGAATTGGTCGATCAGGTGCAACAATTGCAATTGATACAATATTAAATAAAATTCGTACTAATGGACTTGATACTGAAATAGATATTCCAAATTTAGTTAAACATATTCGTTCTCAAAGATCAGGTAAATTTATTTTCTTTTTTCTTAAATAAAAGAAGAATTTATTTATTAAAATAAAATATCTTTTTTTTTTTTGTAAAGGTCTTGTTCAAACTGAACGACAATATGAATTAATCTATCGTATGATTGAATATTTTGTCGAAAAATTTCAACATCCAACGCATAATTTAACCAAATAGTGATGTACAGTAACTTTCAAAATTATTCGATCAGATTTATTTTTAATCTTTTTACGCTGTCGTAAACGCTATGAAAAATCCATATTATTAGGGCAATATAGTCCTGATGAAATCAGGACCAACTCTTTTTCATTAGGAGTGATATCTTTTATTGTCCTTTAGAACTTGCATCAAATGTCATATTCTCACGATTCATGTGTTCTAAAAATTTATGAGAACATTGTTGAGTAATGATCACTTCAATATTTGCTGTTACAATTTTAATAGTAAGATTAATCTTTTTGTTTTCGTAAACAACCGAGTTATCGAATACATATAAGTGCCTAATAGACACAGTATTAGTGAATTAAAAAAGTAATGAACTTCCATGACAGAAAATATTAGAGGTCAGTATCCGACTCGGGTTACGAAAAAATTTTGGATTTCGTGGTAGATCTGCACCGTGAATATTTTGCAGACGCAAAAAACATTTTGAATAGTTTTTTCATTGAAAAATTCTATAAAAGACCATGGAAAAGCTTAGTAGAACAAGAAGTTATTTATCGCACGATCTTTTCTTCTCTTTGACCTACTTTTCTTTATTGACGTCAGACAACGATGTATAAGGAGTGCACTGTCTCGTCAATGGTGACATAAAAGTCGCAAAATTATATGCATAAGAAAAGAAAGATAAACAAGAAAACATTCTATCACATAATCGCGCTATCCTAACTGAAAAATATCAAAGACATATCCTGTGTTTCCAACTACGAAATGACAGAAAGATAAAAGAAATGAAAAATTGATTTTCTCAAGAGAAAGAGAAAAATGATCGATATCAGAGTTCGAATCGGGTCAAAAAAATTTGACCCATATCAGACATTGTTAGAGGCCATGTAAAATGTCTCGAACTTATTGACACTGCTAGAAAATGATATCGAATCTTTCGCTAATACATGTATTACTAAACACGAAACCAGAACCAAACATTTTTTTTTCGACCCGAGATCAAACACGATTGGTTCTGTTCATCATTAATTATTTTGTATCGAAATAGCATTTTTATGCCTTCCGCAAAATAAGTGTATCTTAGCGAAAAAATGTCGTAAAGAGCTGGAAGACGTTTCATTTTGTAGAGAATTATTTGTTCCATCATTCTGAATAAAGCAAATAGAATTATGATTGTAAATTCTAGAAGCTAAAAAAAAACTTGATTTTGGATTTCTCAGAAATCTTATCTTCGACAAACTAGTAATTATTTTTATCATCAAAAATTCGTGTTCGAAATAAAATTCATTACTCAAATTACTATTTGAACTTTTCATAACGTTTATGGCAATGGAAAAACATTGAAAATAAACCTGGTTGAATAATTTTGAGAGCCTCTGTATATATAATTTTTTTTTACTTATTTATTTATTTGTTATTGTTATTTTTTGTTTTGTTAAATATTATTCTGCGCAAACAGTCGTAGTCAGATTAGTTCTTTATAGAGAACATTTCTAAGCTTTATAGTGACGCTTAACTAATTTATATCTATAGTGCTTTCTTGTACAATTCATTCGTCTTTCGAGTTTTTTTTTTTGTAATTGTAATTATTTATTTATTTATTTTTCATTGTAGATGTCTACAATTAGTATTAAACGAAGTATAGATTTTGATGAACTTGAACAAAACTTTAGTGAATTTTATTTTTAAATTAAATAATAAAGATGAATAAATTGAATTAGGTTTTATCATTTGATGAAGAATTTGATCAATTATGTTTTGATTACGGATTAGAATTGAATGATATTGTGAGTATTAATGAAATCAAATTTTTATTCTTGAGTGTATTATGAATTTTAAAATCTATATAATCGAGTCATATTATACGATCAAAATCAAAGTCACTAGAATGAATCTAATACTGTTTGGTTTGTGTTAAAAAAATAAAACAAACAATTCAATTTTTTTTATATAATTCAATAAAAGATAAATCATGGTGCTTCATTTGTATTATTTATTCATTATCAGATTCTCATAATTACTATTCGATTTTTTGAAGAAAAAGAAAACGTAGACAAAACATTACATAAATATGAAACGAATAGAATGTCTAAAAAGTCTTTGTTCTTACTTATTTTACGAATCGAGATCGAATACTCACGGATGACAATCTTCTATATTATTACTAACTTTAGCTGTTAAAAGAAGGACATGATATTCAAATTTTTTGTAAGTTTAATATCTTGAGACAGGCACGCATTTAAATTTTTTTCAAACTTTCAAGACATTTTAGTTTCAATTAGATCTATCTATCGACAGCAATTCAGATCAAATCAATGCAATCTTTTTTCTATTTGAACGAACGTTACTAAAAAAAAAATGTCATTAAAGTTATCATAACTCTGGAAAGTCATTCATGAACTGGAGTTATTGCACAATCATTCCAAAGTTGTAATCGGTCGGTTTTCGCCGATTCAAAAAGATTTTATGACTATGTAACTTTTCTCTGATAAAATATGTCGAGAGCTATTTAAAGTGCTCTTATCAAAGTAATCAAACAGTTTTTATCTCAAGCAATGTCTCCTTCTAGATTCTGTTTTATTTCTTTAATCGAAATATATTTCATGTTGGAAAAAACACAATCAAAACTGTGTTAGTAGAACAAAAAGTTCTCAACTAATTTCATGGACGTTTCTATAAAGATCAAATTTAGATTTAGATCATCGTTCGAAGAGAAATGTTTGCTTTTTCTTCAAAATCTGATGAGGAAACTACCTGAAATGATACCTATCGTTTGAGCACATATGGCGGCTACATAGACGTGTTGGTCAGACTAGTCAAAGTCTAAAAGGGTTCGTCCTCATGATATCTTAGAGCCGAGCTGTAGCCGTTTTACGAAATTTCGCCCATGAATAAGTTGAATCATCAGTAGAATATTCTGAAAGTTTCAACTGAAAAGAATGTTTCTTTATCGAGATATTGATTTTTCAAGTAAACTCGATTTTTGTAGCAAACAACTATTTTCTAGAAGTTCAATATCTCGACAAAGGAACATCCTTTTCGGCTGAAACTTTCATTTTTGCGTGTGATGTACGATCAAATTTGAGCAAAATCAAAGGACAATATTTTTGGTCTTTGTAGTTTAGCAGAGCAAAGATATAATATAGAGAGTTGATAAATTGTGAAAATTGGCCTCATTTTTGGCAAAAGTCTCAGCTCTATACATTGAAACTATCTTGAGATAACGGATGGGTTGAAAATACTGAGATTAAATATTAATTTATTTTCGATAAACGTAAATGTATTTCCGAGAAGTCAAAAGTTACGGATTATGACCAGAATGTTGTATTCATTCCGAATATAGGCTGAAAAGTTTTCTCTTGAGACCAATGAGATGCTTCTTTGAAAGATCAAAACAAGAATAGTTTGGATGAAAAATTTTTCGTACACTTTTGTGCTTTTATTATTGCAACTTGAAAGTAGATGTTGGCATCTTTATTACTACGTCAGCATGTAGAACAGAAGCTACTCTACAAAATGTACTATGAGAGTTTTGTTTGTTCTTTTACAAGTCACTTCAATTTTCGTTTTCTCTTAAATCCTCATCTTTGGAAAATCGACTTTTTGATCAAAAAATATTTTGTATAGAAAGAAGCTCTTAGAAAAATGCCTACAATTTCACTTAGGTAAAAGCTACCGATTAGTTCAATATAAAATTTTATGAAGAAGTGTCAAAACAACGGACTTGAATATTTTTGGGTACTTTCGAAAAAGAACTTATAGAGGTTAGTAAAAGCCTATCGGTTCATCATTCAATCTAATTTTTTGAATTTTTATAAAACTCCTTCACTATTCTCGAACAAAAACTGAGATAAAATTTTTAAGGCTATATTCGAAAAATGCACAATATTCTCGTACTAATCCATAACTGTTGACTCTCTTCGATAGAGCCTGTCGAGTTGATCTCGGACCCAATGAACTCTATTTCTTGGGAACCCGATCAAGGGAACCAAAAATAAACAAATATTTTGTCTGAAAACTTTTGGTCCATTCACCATTAGAAAAGCAAGGGTATTAATTAGATGTGCAATCAATTTTGAGTGGCACTGTATATGATTTAGAAGTATTTATATAAAATTTTTGTTTAAATTTGTGCATTGTTTCTTCATCTGTAACTGCAACACGAAGGAAAAACAGCGGATTTCGAAATCGAAATCTCTGCTGTTGTTTTTCTTTGATGTAACAAAATTGAGAATTTCGATTTCCTTTACAAAAACCAACGATTAGTATTTAAATTCTCTATTTTACTTATCTTGTTCACATCATGATCTAACAGATTAAATCAATTTTTAGACTGATCGAACATCAGTTTTACTAGGCTTATTAAAAACTATTGCAAATTATCAAGATACTACATTACCCATTCAACTTTTCGAAGTATCTGATGTTATTCTCAAAGATTTGTCACAAGGTTTGTTTTATTTTATAAAACAAAAAGAAAAAGCATTTCTTATTTTTTTTCCTTTATTGGTAGTCGAAATGAACGACATTTATGTACAATATATTATAATCATACACGAGATTTTAAAACAATTCATGGTTTACTCGATCGAATTATGACATTAGTTAAAGTTTCGTATAATAAAAATAAAAAAAATGATCTAGACTATTATTTAAATAATCAATGCGAAGGTATTAATAAAAAAAACAACATGATGAAATTTTGTTTTTTTTTATTTTTTTTAGATAGTGCATTTTTTTCTGGTCGACATGCTGAAATAGTTGTGTGTGGAAAAATATCGGCGTTTTTTGTGCTCTTCATCCAAATGTTATTTAACATTTTATTTAAACAAGAAACAAAGAAAATTTTTTAATATTAATTTATTTAATCAACATTCTGCTTCATTTTTTTCTTAAAGTTTTATTTAGACAAAGAAAAAAAATTAGCATAAATTTATTAGATGTCTGAAAAATTTCTTATGAACAATTATTAAAATAAAGAAGTCATCAATAAACTAATAATAATCATAATAACTTTGTTGTTATACTTTTCAACATATTCATGTTTTGTAACACAAAAAAAAAAAGCTAACACGCAACCAAAACAAAATATGTCGTTAGTGATAATTGAAATTGTTACATTTGTATTTTGGAAGAAATAAAAAAACAAAAAAGAATATGATTGTATTGTTTTCAAAGCAACACTTATCGAAAGAGTGTAGAAGTGATTGAAACATCGAATAAAAAAGAAAAATTCAAATGTCGAAACAACAAGCACAAATAGCTCGGACATTTGATTTTTGGGGAGGAAGACCGCTTAAACGAACGTCTTCTGATCTTTTTTTTGATCGACCTCGACCTACTAATACAATATTTTCAGGTAGAATTATTTTTGGCATTGTTCTTAGTTTAATCAATAAATTTATGAATTTATAGGTCCTAATGCTTTATGGGATCAACGTTATCCATCACGAGAACTTATTGGAGATATTGGTGAAGGTCAAGCATCGACACTTCGTTCACTTGATCTCGGTTATTTAACAAGGTAATATATTTCTAAGGAATGTTTATCTAATTAAAAATGTTCTTTTTTTTCCTGTTTGAATTGAAGAGGATATCTCATAGATCCACCAGTTCGTCGTGCTGCATATCCAGGTGAAATCGGTTGGACAGTAACATATTTTCAACGACAATTCAAACCGACAAAACCGTATACTACTTGGTATACTTGAATGTTTTTTTTTCTTATGAGAAACGATTTCTTTTTCTGACATTATTTTATATATTTTTAAATAAATAAAATTGCAAAAGTTTGTATTGAATGCCTATGAAATAAAAATTAGAAGTTATTCTTCAATGTAAATCAAAGATTTACATTGAGATATCATCAGTATTTTATCCAGCGCGATGGGCGACGTCCCTCTGAAAATCGGGTTGGCCATTTCAGAGTATGTAGTGATTGTATCATATGTTATGTGTCTGTACTCCCAGAAGCATGTGTTTGCCCTTCGGAAAGAGAAAATATGGTTCAAGCACGGCTACTGATTCCAGTCTAGAAAAAACCATTCCAGAATTTATTTTCATCAGATCTACAAAAAAAGATTCCTCAATACTCATTTGTTTGATTTATTTAACCGATGGCTAGTACTTTTTTGAGTCATCTTTCTTGATCTATGTCCTAATTCATATGATTTATAATATAATTTGCTTGCAATCATAGAATATTTTACTATAAACTTGACTTTCGGTTCCAGCAAATTTTTTTCTCGTAATCTCAGTCTCGCACATCTCTAATCACAACGATCATTTCTATCCATTAAAGTCTGTGATGTCAAAAGAAATCGACAGAACCATCATTTTTCAGTTCCGATAATAGTTTTTTCTAATTTGATTTTTGTTTCTAACGAGGGAAGTCCCTCAACTGATTAATCGCTTTACAGTTTGGATTATATGCATCATGTAGATCTTAATGAATTACGAGTACTGTGACAAAAGTTCAAAGTCCTTCGTTTATTTCTGCTCAGATGCAACATTTTTACAGTATTTTTTAAGTTAATTCCATGCTTCCCCTCAGAAATATTTCGATTTGAAACTTTGCACAGAGACAGATTTTAACAAGAATAATTTATTATAAAAGTTTGAGGTCTTTTGATTTTCTCCTTTTCTGAAATGAGAACATAAAATCTGTCGATGTATATGAGCAGTGTAAAAGACAATCTCTTATCATAGGTGTATTCTTGTGACAGGAACAACGAAATCATCTGAAAGTTTCACAAACAAACTATTCTTATTAAGTTCTGTTTCTATGGAAAGCGTCAAATCGAAATGTTTCTGAGATGAAGCATGGCATTGTCTTGAAAAATATCGTAAAAATGCAATATCTCGTTAGCAATAAGCTAAGAACTCGAGCTTGCGTCTCAGAATAATCATAACTCATTAGGGTCTACATGATGTACATACTCTCGACTGAAAAGCGATTAATCAGTGGGGAAATTTCCCTCGTAAGACTCAGAAGATTTTTGTTTAAGTTCGTACAATTTTTTGAATACATGGTAAGTCAACTTCGATAATTTGAATTTGACAATTATATGATCAGTTCCTTATCTGCAAGTATGAGAATGACAGTAAAATAGAAATTTTATTAAAAATTTTCCAAATATATCTAATTCACATCGTTAATGCAAAATTGAAGATCGAGAACTTACAACCATGAAATAAATACATAGATATAACAAGAAAAAGAAGTATTTTTTACAGGAGCGGCGTGAAGAGATCAGAGCAGGGAGGTCAGTCCTAAAATCTGAGAAAGTCAAAAATTATTCTCCAAACTGAAGTTTTCTCTGAATTAGAGAAAATTGTATAATATATTTCTACAAAATCGAATAAAATCGCTCAAAGCTGTTCTCGAAACTTGAATTCTCTTTTAATTTAGAAAAATACTAACGTATTTCTCCAAAAACGGAGAAAATCCAATTTCGAAGAACGTTATTAAACAGTGTTCTCCAATTTTTGAAAAATTTGTATAGCACATTTCTTCAAAATCAGGGAAAAATGCTTAAAAGTGTTCTCCGAAATAGGATTTTTTCCTACTTTACAGAAAATTGTCAAGTATATTTCTCCAAAATTGGAGAAAGTTGCCTATTAAATTTTCCAAATTCGAAGAAAATTGATCTCCAAAATTTTCAAATTCGGAGAAAGTCTCAACCAAAATTTTCTAGAGCAGGGGAGGGTAACCTCTCCCCCATCCCCCGATCGCACCGCCCCTGATTTTTTAACTAAAAGAATGAATAATAGCGCCATCTTTTAAACAAAAACAATCTTTAATAGGTAGTTAATATTATCGAACAAAAATTGATCGATTGATTGTACTTCTCGTTATGTTATATTATATGTAGGTACTAAAACAATTAGTTTTATGATGAACAATTGGAATCGAAACCGAGATGTTTCATCAGAAGATCAAAGTGATTTATCAAATAAATCAATATCATCATCATATAAAAAACGTCAACAATTATCAACATTATTTAATAAAACAGCTGATATTGATGATTCACTATTTAGTCGACATTTCTTTACTTTATACCAAAAATTATGTCAGAAGATGAATTACGAAATGCATTTGAAATTCATGGTAATATTCAAGACATTCATATGATATGAGATTGATGTAGTCAAGAAAACAAAGATTTAAATTCAATTTCAAATATTAATTTACTTAAATTAATCATATTTCTATTAGGTATTGCATCTATTAAATATGAAAAAGCCTCAGCAGCTTGCTCATGCTATGGAAAAAATGAATGGAACAGTTATTACTCCACATATTCGCCCATTAAAAGTCTGTAGTTTCTTCTTTTTTTTGTCGATTATATTTTATTATTATTTATATACTAAACAGGCTGTTATATCCAGTACACATCGTGAAGGTGGTGCACGTGATCCAGATGAACATGAAAACATATGACAAAAAATGATTTACATAAAGTTTTTCAAGTAATTATTAATTTAATTATAAGAAAGGAAGAAAATTAATAATTATATTTTTTATTTTTTTTAAATTTAGAAATATGGTTCAATAATTAATATAAAAGTTATTAAAGATAAATTAACAGGTGAAAATAAAGGTTTTGAGTATATATGATTTTCAAAAGCATCTAAAGCAGCTTATGTACTTGAAGAATATGATCCAAATAAATTAATAAAGACAAAAAAAAAATCATATAAAATTATTGAATATTAAGCAATAATTTCATAGATTATAAACCAAAATTTGCTGAACCATTTTCATCAAAACATCATTGTGATAATGAAGATACATTACCAACACCAGCTTCAATTTATGATGCCATTTCACCTCTGTATCGTCAAAAAATTTCATCAACTAAACAATATTTACCACTATCAACATGTTCATTATCTAATATTGAATCAAGTTTGTTTTTTTTCTTTATTCGATTAAATTTAAATTTCATTCTTTTTTGGTTTAGATTAATCATTAACACATTCATTAATGACTAATAGTTATCATTTACTAGAAATTAATAATGAACGTCGTTTAATTGTTCGTTGTGAAATGACAATAACTAAATATCATATATCAAAATTATTTGATCTTATACCAAATATGGAAGAATACTCGCCAATTAATATAAATATATTTAATGAACGTAAGTTATAAATAAGGATAATTAATATTTATCTCTTTTTTTAAAATATATCAACGAAGAGAGAATGTCGCACAGGGAAAATCCTTCAACTGATAAATCACTTTTGAGCCGAGATTATGTGCATTATGTAGACCGATATGAACTATGTGTTGTGGTTAGGAAGGTGGTGATGATCCAAACTCGAACCTTTTCTTGACCAATATTTTGCTCCCTCCGCATACATGAATAAGTAAAGGATCAAAGTTTCACTTATTTAATGGCTACTTTCAGAAAAAAAAAGTCATCCTGCAGTTATTTCTTATTGTTCACTTTCCCCTATCACACAATGCTTAATAAATGAAAAGTTTTCATTTAGTTATAGAGAGCATTTTGTTAACAAAGAAAGATTTACTTGTTTATAAATCATCTTCTGGTACTAACCCCCTTGGAAATTTTGCATATAGACAGGATTTAACGAGAGTAGTTTATGATGAAAGTTTTGTGTCTTTTGATTTGCTTCTATTCTGAAAAAAAGAACTTTCAATCTGTCGGTTTATATGAGCGATGTAAAAGACATGCTGTATCTTAAACTAGGAACAGCATCAAGATCTGAAATATTCTCAATAAACTATTTCTCATTAAGGTTTGTCTCTAAGCAAAGTTTCTGGTCAAAATTCGAAAATTATTTTTTCTAGTGTTCCTAAAGGGAAACATGACATTTATTTAAAAATTATCGTAAAAGTAGGTTATCTCTGCGGCAGTAAGTTAAGAACAACTGAAGAACTTTCCTGGTTAGGAGCAAAATGTGTTCATTAATTTCTTGAATCATTCGAATTATTGTATTGTTTTCAATTGGTTATTGATAGAGAGTTTTGCGCATTTTATCCAACAATATTTTTCAATAAAATCATGTTTTTAAAAATTTAATTTTCTCGATGGGAAATCTTTTATATTATACTGTCAAACTTGAACTTTACTGTATAACATTAAGATATATCGTATGAGTTTATTATGAATATTTAATATGTATTCCAAATGCTTGAAAATGAATCGATGCAGAGACCTCGTAGCGATACTAATTTCCTGATATTTTCCGATCTATCACCATAGAACTATGTCTGCACGATTATTGAAGCGTTCTGTATTATATTTAATCTATTTTGAAAGTTTTTTTTATTAAAATAGTTGTAGAATATTTTCTACCAAGAAAAAAAAAGATATAATATGAATATTATATTTGTTTCATAGTTGATTTTAAATAGTTTTCATCATTTTCAAATTCATTGAAATTTCAGAGAAGCTAGTTTTATATTTACAATTGTTATTAGTATGAAGTAAATCATAAAGAAGGGCACTTTTCGTTGATATCAGATGTTTTCATCATTTTGAAACAAATTTTTTAAATCATGATGAAATTCTGTATAAATTTATCTGTATTGTTCAATGAATATTGTTCTTTTTCATTTTTAAAATTAAACATAACTTTAATAAAGTGAAAGTTTCAAAATTGTTATATACTCAATAGAAAAAAAAAAGACTTCAATACTTCGAGGTTATCATACTTCGAGCTACTTAAGTCTTACTTTTTCCTCTTGGGGCAGTTGTCACCTTAAAGTAAAATGATGAAACTAATGTCTACAGAAAAACATACACATATTATATGTTATTTTTGTTGTTAATGAATTTCTAAGAATTGCCATTAGGACATAACTGAGACGTGAGTAGCGTTTAGAGGAGTAAATGTTATAAATTTATTACTAATTTATCTACTTATATGTAAAATTTGTCTTTTACACAGAAATATAATAATATAGCTTTTACAATATTTTGATTTTTTCTATTCAATCGTCCTACTTGTGTTATTGATTGCAACAAATAGGTCATTGCGACCACTGATCGATGCACCGCATGTATATAATTGCGTATAGTTATTTATGTAGAGGAGCCAATTGTCGTTCGTCATATTGCGCGAGAATATTGATAGATTACTTTTTACTGAATAAAATAGAAAAATGGAAGAAAAAAAAAAGAAAAGGTCATATTCACGAGAGAACCTTAACAAGTAGAGAAATTCCTTTGGAAATGAGACTTCTTTTATTAAGTAAACTCTTTTAAAATTAGACAAATTCTAAAAAGATTTGTATTCATATGAAAAATCACTCGACCCTCCACCCTCGAATCTGATCAATTTCAGCAAAAATCTTCTAATTGGTTTCCTGAGTCATCGTTTCCCTCCAATCCTAGCGACCTTGGTACATTCCTGCTCCTATCATCAAATATTAATCTTGAAAAATGTGTTATACAAAATTCAATTGTTGAAGATGATCTGAGGCGGATCACAAGGCGAATTCACTAAAATATACTTAATTCAAAAAGAGAGACCTATGGGTACAAGTCCTTTAAGGCTTTATCTAATCTTAATAGAGTCGATTTAATAACGAAAATATTTACATTATATTTAAGAATTTGTTTTTTTTTTTTCTTAGATTATTTTATTATACGTTATAAATCTTGTCAATATGCAACGTATATACGTAAAAAATTGCATGCATTTCAATTTCCTGATGATGAAATTTTATCAGTACAAAATTAAGATGAAAAGTAAAAAAATAAACAAATTATCTATCGAATTATTTAGTTATTTGTTGTTTTTTGTTTTTGATGAATTTTAGAATTATTAATGATTTAATAAATCAATCACAAAATGAAGATACATCAAGAATTGGTCAATTAATTCATCAAGTATTTTTTGAATTTTTCTTAAAAAATATATCGATTTTTTTTCTTTTGAAGATGAATAATTTACAAGGAAGTCAAGAAGAATATATAGATTATTGTAATGTTATATTATCACTAAAACAAAAGTATGCTTCATTTGATGCATCAGAAAACGATTTATGAATAAAAAGAAAAATTTATCATGTTAAAGAAACGATAACATGGTATCAGTAAAATTCTTCTATTATGATAACCATCAGAACCATTCAAAAATGTTTAGTTTAAATAGTTGAAACATGATTTACTGTGAAATGAAGAAAACCTTCGAGAAAATTCACTTCTATATTAGTCATAGATGAAGATCTGATTATTCATTCTTTTTTTTTTGTGAGTAGAAAACAAAATTTAAATGGTTTTAAAGAAAAATTCTCTAATGTTATTTGTCTTTGTTTTTTTGAACTAATTCTTTCTTGTTTTTTTTTTGGTACATTCACACCTTGTATTTTTCGTCTAACATTTTAATTCTGATACAGAACTAAGTAATATATTATAATCTTTTATTAGTCTATTTACATTGTGATGAATCATTGTCATCTATATTATCACGAATTAACAGTATTTTTACATGCAAAGTAAGCTTGCCTTGTCATGTCATGCTTTATTTGACATGTACAGCTATCGAATCATAAATAAAAATGCACTCGGAGTGCATGTGCGACAGGTGACAAAAAAGAGAAAGAGGGCAAAAAATATGTTCACATTAGAGAAGGTATAATCGTAGAGGGAGCTGCATAAAAAGTTTTTTGCTGTCCAAAGTAAGTAGATATTCAAATTAGATAGAGATATTTACAGCAGACATCACTCCGTCGGACTTGAGCGAGATCGTTCATAATTAGGAGGTGTTCACTAGTGGAGCTTTTATTGTACTACTCTAAGATGTATAGAATAGCTGTCTGTCTAATAATATAATGATCGTGCATATTTTTTTTGAATAAGTTTTACTAGGAAAAAGATAAAGATCTGCGGTTTGTCGTCATTCAAAAGAGGACGTTGGGAAGTCATAGAAATATATCAAATTTGATTGACTTAGCAATTGACCAATCAAATAAAATTTTCTACAGAGATTTTTGATAAGAAATATTTTGAACGCATTTTTCATTTAATTTTTGGTTTTAACATAACCGTTCAGTAGCAAAAAATTGTGCTCATTCGATCTATCCAAAGCTGACATTTCTATCTCATTTCGTTTACGAGTTATAAAGATTTTTCTGAGACTCCTGATATCGACCATTTGACCTGATATCATCCAAAATAGTAGTCTAAAGAGAAGTAACTGATCATGTTGAGTCTAGCGGTGATGTTTATTTTTAGTTTCAAAGTGATTTAAAACCGATATATCGAAATTTCTGAAATATCGAAGGTTTTTGCTATATAACTCGAAAATTTGGAATTTAAAAAATCTTGATAGTGCTTTTAAATCGCTTTGAAACCAAATAAAAATATACCCATTAAACTCATCATGGTAAGGTACTTCTCTTTAGATCAATATTTCGGATGATCACCGATCAATTGGTCAAAATCAGGGCTTTCAGAAAAACCTTTATAGTTCGTAAACGAAGCAAGCTAGAAATGCCAACTTTACGTGGATTAACAAGCACAATTTTTTGTACCGAACGGCCATGTCAAACCCGAAAAAGGAATTCAGAATGCATTCCGAATATTCCATGTTAAAATATCTTTGGAAATTTTGTCTGATTAGTTAATCGCTTAACCAATAAAATTTGACCTACTTCTATGACCCTGATGTACAAGTTTGAATGATGACAAATCATACGTCTCTCTCTTCTTCTTCTTCGTACTAACGAAGGTTATTCGAAAAATAGGCATGATTATTAAATTATTAGATAGACAATAATATGAATCGATTACATGGTGGATTTGAATTATATTTTGAAAAGATTGCAGACATTTATCTTATTGCTGTCAAAATACGATATCTCAACAACAATAAGTTAACGACTCTAAACTTTGTTTCAGGATATGCATAGTTCATTAGGGTTTACATAATGCATAGAGTTTCGATTGAAAAGCAATTAATCAGTTAGAAGACTTCAGTGGTAAGTTTCAAACAATAATAACATCAATCAAGAGACAGAAATAGTTATAACTATAGATCATTGTTGAAAAATCTTTTTTCAGAATAATTAGATGAATTATTGATCTCATCCATAATCAAATTGTAATAGAAAATTCAATAAGAACTTTTTCAATGATCTTTAGAATCATAAATTTCATTGTATTTTTTAAATATAGAAAATATTTAAAATAAAATATTTATCTTAGGTTGCCAAAATCTTACACATTATACCTCAACATTCTATATCTGAAGATTTTATTCGTAATATATTTAATCGATTTGGTAATTTAATAGATGTTCGTTCGATAAATTCACAATTATGTTATATTATGTTCAGTGATGAACGTAATGCTGATATTGCTATGAAAACAATGAATGGACAAGAAATTCCATTAATTCGTACATGTACTGTTGAAAGTAATACATCTGTTGATTCCACAACAACTTCTGTTGTACATTGCAAACGTCAAAAAGCATAAATAAATATAATAGAACATTAATATTTACTTTGGTTTAACTACAACAATATATTTATATATTATATATATTTATATTCTAATCTAAATAAGATTTTGTTTTATTATTATTATTATCATTTATGTCATATACATATATATCCTTTGTCTTTTTTTATTATTTATTCTTGTTTAAAAAAAAAAATATATATATGTGAATGTTTCGTTTGTTATTCTGTTATTCGATTATTTTCTTTTCATCATTATTGTCGTCAAGTATATTTGGATATTTTTTTTTCTTTTCTCCTTTTTTTTCTAGATGGAAGAAGCTTTTCGTATTAATCAAAGAAAAAGTCGAAAAGCAAGAAATGATGTAGCTGTAAGTTTTGTTTCAATTGATATGTCTTCTTTTTTTTTTCTTAACATATGTCGCACACTTATTAAATCGATGAATATACAGTCTAATGTTTTGTTTGCTTTTTGTTTCAAGGTTCAAGGTACCAATGACTCAAGTATCTTATCAAAAGTATCAATGGTTAAACTTGGGTATTTTAATGATTTATTTCTTCGAGAATTTGTTGATAAAGATGTAAGACGTTCACCATCAATCAATCGGTTTGTAATGAAAATATTTTTTTGTTTTGATTTATTTTGAATTTTTTAGAGGTTATTACATTAGAATGAAAGCATTAGAATATGCTTTAAATATGTTTTATACAGTTTATGATCAAAAAGAAGTACAGGTAAATCTTTGAAAAAATAATAAATATGATGCTTTTGCACGTTTCCTAAATTGAAATTTTTTCTCAAGTAAGGAGTACAATGTATCGTTTGTTAGTAGACATTATTGTTACTCGAAAGAACTTCTGTAATTAGACTTAAACTAATAATGGAAGGTTTTATACTGTTAGCTAAAAAACATTAGGCATATTCAGGTTAAATTAACAAATTAAAAATATGAGCTGTCCATGACGTGCACTGAGCAAGATATTGAATTTTTTAAGAATTTACAGTGCATGTAAGATACCGATAAGTAGTGGTGTAATCCAGGGTGGGCTAGTCTGGGTGAGATCCTATCATCAGGAGATTAAAAAAAATGTCGTAATAATTACTATCATTAACACTATATTGCATGGATTTTCCTCAAGATCGTAGGGTACCGTTCTATCACTCACGATTTTCTGGTTACGTCACTATCCACAATTCAAAAGTTTAACGCTATTTATTTTTCTTTTTTTTTTCATGATGATTGGATAGAGCTCGTCGAGTGGCATAAGAAAAAATGTGTCTCAAATCTAAAAGAAAATTTAAAACAAAAACTAATGAAAAAGATTCAAAGTATCATTATCTTCAAATATAAAGAAAATAGACTGAAAAGTTTTGATTTTTGTAAAATCTTTTGAAATTTGTTTTTAAGTCTAAAATACACTTTTTCCTTATGCAACTCCACGAACTCTATCCAACCATTATGAGATAGTGGCATAACCAGAAGATCGTAGATGGTAGAGTAGTATCCTATGATTTTGAGAAAAATCCATGCAATATAATGTCAATGATGGTAATTATCACGGTTTTTTTTGTATCTTCTAATGGTAGGGCACCGTCCAGTCTAGCCAATTATGGATTACACCACTACTTGTAAGTATCTTGTATATACTGTAAATAAATAAAAATTTCATTATCTCGCTCGATGCACGTCATAAGTAGCTCATATTTTAAAATTATTAGTTTGGCAGTGAGAACTTAAATTTGACTTGAATATGTCTAATATTTTTTTCTACATTTTCGATTGTCTAATCATCTTAGAACGTCGATTTAATGTTTAAATAAACAATGTAATTTTATATTGACTGAATCTCGTATAGAAAATGGAAATATTTCTCAAAGAATTTTTTTCTATAGAACAAACAAAAATCAAATTCAACAGAACGGGTTATGGAAAAAGTAATTTGATAAAATATTTGTTCATTGGTCAGTCTCTCAAAAGGAGACTGCAGATATTTGAAGCCATTAGTATTGTTTCCGAATATAGGTCCAAGATTTCTCTAGGACTTATAATTTATAAATTATGAGTCGAATTTTTAGAACAGCTACCGATTTATTTTATCATAGGATTAAAACTATGGATTGTTTTCTATAGAGTGATATAAGAATCAAGAATTTCAGAACAATTATTCAAGAATGATCGAGCTCACTTTGTAAGTCTGTTTTCGATGGAAATTGGTTAAATTGAGACGGTATAGTTTTACTAGAAATACACAATGTTGACAAATGACATGCAGCAAACTAATCATTAATATACTATTTTATAGAAAAAAATGTTTAACCTTTCATTCATTATATTTGAAATAATTTTCGTTTCTACTTTGGGTTAGTTTTGGCGTGCTGAAGCTAGTCCAAACTCTATTTACAGACTTGAAAAAAAAAGTCGCTTCATAATTCTTAAACCAGAAATTCTACAAAAAAAATCTCTGAAGCCTTATTCGAAAAGAATGCAAAGTTTTGATTGTCATTCAATGTTTTCAAATGTCTGCAGACTTCTTTAACAGATTTTTAAAAAAAAATCAACGAATATTTTATCAAATTACTCGTTACTAGTATTACTTTGATATATACAATATTAAATTTTATTAGAAAATAAAATAAATTTTCTCGATTTATGACACATATTGTAAAAAATTAAATTATTCGTCTGTACTCATATTTTCCGATGTAGATTGTTAATTTAGGTGCTGGATTTGATGCAACTTGGTTTCGATTAGATGACGAACGAAAACAACGAACACATTTTATTGATGTAAATATATATATATATTTCATATGAAAAACATAGTTGCTGAATTTTCTATATCTAGATTGATTTCCCTGAAGTCATGCAACGTAAATTAGCATTAATAGAAGTTCGTTCTCGTTTAAATGAACAATTCGAACCAATTCATACATATAGTTCATTAGAAAATTTCGGTAATTAAACAAAAACTCGTATTTAATAAATTGTTTTTTTTTGTGAAACATGATCTAAAATGAGTGTCGAAGTAGAAATTTGCACCCCCAACAAACCATGACAGACATTACCACAGATCATGGCAGATGCCTTAGCAACATTTCACTCTCTAGACCTTGTCGGATCCAGAAAAACTTGGACTCGATCGGTTGTAGTCGTCTGAGAAATATGTAGAGTGCTCTAGTCACTGAATGCAGAAAACCAGAAGAAGTATCTCGTATCTTCTGGGCAATTATCTAATTCTGATTAGAAAATTTCATTGACAGTATCAAAGTACGGTTCGACCACGACAGGAACCTTAGCAACTCTCCCTCATCCCCACGTCACAGACTGTTTATCAATAATGTCTCAATATCATGTATGAACTACTTCCTTATTGCATTTCTGGAGGGTTAAATAAAAGAATGACGAAGAAATGTTTCGCAGAATATATCGAATAAATGATTAACAACACTAACTATATCGTGTTTCACATTTTAATTTCACCGGAACTATGTTAACAGCCTTTTCTTGTATGTTTTTTTTTCAGCTGTAACAAATGAAAAATATTCATTAATTGGTGTTGATATGCGAGATCCTTTAACTCTAAATACACTTTTACAAACAGTTAAAGTTGATGAAACAAAACCAACTTTATTAATAAGTGAAGTTGTTTTAACATATATGGGTCGATCAAGTTGTAATCGTGTTATACAATGGATACTTGATTTTTTTCAAGAATGTATTTTATGTACTTATGAACAAGTATTTGATTTTTATTTTCTACAGAAATAATTGATTGTTTTTTTTTTCAATCTAATTCAATATTAATTCATAGGTTTTACCAGATGATGGTTTTGGTCAAGTTATGGTTGCACATTTTGCTAAATTAGGTTCACCATTAAAGTGTATTCATCAATATCCAACAAGTGAATCACAAGTTCAACGTTATACTCATTTAGTAATATGAATAGTAAAAAAAATTGAATAAAATTAACTTTTTTTATTTTAGGGTTTTGATGTTTCACTTTGTGTAAATATGCATAATTTTTATCGAAATTATTTACCAATTGATGAACATAATCGTATTGATACATTAGAACCTTTTGATGAAATTGAAGAATGGCAATCAAAATGTGCTCATTATATACTTTTATTTGGTTTAAAAACACCATCGAATATATCAAAACAATGGTTTGAACAAATGAATAAAGATTTTATAACAATTATTTATGTAAAAAAAGAAAATTTAATTAATAATAATAATAATAATAATCTAAATGATGAACAAATTAAACCTAATATTCAATTTGAAAGTTATCCAACAACTATGACTTATGCACAACGCTTTGGACATCAATCAATATTAATTAATGAAAAATATGTTTGGACTATTGGAGGTTTTGGAACTGTTGATGGAAGACATAGAAGATTAAAAACTATTGAAGTATTAAATATTGATAATGGAGAAATTCAAAGATTAGATAATCACTTACTTGGTAAGAATAATAAACAAGAACTAAAACAAAATGTCATATGATAGAAATCAGAGCTCTGCATGAGATCAGACTAGTATTTTATCCAAGTTTTCTCTTCCAGATAGGCGATTTAAAACTCTAGGAGGACGAAAATCTATTATTGAGAGTATAGACACATAGTACATGGCACAAGAACTATAAGCTTCGAGAGGATCAATCCGATCTTTGGTGAAACGCCACCCTCTCGACCCTACATTGGATAGGACAGTCCCATCCTATCCCATGGGAATGATGGAACGTAAATTTTTTGATAAACATCTCATGAGACTAGAGCTCGTGAGGTTGGTCCCGGACCCGGCCATGTCCTGCTCTGAAAACTTAGGAATCCATGGACTCTAGCATCCAAATTTCTCAAATGACTCGTCTGAGAAATGTATAGGACGCACTAGTCACCGAATACAAAGCGCCGGAAAAAGAGTATCTCGTGTCATCGAGGTAGCTACCCTATTTCGATTAGAAAATTTCATTGAAAGTATCAAAGTACGGTTCGACCACGTCTGAGTTTGAAAATTTTGACTTCGATAGGTTCTACATGGAACAAACAGCTACTTCGCCAAACATTTTTTTTTTAATAAGGAGAGATATTTGTATTTTTTCATATAGATGATGTTCTTGTCTATTTCAGTATGGTTAACGAAAGTAAAATTTTCTTCTGTTTTATAAGTTACTCTGTATTGTAGCCATTAGAGCACAGTAAAATGAATAATAATGAATAAAGAAACTTATGTAACCAAAATCACGCAAAAATTGGCGATGTTATAGGGTATACGACCGTCTTTCGTCAGCTTACTCATAAAATTTTATCATAAATGAGAAGAGAAATGATTTTGTTCTCTCTAATGTACCATAAATAATAAAAAAAAAACAGTAGTTTTTTTTTATACAATAATGTTTACTGTTCATTGTGGTCTTGAGATCGATCTAAATAAGTGAAGAAAAAGTTTTTGAATAAATACTTACTGTTGAAGTTCGTTGCAAAATCGACGATTTATCGCGATTTACTATAATATCCGAAAAATCGTTGATCAATCACGATTAATCACCAAAATTAAATCGATTTTGAGAACATGGAAAGAAACAAAAGAGGCAATTCTGTCTATTGTAATAGTCAAAAGTAGTAAATCAATTCAGATTTTAGTAATAACTGATAAAATGTCTTCAAAAGATTCATTATCATCAGTTATTAAAAATCCGTCTAATCCATCTAATTCAAGAATCGTTTTGCGGGTGTGGATGTAAGTATGAGTGAGAGTAAGGGTGTATGCAAAGGTAAGTATGAGGGTGGTGCTAAGGCGGAGGGTGATCGTAAGAGTACGTCATTGGGAGTTAAAAGAACAGTCTCTGTCACCGTATCTGGGCAAGTACATGTGTCAGCGAAATAATATTTCTCGATTTTTATCTCTGACTTCTAGTTTTCTGTTTTTTGCCAAAAAAAAAATCAGAAACCACCCGTCAGAAGTTTAGTAAAAGTTAATCATGATTTGAGATTTGCTCATGGTCTGATCAGTTACAATGTTTCTCTTGTCAGTTATATTTCTCGAAAATATTATCAATAAAAAAATTTTATTCTACACACTAATAAAAATAATTGAATTTGCATTTAGTTTATAGTGAAAATTTATCAATAATATTTTATCTTCAATTGATCAATGTTATGTAAAAATATCTTTTTATCTAAATCTTAATATTTGAATTAATTCAAATATAAATTATCTATTAATCATCAAAAGATCAAAATAATCTAATCATATATTTTAATAAATTATAGGTGAACACGTTTTTCATACATGTCATCAATCAGATAATTTAATATTCTCATTTTTTGGTCGTAAAAGTCCTGGAACATTAAATTCATATACTTCAATTGATATAAACAGTATGTCGTATCATAAAGATTTTTCTTTTCAAAACTAAATTAGAATTTGTTTGTTTTTTTTTTTCAAAATTAGCTCTTCAAGTTACAAATTTCAATGAGGATGAAAAAATACTTCGACGATGGCGTCATTGTTCTTGTTATATAAAAGAAACAAATACAATAATTATATTTGGTGGTTGTATAAATATATCAAAATCAACAAATGATATACTTTGTTTACAATCGAATGGTCAACTCATACAATCTCAAGTAGTTTTGTTTACTTTCTTATAGAAATTTTATATATATATATTTAAAATGTTATTTAGTTTTCACAAACAAAACCAACAAATCGACATTCAGCTCGTTTAAATGCTTATAAACATTTAGCTGTTCTTTCTGGTGGTTTATTAGAAAATGATGAACCAACGAATGAAATTTGGTTATTAGATACATCTAAAGATATTATGAATTGGACATTATTTCAAACAAATGGAATAATTATACCAAGGTATAAAGGAGTAATTATTTTTAAAAATATTTTATTCATTCTATTTTTATTTTTAAGATATTCACATAGTGCAGAGATTATTGATGATACACTTTGGTTATTAGGTGGAATGAATGCTAATGAACGTAGACCACCAGGTTTATGTAAAATTAATTTAATAACTGGTGAAGCTATCGAGTATATAATACCGGTAATAGAAAAATTTAATTATGTAAATTATACGCAAATCAATATTTGTTTTCTTCATTGTTTAGACAATGTGTAATGAACAACCGATTATACTTTATAATCATCAAACAGTACTTTTGAATAAAACAACATTTCTTATATTAGGAGGCGGTGGAAATTGTTTTTCTTTTGGTATGATTTGAGAATTTATATTGAATTATATTTATATCTTTATTTATTCCTTAGGTGCCCATATCAATCAACCGATGATTCTTAAATTTGATCATTTAGTAAACTGAGGTTTTTTTCGGTGCTTGAGAAGTTTATGATGTTGTTTTTTTTCTTTAATCGAGAAAATAAAAAAAATTTTGAGATTTTTGTTGTGTTTATCTGAGTATGACATTTCATATTAAATTTGAATCGGGTAATATATTTAACCTGATTATAAAACTAAACTAAAACATTTTTTGCTTATATTTTTATAAGTCATTATTTCGCTAGAAAAAATTTTCATTTATCTTTTTCTATCACGATCATTGATAAATAATAGTTAGACATGTAATAGTTCTAGTTCAATGAATTGAACTAATATTCATTTCTTCCCGTTGAAATCACAAATACTTTTTTAATCAAAATAGGTACTCATATAATTAATAACATTCTCTTTCTAATGAATAGAATTTTGAACAATATAAATTTATTTATTAAAAAGAATTTATTCAGAAAAATAAATGTAAGACAGAACTTGCTTTGAGTAACTGTCTGTGATATAGTTCTCGTATTATGCAGCATAAAAATGCTAAATATTACTCGACCATAGTCGACAACAACTTAAGTTTCTATAAATGGATAGCATGAGAAAAATTTAATTATGCGCATTAGAGGTAATGAGGTGCGTATCTGTCTTATGTATATCTAATGAAGTTATAGCAGTCTCGGTAAAAAGACAATTATATAAAAATTTGAAAGTCGTAGAAGAGCAAGCATGTCTACTTCGTGACATATTAATTTTAAAAAATTCTTTTTATTTTTATTATAATGGAATATATTAATGTTTTATTTATAAGTATAATATTCGCCCATATTTTCTGTATACCTAACTGTAATTATTGATTTTAATGTTCTTAGAAAAAAAAGAACTGAGTATGATTTTTCATATATATCAATTTCTTGAATATAATATAAATGGTTCACATCGTATAAAACTTCTTTTATTTGATCGTTAAACACCTACGGAAAGCGCATATAAAAAGAAAAAAAAAAGAAGCCTTCAAAGTATTCAATATAATGAGAAATCTAATTATGCAGAAATCACTTGTTGTTTTCTTTCTTAAATTTAAACATCGAAAGTACATTTTATCAAGGATTAAGATAAAACTCTTTTTGAGAGACTATTTTTTATTTTTGCGACTATGTTACAGAATAGATTTTAGTTTATATAATAGAAAAGACAAAAAGAAAAGAAAAAGAAATATTCTCTCTTCCTGCTCGTATTATTACACGCAACACATATTTCCATACTTCATAAACATTTGAATATATATATATATATATATATAAACTAGATTAATATCTTTACATAGATAAATAGTTAAAATAATGGTATTAACAAAACGTAGTTGGCATTTACCATTAATTTGTCAAATATGTGGTGATAAAGCACGTGGAATGAATTTTGAAGTAATGACATGTATGTCATGTAAAGCTTTTTTTCGACGTCATGCATTACAGCCGATAGTAAGTTTCAAATAAAATTTAATAAATATGATATTTTTCCTCAAGTTTTGTTTTTTTGAATTAGTATTTTCTTCAATGTCAACATGGTAATAATTGTGAAATAACACAATTAACACGTGGTAATTGTTCAGCTTGTCGTCTAAGAAAATGTTTTTCATTTGGTATGAATCCAAAATTAATACGTTACAAATCGAAAAATCATCATCATCATCATCATCGATTATTAAAAAATAAAAATCAACGATTGCCAAAGGTTTCTTTTCTTCTTAGATTTTTATTATCTATCAATTAAATATTCGTCATTCTTCTAGCCACCACCACTCAATCTTCTTGAAAATGATAGTTCAACCTTAACCAATATTGAATGGAATCTTTTATCAAATATAACTCATGTTTATGATCGAGAAAATCCAATTGAACATGCCAAATATATGCTTGAACACCAAGCATCATTACCACCAAAACTTCGTTCAAAAGCAAAATCAACATTAGATATAGTTGAATATTATTATTCCACAATACAATCATTCCTTGAACGTGTACCTTATTTTCATGATTTATCAATAGATGCACGTCGAGCTCTTATTCAACATAATTCTTTTACACTAGGAACATATAATTCACTACTTCTTATTCGCGAAACAAATGCATTTGATTATTCAAGTTATAAGTTTGGCTGTCAGAATCTTTATGGTTATGAAAATTGTTTAATGACAAAAAAATTCATTACAGCATTAGAACAAAATAGAACACTTGTTAAAATAATGCTTTTAATTACTGCTTTTTCTGAAAATTGTTCAATAGTTTCATTAGATTATTCCCAAAGTATGACAACGATGGCAAGTACAATATCTTTATTTCATACACAAAATATATTGGTATCAATGCTTTGGAAATATTTAAATTATCAATATGGATTTTTAGGAGCTGCTAAATGTTTTCATTCTTTTATTCAATATGTTTTAAATTTAATTCGATGGACTGCAAGAAATCCTAGTACTCAACATTCTGATATGGTCGATACACTTATTGAAAATACTACACGTTCATTAACAATGCATGATTAAAATAATTTAATAAATTTTAATGGATCTCATTTTGTTGTCTAATAGTATATTTTCTTATAAAAATTAAAGAAAATATATTCCAAATTGTTATTCTATATGTAAATTAATCTTTTATTTGTGGTTTATCATTTATATTTATATGTTTATTTCGTTATTATTTTTACATTGGTGTATAATGGAAAAAAATGTAACAAATTTTTGGGATCAATCCACTTGAAAATCGTGACAAACAGATGAAACTTTGTTTTTCTTTTCTTGTTTTATTTGAAAAAATATTTTTCGGTTTTAAAGAAATAAATTAATTTATTTTTTCTATAAGAACTAATTTCAATATTTCATATTTTAATTATTAAAATAATTTTAATATATATTCTATTTATATTATGGAATGATTTTAAAAATCATGAACACATAAATTAAATAGAAATAAAAAAAAAACACGTTCATAATCTTGAAAAATTAAATCCAGACTCATCGTAGAATATTTTCCATACAAATAATTGCAATAGATCAAAAAAACACAAGACATTAACATGTGTCTTATGATATTTGTCCCTGAGGACATGCATTAGCGGTACTTACAAGTTGAACTCTTGAATTCGGAGAAAAGAAAAAGCTTGTTGTTTTTTTTTACATTCTATATGAATTGAATAATAAAGTATACTTTATAATTAGCTTGATAATGATCAAAATATCATATAATAAACGCGAAAAGATCATTTGATTTTAGTAAAACTAATTTATTTAATCAGTCAATAATCGAATTCATTATCTTATTCTATAAAATCTATACATAACAAAATAAATTTGTTTTTAAAGAATATCTCATATAGAATTTCTTTTTATTAAAAATCAAAATAAAATATTCAATGAAGTTTTTGAATTTGATCATATTTAACATTTTATTATGAATATGATCGATATATTATTTCATATAATTATTTATCGATAGAAATTATAATTAAAAAAAATCATGATAAAAGATTTTGAATGATTTTCTTTTTTTAGATATAATTTTATTAAAACTCGGAAATTTTTTTCTTTTATCATGAATTGAATACTATGCTAAAAAGTCATCAAGTGTATTGTTCTACACCATAACTCATTTCAATGAGAACTTTAGAAAAAGATATAAGAGGCTAAAAGTACGTGCTGTCATTAAAGTTAGTCAAATATTCCTACTGTGACTTTTTTCATTAGTTTTCTACGCCATAACAACCTTCTTATTAATTTGAAAGGTTTTTTTGCCTCGTCTATTTCCTTATTCTGTTGTCCCATAAACTTTATGTTTTATTTATTTTATTTTTTTTTTACATTTCTTAACGTACGATGACAAAGAATCTAAGATTATCTTGACATCGAATGAATTACTACTAATTTCATTTTTTTTTAAAAGAGCTTTCATGATTTTACGGATTATGCATCTCTTGTAAAGCAGTTGACAAATGGAAGAAATTAAACTCATATCGGCTGAAGAAAAAATCAGATCACATGAAAATATTTTCTTTAAAATATAAAAACTGAAAAACAATTCAAAAAAACAACTTCATATTTACTTTTAAGCTATACTAAACGAAAGAACAAACAAACAAAATGATTTGCTTCTATAAAATTTATAATCTAAGTATCTAATTACAATTTACTTAGTCACCTCTCATGATTGACAGAGACATTCTTTTTTGACTTTTTCTTATGTGCTTAAGATTCTTTTTTGTCATTGACATGAAAATCTTAATGTCTAACGGGTATATCAGAATAAATTGCATTAAATCTTAGTGAACTCTTTTCTGATTTTCTATTTATAAAAAAATTACTTTATAAACTATAGGATAGAGAATTTAAAGCTCTATAAAACTACCTTTATCCTAGATCTAGATCTGTTATTATATTTAAAAAATTGAAAATGAAAAATAAACATAGCAAAAAACATACACTACCATGTATTACTACTAATTCAAATCTTTTTTGACAATATGTTAACTTTGATTGATTAATAATGGTCACATATTTGTAAGAAGATCCCAGTCCATTTATTGGTTGAATTGATGCAATGTAGAAAAATTTTATCGGATCAGAATTCGAACCATTCCGTGACTTACACTATTTAGCAAAAGCATCAAAAAAATCTTTCTTACACCATAATTACCTTCTGTCGGATGTTTTTAGACTTTATTGTAAACCATTCTGAGGCAGTACATGGATCTAAACTAAATACAGTTTTATAGAGCCTAAATTCCTCTATCTTTTAGTATGTAAACAAAATTGTTGCTATAAATAGAAAATGAGAAAAAAACTCACTGAGATTTAATGTAATTTATTTTGGAACATCCGTTAGTAACACTGTGATGACTATGACGGATAGTAAGAGTTATAGTCAATAATGGATCTTTATAAAAATCAATCAAAAGAAATCGAACGTGGCGAATCTGTATGCGATGTTCATTTCATTACTTTTTAATATTCTATAAAAAAAGTGGATCACAGGCAATCGTAGATGGACAATCAGATTTCCAGACCGATTTTTTCTATTTTTATAGTTTTCTTTTATGTAGTGATGCTATCATCTCTTCATCTTTTCTTTTTTTATGCATGAATATATATCCATACATGTATGTCTGTGACCTGTTTATAAGAGAGAATAGACAAGGAGACTAGACAGTCAGACGAACATTTTCATTATTAGCTATTAAATATTAATATTCAAGAGAAAATTTCACAATAGATAGTCATAGATGAAGAATCCAAATTCAAACTTAATAACTTTCTAAAAGTCCTTTCATAACTTATGGGTCGTACATTACTAATGCATATATAGGTTTTTTTGTCGGTATTTCCAAGCGAATTGAAGAAGAATGAACCAACGAATACGAACAAGCGATCTATTCTTTATGAGATATCGTACAGCTGAAGATGCACGACACAAGAATTGGACTCCGCCATATTTTCCTAAACAATGTAGCATGCATGATACACAGTCAAGCATAGAAATTCAACTTTGGATCTTTTGCAAAACTTGCATACAAATACTCGAGCTAAGAAAAAGAATCAAATATAACTTTTATTGAAGTTCAAGAAATGTTGCCTGTAAAAGAAAAGCGAATTGGAATTCTATAGCGACATTTAGTAAGCATTGACACAACGTGCTCTATTTTCAGACATTTGCACAGTAGGTCTAATTTTTGAATTCCCAATCGAAAACCCTATCTAGGAACATCAAGTAATTTCGTACGAGTAGTCTATACATGGATCACGCAGATCCTAAATGTAAAAGGGTTATCAATTGAGCAATTATACTTGAACGTGAGAGTGGCTAGCTGTGAGTAGCGCCACGGAGGGGCACTAACGAACGACTAGTCGCTGATTTCAGAGGCTCACCGAAGATGTGCTTCATGAAACATTTGTAGAAAATCTGTCATGTATTTCAATGAAACTCCATCAAGATTTCATTAATGAGGAATTTTAATATAATACCGAGGACGGAGTGTGAATGTCAGAACGTATATTTGTTCCACCACAATTACACCCCTATCTACACTTACATCTACACGCAAACCCAGACTGATACCACATCTCCACTCAACATGAACGAAAAAAACTCTCTCAAATATCAGATATTATCGATATTAAGATGGAAGGAGAGAATCGTGTTGTGAAAAACCTGGACAGAACTCGCGTGATCATCTAGTCTATTTTGTTATTTGGAATGGTTTTCAATGAATTGGAATTAGCGGATTCGAAGTAACTTGTGTCTGTCGATAATTTTTTTCATCCTGAATAATCTAAACAAATGTTCTAAATTTATATTTCCAGTAGCGTTATTACTTTTTTGTTTCATTTCTTCATCCATAAAGACATCTCAGTAGAAAAGATTATCGTAAAACAAAGACTCGTCTAGGTCACAACGGGATATTTTATTAATATGTTTCTGTATATATGCTGAAATATATGATACTACTGTCCGTCCAAAAAGTCCGTGCGTGTGACTAGTTTTTGAATAATTTTTGATAGGAATAAGATACAGACCTGCGGTTTTCGGCGTTCGACTACCAAGGCGAAGAGCCATCTTTTCATTAGGAAAAACTTTTCTGAGGAACAATTTCGAAGTCAGTTTATCGCAGGATCTTTGAAAAGTTAGATTGTATCTCTCAAAACTTGCATGGAAACCTATTGATTTTTTT
>CAJNOL010000250.1:94610-131347 GCA_905250125.1 Rotaria sordida
ATGAGTTGACTCAGTTTTTAGTGGAGATTCCAAATATGTAAAAAAATCAATAGGTTTCCATGCAAATTTTGAGAGATACAATCTAACTTTTCAAAGATCCTGCGATAAACTGACTTCGAAATTGTTCCTCAGAAAAGTTTTCCTAATGAAAAGATGGCTCTTCGCCTTGGTAGTCGAACGCCGAAAACCGCAGGTCTGTATCTTGTTCCTATCAAAAATTATTCAAAAACTAGTCACACGCACGGACTTTTTGGACGGCCATTAATTTCCTTTCTTCTTTTATATTGTACGCTTTCGTTACGTATGATGTGCCTTAACAAGCACAAATCATTTGCTAAAAAGGATCACTGGCTTCAATTAGAAAATGATTCTAGTATCTCTTGATAACCGATCAACTAAGTCAATTAATAGACAGACTCTCTGTTGTGTGAGAGATGATAAATCATTTTTTATTACCTAAATCAATAGTTGTAGAACAAAAAAAAATCACACACAACAACAATAACAACACGTAACATGAGAGATGAAAAAGAGAAAAGTAAACGTTCAGTTATTAATGATTTATAACTTCAACTTTTGTAAATATTCATCAATATGATAATCATCTGTTTTTTCATTTTTTAATGTATGTATTATTATATTATTTAAATCATCGACGGATAATATTTCTCTATTTTCTTCTAAAAAAACAAGTGTTTTAATAATATTTTTATCCTTAAATAATTTCATCGCATATTCATAAGTTGGTAGAATATCACACGTCATATTATCTTCAATTGCTTTTTTAATAATTGATGTATAATGTTGAAAATAAGGTTTTAATAATAATATACATTTTAAAAATGAAATTCCATCATCAGTATAATACAATGATATTTTTTCACTATTTGATCCTAAAATTTTTAATATACCATTTGATGCTGTAGATAAACAACCTTGATAATAACTTGGAGTTTTTGGTTGTACAGCACTACTGTAATCGATGATATATACCATATTTTCATACATAATCATATTTCCAATTCGAATGTCGCTATGTATATAACCAATTTTATGACCTAAAAACAAAAGGACGTTATTAATCTTCAACAAGCATCAAAATATATTGAAAAAATAAACGTCATAGGATGGAAAATATTTAAAGAAGGCCTCGTCATTGAATCTCCTTTAGTCTGTTGAAAACTATCAATACAGAGGTGAGCATAGGATGAATTTTCTGTCTTGTCCTGCTGCTCCGTCACTTCTTGTTCTGCTGAGCAGCAGAGAAGGACGAAAAACAACTTCCCATCCTGTCTTGCGCGACAGGACAGACATTAAGCTGAACCAAGACAAATAGTCATTTTTTTTCAATAACACACATATCTTACGAGGAAACTTTCCCAAGTGTTACCCTCCGATTTTAATGAATTTTTGTCTATAGATACTACATTGTGCCCTAGTAAAAACTCTGAAAGGATATGGATTACTATCGCTTTCTTCAAGAGTTATGCATATTCTTATTTTGCTCCTATAAGGTATAACACATACAATATCGAAAAGAGAGTTCGCCAGACCATCAATCAGACTGGCTGTCGCCAAATGTTTTTTTTTCATGTTTTTTAGCACAAATGAAAGGTCGTATTGGAAAACTTATAAATCCAAAATATCAAGTTGTTCTGAAGTACTTATGAAAAATGCCAAGGATCAGAACAATCAATTTTTCGTGGTGAGACCATAAAAATTTAAAAAAATTGTTTTTTTTAAGTTTTGATGTTTTTTTTTGAGAATCTTTCTGTCTCTGATCGTCTCTTTGGGCTAGAAAAGGTCTCAAAAGATACATAAACGAATTCTGTACAAAACGGAGTACGCCAGTATTCATTACAATAAGTTTTAGTAATTGATTGTGCTTCCAAAAAAGAAGGGGGTCTATATTTGATAGTCTTTCTTTTGCTTGTAATTTGCCTCTAACCTTGTCAAGCTATGGTATTGCAAAAAAAATGAATTGAGTTTCTGTAAGCCCTTGAAATTCTACGTCTTTCGAAAGCTTTTCTGGCTCAAAGGAGCGATCAGAGACAAGGATTCATCAAAAAAAAAAAACAAATATCAAAATTTTAAAAAAGCATTTTTTAAAATTTTTATGGTCGAGCCACACAAAATCGATAATTCTGATCCTTGGCATTTTTCATAAGTACTTCAGAACAACTTGATATTTTGGATTTATAAGTTTTCCAATACGACCTTTCATTTGTGCTAAAAAACATGAAAAAAATATTTGGCGACAGCCAGCCTGATTGGTGGTCTGGCGGACTCTCTTTTCGATATTGTATGTTATACCTTATAGGAGCAAAATAAGAATATGCATAACTTTTGAAGAAAGCGATAGTAACCTAAATCCTTTTAGAGTTTTTACTAGAACATCATGTAGTATCTATAGACAAAAATTCATTGAAATCGGAGGGTAACACCTGGAGAGATTCCTTCGTTAGTAAAAAAAATGCATATGAAACAAGTCGCGAAAGTTAACTATTCCATCATCGTTATTATATTTACACAGTAGGTAATACAACAATAGTCAAAGCGGTTAAACAAAGAGTAGATGTATCAATAACGTCAGCGTTACAGGTAAAAAAGTATTACACACAAAAAATAAAACAAATATTCATTAAAAAAATCTTTCATACGGTTATATGTATTGTGCTAGTAAAATATTATCTAACTGTTTTAAATTGATGTTAGTTCGTCTTTCATGTATAAGTGATTCGGTTCCGGAAAATTGTCTTTCGACTTCTGGCTAAAGCCATTCCGGTCCAAACCTGTTAGATACGGACTCATAACTGAACAGCAGTCTTAATCATTTTAATTAAGAATTTTTTAAATTAATCTGATAGTCGTTCCGCAAATACACGATGTTTTTTTCCGTCATTTTTATTGGCGACTAGCACAACATATACAGTTCTCAGACAATATTGTCGATAGACTCACAATAATCAAGTCACGATTGGTTCTTATTCTTAAATAGAACCCGTTTAGTCTAAAATTTTCGAACTAGAGCCCAAACTCGGCCAACATCAAATTTTAGAATCCGACCCGAACAAGAGAGAATTTTTGAATTTCGAATCCGGGCCGGGTTCAAGATTGACCTGATGGACTCTACTCTGACACTTTTATCGACGAATGGTAAAGTTAATACAATTTATCATTTCAGTAGTACATTCACGGCTCATAGTATACATCAAGTATATCAAATAGCGATACGTACTAAGCAAAGATTGTAGAAAAAAATGACGTAATAAGAGCAGGACCAACTTATTTGTTCTGTGCTGTCCTACTGCTCCACGATCACTTGTCCTGCGCTCATCTCTGTATCAATACTCAGTTTTTGACAAACACAAATTGATTTTTATATAAATGACATATTTTCAACGATCATTTACTTACATAAATGAACTTGTTGCCAAGTATTGATTAATAATTGTGTATCATCTAAAAAACGTTGCATGAATAGTTTATCAAGTTTAACTCCACGTAAATTGAATGTAATTAAATAATCAGCATAATCATCATCAAAATTCATATCCATACATTGAATTAGATTCATATTTTTTCGTTTTATTTTGTTCATTTCTTCAATTATAAATTTTTCTTTGGTACAATTTTGTCTTGAGATTTTTAAAACAAATTTTATCAATTGTTCTTGTTGAGATTCACAATAAAACACAAACGAGGAACTACCTCGTCCCAAATAATGTAAAAATACTATTTTTTTATTTGAAAGTATATTTATAAATTTCTCATTATAACCTAATTGAGTATCTGATAAACTTAAAAATAATGTTAATATTTGTAAACCGGTAAGTTGTGTAACTGTAGCTTGTTTAATATACTTGATCTGATTTATTGTGTCATCATATAAAACCATGATTAACATTGTTTCTTCAAAATTTGTTAAGCAGCCTATGATAAATTTTCGACCAGGTGAATAACGTAATATTGAAGTGAGATAACTGGCTATTTGATCATAATCTTTCGTTTTTAATTTCCTTGTTTTTAATTCAATAATTGATTTGAAGAAAAAAGGACAACTTGAATAATCATTAAGTTGTGAACCAGTAGTAGTACAATTCCAAGACATGTCCGGTTTTAAATTGGAAAATAAATCAACAAATATTTTATTATTATATGAACACGTATCATGAATATAATTAAAATCTCGTTTGTGTAAAAAATCTTCAAATGTATGATTTATTTCATTTTCTTTTAAATTTTTATTTTCATAATAAAATTTTTGGATACCATCGTGTAATAAATGAAAATTATCACTTTGAATTAATCTTTCTATTTCATGATCAGTTAATGACAATATTTCATGAATAAATTTACACATATAACTTCGGTTTGGAACTGTATGACTAACACTGCTGCTAGATGTTGTTATAATTTCACTTGGAATAGAAGTTTGACTAATAGACGATGACATTTTGAATTAAATATCTACAATAAACATAATCAATAGTAGAATATCTCGTTGAAATTTATCAGTTAAACTAGAATAACTAAAATAAAAGACTAGTAGAGAATAAATAGATAAATACTATTTTGGTTATAATTTAGGAACAAAAAAAAAGAGACTTTTTATTTCTTATTTTCGCTTGAATTAATTTCAATCAAATGAAGCAATTATGATGTAAAATGAGGCGTTATTTTTTTTTTTTATTATTATACAAAAATTGTACATTGATAAAAGAGGAGAAAAAGTATTTAATCAAGTTTATAAAGTTTAAGAGTTGATTATTTTTTCGTTCTAACAGCCATATAACAACCATTAGGAGAAATACAAATATTTCGAATATTTCTTATTTTAGTATCTTTAATTAATTTTGTTTTTTCTTGTTGATCAACTGCCCAAAGTTTATTTGTATACCAATTAACAAATAACCATCATTGATCATGCAGCAGTATAAGCATTAAAAAAAATTTATGTTGATTTTCTCCTGAATCCATTGAAATTCCACGTCTGATTCTTGTCTTATCACGTGACATTATATCTAATCGCCATTTTAAATCATCTTGTTACATTATTAATAAACAAATATATTGAGAATCACATCGAACATCACGAATTCCAATATCTTTTGTTTCACAACAACCAGATTTTGAATAACGTTTTTCCAATGTCCATTGTGATGTTGATGAAACATGATATTGATCAATATGGACACCTTTATGATAATTTACATAAATATCACGTTCAAACGGTGATATCGATGCTAAAACATATGATCGATCTGCAGGTTGAATTGCATCAACTTTAATTGGAAGATTTGGTGATGGTTTTATTGAATCATATAAATATACAGAATGAATTGTTAATATTACAAAGACAGATAATGATGGCATCCACCATATATCAACAAGAATACCTTAAAGAAAACAAAAAAAACCTATTTTTGAAATAAAATCAAAGAAAGAAACAGACCATAATCATTATCTTTCCAGTCAAGTTCAGTTAATTTTTTTATGATAATCAAATAAAATCAGTTTATGATTATCATGAAGAAGAAAATGTGTATTTGAAAGTGCTAATATTGATGAATTTATATCTCATGAATAATTTTTTATTCGTTCAGGATTGATAGTAAATGTATCAATAATATCAATCGAATTTTTTTTTTCGTTTTTTTCACAGGTGATGTTTCTTCTTTTTTCGTTTCATCATTAATTACATCTTCTAATAAATCTTTTCCATGACTAGCTAAATTAGTTGATAAAACTGTTTTATAATTTTTATTGAAATTGATAAAATTCTTATATCAGGTAATTATACACAAATTCATTGACGATCAAACACATCATATTACATTCAGATTTTATATGACATAATAAATTCTAAATTTCGAAAAAAAAAAAATCTTTTCGCTGATTCAAACGACATAAAAATAGAAATATCTTGATCCTTTGAAGGAGCAATAAGAAACTCCATAAAGTAATCATTCAATACTTAACTTTGAGGACATGAATTTGTGGCGTTTTTTCTGAAATAAGTAAGACCGATTTTACCTAGTGGAAACATCTTCTTGATAATAGTTTCTTTAAGAACTCTACTTTAATTTCTAAATGAACTCTATGCATTGGAAGAAATACCACAAACTGGAACTATCAATTTTGTTACCGAATATGCAAATATTCAAAGAGACATTTCTACTAACTAAATGTGATTATCAATGTACACTTTTATGTATTATTCGGAAGGATGAACACTCTATGATACCTATTGCTAGATGTTTTATGAAATATCTTTTAGTATTTTTCAAACGATTTTTAAACAGTCTATGGAAGTGTAAATGTGAGAATTCTTTACTCCTATTAAACTTTTCACTTTATCTCAAAGACTTAAATGCAATATTTGATGTTAGAATTCGGCGGCTTCCAGAATGTTACGTGTATCCAGAACCGCTAAGTCATCAGATAGACATAAGAAATTGAAATCAATTCTGATAAATTTTACTCTTTAAGTCTTAAAACCAAAGACGCCACACATTTAATTACTTAAATAAAACTGTTATACGTGTATACTGAAATCTGTAACGTTCAAAAAAATGAGAAAATCATGATATTTCGAAACAGGTTTGAGTTTTTTTTGTCTCTATGTGGTGATTGAACGGTTCCCGTTCCAAGTAGTTTTAAAAAAAAAGTCAGTTTCGGTTCCATTTTTTGGAACCATTGAACCCTATTTGATGTATATACATACCTGCATTTTGTCAACTTTCTCTGGATCAGGTGTTGGATCATCAAGAGCTTTACTAATTCTTGGCATAATACGAATTTTAAGTTGATCAATCATTTTCTATTTGAATTTATCCGATTCAGGACAAACATCTTGAGTATAAACTTGTGCTAGATCTGCTAAACGTTGTGAATAGATTTGACCAAGATGTGCCACAGCAGCTGAATGCCATGATTCCAATTCTTGTTGACATTTTATATGAATATGAGAGAAATTCATGCTCTCTAATGTACGTAATTGTTTATTTCCAATATCAGATAATTCAAGTAATGCATCAGATGACCAATCATGTTTATTATTTTCTTTATTTTTTGAAACAAACGACATTGTTTTTCTCCTAATTTATTGGACGGCTTATTGACAGATGAGAGAAAGAAAAAAAAATGAATTACTTCTCGAAACAAAGAAACATTGTGTCATTCAACCATATTTATTTGATCAACTTTCATGGATATTAAGGGGACCCCCCCCCCCCCTTTCCGGACCCAATATTTTCAAATTTTTCATTGTTTGTTTTTTCTGCTCTACATGTGTTTTCAAGTGCCCTCTATCTACTGGTAACGTTTTGAGAACTCAAATATAGCTCTAAAGCAAAAATAAAATCGAAAAGATAAATCGATTGCCGTAGGGGTATAGCACGATTTTTTCTTTCCTTCGCGGTTTTCTAGAAGCCAGATCAATGGCGGATTTAGGGGGAGGGCACTTAGGGCGATCGCCCCCATTCGAAAAAAAATTTTCGATTTTTCCCAGCAGAAAAGCCATTAAATAGGGTTCATACCAGAGCTCCGCGGGACACGGGACAAGTCCCATCCCATCCCGTCCAGAAGCGGGACGGGCGATAAAATTGAAAATTTGGTGGAACGGGATGTGACTTCTCACAGGACAAGACAGCGTGGGATGCAGGACGGGATGGGACTCTGAAAGAAAAATTAAATGAGATGGGACAGGATAGCACAAGAAAGCGCAGGGACATGGGACGGGGTGGGACGACTTTTTTGTCGTTCTGCGGAGTTCTGGTTCATACTACTACTAATAAACTTCGAAACTCACTATCTGATCAAAATCGCTCCCTATCAAAAAAATCCTAGATCCGCCGCTGAGCCAGATTTTTCAGCAAAAATCTACAGAATCGCCCCCGTTTCTCAGGAACAGTAAATCCGATCGAGCTGAAATTTTTTCTACAGATAGTAGAAACACTTTAGAGGGCCTAATTTTTTTTGTTTTGAAAAATATTGTACCGTTGAGTTTTGGCAGGCCTTACAAGACAAGCACTATTGAAAAAAATATGGATTTTTTAGGGTGCTCTTGGTATTTTGGCTTTTTTATTCGAACGGTAAGTGATAGAAAGAAACCAAAAAAAGTAGGCCCCCTAAAGTGTCTCTACTATCTGTAGGAAAAATTACAGCCCAATCGGATTTACTGTACCTGAGAAACGGGGGCGATTTGAGCGGCGATTTTTAGCCATTGCAACCCCAATATCTCCTAGAAAGAAGCATTTGGGAATTTTGAGTCTGTGACAACTTTTACTCTACACATCGAGATCTATCAGCTGTGAAACTTTCAAATTTTTCTGATGAGCCGTTCTCGAGAAACCCCGAAAAGGGGGGGTGTCCCCTTAATGTTTTCTAAATATTAAAAAGTTGCCATGTATCTATAAAGCAGTTACTCAATTGTGCCATTTTTTTCCTGATAACGTTGTGATGTTTGACATAGGATATCTTTGTCATTGCTGATATTCAAATATTATTCATATCGATTGCTGTTTTACATTAATTTACACTTTTTTGTTTTCTTGCTTTTCTAATCCCTATCAATAGATTGAATTTCTCTATTATAAAAAATATCTCATTATATTTTATTTGAGAATGCAAATCTTTTTTCCTATTATTTTTGACGGAGAAGATAGAAAATTAGTTCGAAGAGTTGAACAAAAGATAGATTTCAACTAGGATAAATCAATATGGTCATGTTGCACTTACATGATAGAGAAGTATTTAATCATTTCTATTCTTTTTTTTTTTAACCCTTCGAAGATTTCTGGTCACTAAAACATTATGAAAGAAAATAGAAAGATTATGATATTGAGTCTGGTTGATTTTCATTCTTTATGAAGTAAATTTCAGGTATTATTTAAAAGATCGAATATAGATTAAATCTATTGAAAAACAGATGATCATGAGAATTGATGACATATGGTATTTTTTACAAAGAATACAAAATCGCTTTTTTATTTATATTTTTCATTATTATCCTATGTTCTCTTTTGACTAAAAGTGAGTTAAAAGATTCTCCTTTTTTATTCTGCATGTTACTTTAAAGTAGCAGCCTATATACATCTACGAAGATTACATGCATGTTAAGTAAACGTTTTCTTTTATCTTTAATTGCGTCCAACATATTCATATCTTCTCTCCGTTTTAATTAGTTATGAATAGTGACATAGTAATTTGTTCTTTGTCTCAAATTTTTTCTCTTATTTAATAATGAATATAGATTTTAAGTAATGTATCTAATCTATGAAAAAGTTATGTGATTGAAGTGCTTGACATTCATTTTATTTCATTTAAATATTCAATAAAAATCTTAAATATCACATCTGTTTTATGTATAGTATTCTTTTGAAAAAAAGAGTTCTTTTTTTTGTTTAGTTTGTCAAGGAATGAATGATAAGAAATGTATTCATGATTAAAAGTGATTATATTTATCCTGAAGAAAAAAAAAAACTTTTTGTAATTAAGTACACTGAGAAACATATTCAGTATTTATATTGATGAGTTAGTTTTCTGAACAGCATAAGAAGATAATGTGTCTTTTCTCATACGAATAGCATATACCTTGATCCTTATATAATTTGACTAGTGAATACATATGTAATCTTAGAAGATTCTTCAATAAACAAGAGAAAAAGAAATTTGTCTTCTATCTTTATCATCAATTAAATATTATCTTCATGTCAATGGAAATCTATTAAACGTAAGCTTATCAGAGAACACAGTAATTATTTTATAATTAAAATACAACACTTTATTCTATTGAATCAGTTTTTGTAGACATCATTTGTTTTTGTTTCGTATGTTATTATGATATAAAATTTTTTTTGTTGTATCTGAATAATTGCGTTCTAAGATATTCTTTTTTTTTTTTTACATTATAAAATCCCTTGCGCATGATGTTGTCCATTAATTTGAGCTATCATTATCTTTAAATCTGTTTTCTTCCTCATTCACTTCGGTGTTGTTGGCCTTTTTCCACACCTCGTTCATTTTTTTTCTTCCTTAAAGAGAATATATGGTGAGGAACATGTTCTCATGCTATAAGAATGATGCATATAGATCTCATGTTACTAGTTTCTGGTTTGTATGTTTCATTTTTTTTTAAGTGATTATATTTAGGTAAACAATTTTGAAAAGATATCTTTTTTTAATTAGAATATATATTAAACATTTCATAAACTTGTTCGAAATTTAAATTGATATCTGTCCATTTATAATAATTTTTAAGAATAATCATGATAGAAATCTGTTTAAATAGATGTCATTTACTTCAAGAAATATTTCCTTTGCTTTTTTTATTTATTTCATTTATTTCTGTCTTCTTCAGATGTCCTAAAAATAAGAACTGTTTATTTCGATAAGTGTTGCAAAAGTACTTTAAGAAAATGACGTACTTTTTTTCTACTATAGTTTCAGTAGAGTTTAAGATGTTTTTTCCTCTCACTCGAACAATAATGCAAATTACATATTCTTTATATATTTCTAAAGGCAGATGAAAATAGAAACAATATATTGCACACTGGTGAGTGTCGTTTTATTAAAATATAGTTTCTGACTAAAAGAAAAAAATCGCAGTGAGTAAATAAAATAAAAAACTGCTGTATTATTTTAATTTTAACTATTTTTTCGTAAAATTATTTTGTGCTAAAGTTAAGCTATGAATTAATCTTCTTAAATTATTATAAATATTTATAATATACATAACTGGACTTATTAGAAAGTGGTATGAAAACAAAATATCCACGAAATTTCCTTTAGCTGTAAGACGCGCTTTATTAAACTTGTTTGTTGAAAATGAATTTAATAATTATTAGAACACTAGAAATTTTAAATAAAAGAAAAGCTTTTCTACCGAAATGTCTTACTTCTCATTTCTCCGTATCGTACAAGAATTTCTTCAAGATATTTAATATTTCGACAAAAAAAAATGTCTTTCCTGTCAAAAACTTTGCCGTTAAGAGTATTCATAAATTAATCTTTGTTCAGGGGTTTTGCTGCAAATGTAACATGAAGATGTGCTTAATATTCTAATGAGTATTTCTAAACATTTTCTTTCATTTGTAGAGAAATTTCAGAATATTTTCACATGTAATTATTTCTCTATTTTAGTAAACTATATACGATAGATATTAAAAATTTTTCAAAAATCTTATCAATCTAAATAATTTTAATTATGAATCTAAACCATTCAGAATTCAAAGATCAACTTCCATCTCCATTGATTTGTCGTATATGTGGCGATGTAGCACGTGGTCTAAATTTTTCAGTTATTTCATGTATGTCATGTAAAATGTTTTTTCGACGACATGCACTATTATCACTAGTGAGATAATTATAGAATAACAAAAACAAAAAAAAAGATCCTTTGAAATATTATTTATTTAGCTAAAACAACAGTGTCATTTTGATGATAATTGTAGTATAACACGAAAAACACGAAAATGTTGTTTACCGTGTCGATTAAAAAAATGTTTTCAAACTGGAATGGACGTACAATTAATTCGTCATTCTCATGAACGAAAGAAAACAATCGAATTATCAAAGGTTTATTTGAATAAATATTTTGTATTTATTTATATCTAATTATGTTATATTTCAGCCAAGACCCCTTAGTTTGCTTGAAAATGATCGTTCAACATTAACGCCAGATGAATGGAATCTCCTATCGAATATAATTAATGCTTATGATGAACAAAATTTATGTAGTCGAACAACAGATTTTCTTAAAAATCAATTTTCTTTACCACCTAAAATTCGTTCTAAAAACTCGAATACTCTTAATTATATTGGAACTTTATTTTCAAATATGTATATATTTATTGAACGTTGTCCTTTATTTTATTCATTACCTCTTAATTTTCGTCAAGCATTGATCAAACGTAATTTAAATGCTGTTGGTAGTTTTAATGCATTTTTTCTTGCTAAAGAAATGAATATATTTGAAAATGAAGCATGTTCAAAATTCATTGATAATATTTATGGTTATGGTTATTCAAATAGTGTTATTCAAGCAAGTCAACGTTTACAACAAAATGGAACATTAATTAAAATAATGTTAATGATTATGACATTTTCAAGTAATTGTGCTCCTGTTACAATAAATTATACTGAAAATATTCAAATAATATTTAATCCAAAAATTTTAATAAATATACAAGATATATTTGTAACTATGTTTTGGAAATATTTAATTTATCAATATGGTTTTAATGAAGCTACAATAAGATTTTTATCATTAGTTCAAAGTATTTTAGATATGATTCAAAGAATGTATAAAGGTTTAAATATAGAAAAACATTGGACTATGGTTGAAAATACCGTTGAACAAACAATACATTCATTAAGTTTAGAAAATAATTCATCATGAAATTAGCACTTATGTATTTATTTATTGTTGTTATTAGAGTCAAATATTGTCTGATGAATGAAATTGCTTGATTTCAGTTATTATAACTGAAATCAAGTGAAATAGTTTATTATCTGTATCATTGTTTCTGTGTTTTTTTTTCTCTCTAAAAATCTTTAAAAAAAAAACATCAAAGGAAGATTCCTCCCTATTATAATTAATTAGCACTATGTGTTCAAGACAATTACTGGTGTCTTATGAAGTACAATAAGAAATTATCGGAAACAAGAAAGTCTAAAAGAATATGGATGGATGTCTAGATGAAGCAATAATAATCATTATTTTAATCAGAAATAGGTTTGAAATATTGGAAGCAATGTAGACTATTTAATTAAATAGAACGAAAATGAAAAAAAAATGAAAGAAAGTAAAATATGAAGTTTATCAAAAATAAGTTAGAAATGTATATGAAAGCTAATTCAATTCAAGCTATTTTTGTTTAAATGATTTAATCTTTCTAGTAGGCTCTTCATTCTTAAAAAAAGTTCAATTTTCATCAGAAAAATTAAATTTTAGATAAATGTACGGGAAGATAGTCCGACGTCTGATCTTTCATAAATATTTGACATCTCGTTTTTTTATCAAAATTTTTCATGACTGCTGCCATCTACTACATGAAAAATATGTTTTGATCGTGCAACCCAAAATTCTCTGTCGCTCTTTGTTCTACATATTGATTTTTTTTGGTTAAAAAGAATATGTTAAGTTGTAGGGCAAGATAGAGTCCCTTTTTCGGATTAAACTTTGTTACTCTTAAACAAGAGTACTTTTATAATTAGAGCACCATTCTTTAATACATTGAACTTTTCATCCCTTTCCTCCGCTTAAAAATTACGAATTCAAAAAAAAAATCAAGACTCTGTTATGCTCTTTCAAGCAAAAAAAATTAAGTATATAGACTGGAAGTCCACAAGTAATTTTGGATTGCCAAATGAGCTATTTTTGACCTTTATTCGTTGAATATCTTCTGAAAACATAATTGTATAGGAATGAAAATTCCACTATAGCCTCTTCACTACAGTCCCAACATATGCTGAAAATTTCATATGATTTGAATATACCCGATCCGAGATCGATTTTTCAGGCATACAAACTTTTTTTAATGTGTACAGTACCCTCTATCTCTTTTATGACCATGTTAAATATTATCCATGTAATAATCAAATAGAGATACCAATGATTGCTGTTCATTGATTATAAAGAGAAAAAAAAGAAGACAATGTATTGTATTTTCTGATTGGAGTAATTGGCTTATGTACATTTTAAATTATATGTTATCAATGTAAAATTGATACGGATTTTATTATTGTATAGTTGACCTATTAAATTCAATTTTTGAAAAATAATATGATAAAAATGAACCATAGCATTCATATTGTCGTGAAAATTGATTAGATCACTTTTTTTTGTTATTCGTTTAAAGAAATAAATCAACAAGATATTCTCTGTATTTATTATATTTCGTAGATTCTTTGAGACTTTCTTCCAAAACAAAAATAGTTCATTGTTGTCAGTACTATAGAAATTAAGATGAATGCATAAGAGGACAGGTTGATGTCAGATCTTTCATAAACAACATGATCCGTTATCATCTGCTATGCTGTTCAGAAAAAGCAACAATTTTTTTTCGTTGTTTATAAAGAGCTTCATTGTAGCGAATTATGTTATTTTTTATTTGAAAGAACATGTGAAGCTATAAATGATTGGTAGAACCGGTTTTTTTTCAATTAAGCTTTTTTATTTTTATATAAAAAACAGCACTTCTATAAATAGATGACCATCTTTCGAGGTATTGAACTTGTTATCCTTTTTCTCCATGTAAAAGGTAAAAATGAACAAAAAAAAAGGCCTACAGACTGATATGTTTTTTTACATAAAAAAGAGTTCATATATATATAGAATAAGGACCCTTAGAGAATTTTACTTCGACAATGAAGGTATTTTTTTTATCTTTGTTTGTTGAATATCTTCCGAAAATATAATGATAAGTTTAACATAATCTCTCAATTCCAGTTTCAAAATTGAATATACCTAGTCGAAGATTGATTTTCGAGAATGGACTGTCTTAAGATGTTGAGAATATAGAAAAGCAAAATCAATATCTTCTCAAAAGTAACAGATGCAATTAACATAATGATTATTTTTTCGATTAGTACTTATCTTACAAAATTTTAAGTGTTTTTATGATACCTGATGTGACCATATCTAAAATATGTTAACCATTTTAAAGTACATATGCGCATACCTTCTTATTAACAATAGTCAACTAAATCTTAACATCTATCTCATTGTTCGTGTTATAATCAGTAGAATAATTTCTAAATAAATTCTATTTATTTAATACCATAGAACGCTTGCAGCTATGTATATTAAATGGAATATTTTTATTATTAATAGAACACAGATTTGATAATTCATATGGTGTTGGTAAGTTTAGCAGACAACTAAACTAAAAATATGTGTAGAGAGAATTAACGAATTTAAATTATCTTTCTTCTTGAATTATCAATTAAAGAGACAAAAAAAACCACCATTGTTCCCTTGCTTTGCGTTTCGTAACCAATCAATGATAAGTTTAAAATTATAGTTTTAATATTTATAATCTAGTTGCAACTGAATATCTCCAAAACAAAAAAAAGAAAAGAAAGTAGATTCAGATATAGATCTAAAAGTAAGTGATTGACTATTCCAACAGAGAGACCATTTAAAATGCAGATATAAGACTTTTTTTGGCGACAGTTGTTAAAGAAAAGAGAATTATCTTGATTACAAGGAATTGTTCGAATGCCGACAATCTTCCGGTCAAGCAAGCTCTGCATATATAAAATGAAGATTTATACACTTGAGGTCAGATCAGCGAAAAAAAAACGATACATTCAATTACTATCAAAAATCTAGCTTTTTTGTCTATTATTGTTGCATAAACTTTTAGATTTAGAAAAACTTAAGCAATTTATTTAAAAATGATAAAATTTCTTTGAAAAATTCATGTACATCTATCCACAATTTAAACAGTTCCATCACGGATGGCTTCTACTGACTTTGCTCGAATAATTCTTTTTTTTTTGTTTGGAATTCCAATGTTTATAAATGTCATTTGAGACGTATCGAATTATAAGCAAATAAATCGAATTGAATGCATACGTTTTTTTTTCCTCAAGTATTTGTATCAGATTCTTTGTAAATACTCAAGAATCATTCTAAGTGACATTACTGATTAAGCAAATAATTTACAATGAATACGATTTGTTTTTCTATTCCGTTATCTCAAATTTTAATCTACATCCTTCATGACACTATAATGTCTAGCTACAAGGTCCCGATTTTCTATAAAAGCCTATTCAATCATTATTTTTATTTTTGTTCGGCTTGTGTCTAATTGCATCTAGGTTTATCCTTATTTTTTTCTTTCAATTGATAATATCAACATAATTCACAAATATACAGACGAGTGAATGAAAAAAAAAAAAATTAATAGACCAATAGAAATATTCTATCGTATGAAGGCCATGTCCATAGTTCGTGCGCACATCGCTCCCGCTCTTTCTCTTCTTCTCTTGGTTGTCTGTCGCTCTTTTACATCTATCATCAATCAGTCAGAGTCTGCACGACGATGATCAAATTACATTTTTCTCTATACGCGCTTGAGTCCGCCAACGAGAGTGCGGCATTTTTTTTCTTCTTCTTTTTGTTCGTTCGTGCGCTTGCTTGCTTGCGTTAATGGTAGTAAAGAAAAAAGAAAAAAGAAAAAATATTCATCCAACACTATGCACTACACGTACACACATATAACTCATTCGGTCGCAAAATATAACGAGAAAGCAGTCTTCCCTTTCTTTTTTTTCCTTTCTTTCTCTTATTTTCTATGTGATGTGTGGATGGATGTGATGTTGCAAGGCTCCTAAAATAGTAGACACAGTATGTGATGTGTATGAGAATGCAAGAAAAACTAGTGAGTATTATAGATAGGAATCAAAATGCGTTATTTTGTTTTTTTCTTATTTTTCTATCCTTGAAAACTATAAATAGTCGTTATAATTTTGGTTTAACGCTATGAGAATAATATATACATCTACAATAATATTATGTCTTCGTCAAATAGTTATAATAGTTCTGTATACATGAAGACATTCCAATAGATGTCTGCACGAACTTTTCTTCTTTTTTCTTCTTCTTCTTCTTCTTCTCCTCCTTATTGATGGGCTATGATTATCCTCGGTTGCCCGCGTCGTTGTCGACCGTTTGGCTCGACCATCATTCTTGCGTTAGTGACGACCCACGACGTCGTCTACTAAGCTACTACTACTAGTAGTAATAATAGAAAATTCAACTGCATCGCTACCGCTGTTACTTCTTCTTCTTGTTCTGTTCTCTTCGTCTTGATCGGGACAAAAAGGGACGTGCCCGCTATCGCTCTCGCCGCTTTTTTTTTTTGATACTCTACTATATAGAAAGAAAGAAAGGTTGAACCTTTTTCTTTTTTTTTACACTGCCCCAATGCTTGATTGCTTTTTCTCTATCGTTTGTGTGTTGTGAGTGTATGTGTGCACTTATCAGAACAACTCGCATTCGCGCCCGCTTGTGTTGACTTTGTCCAAACGAGTAACCCTACTGTCTGTCTATCACTAACTAAACATGCTCAAACACGAAAAGACAACAAGAAATATTGTTCAATTAAAACATCGGACTAGGTTTTGCTCTTCATTTTTATATCTAATTATCTGCAGGTGTTGGCTCAATTTCATATATATTGTTATCTCGTACGCTTCTTCTATTATTTTTATAGCTTTTTTTTTCTTCTAATACATACTTACTTCAATCATATAGAGTATAGTGTGAAAAGCTCATTTTACGTTCATAGTAGTTTTGACAAGTCATATGTGATTTATGATCAATGAAAATATACATTATGATTGATATTTTAGATGGGTAAAGTCGCTATTGACTCTGCTCTTATTAATTGTCTATTCAAATGTCCCCTTTGTCATGGACTTATACGTTCACCTACTGTTATAAATGAATGTTTACATCGATGTAAGTTATCTCTTTTTTTTTTTAAAATTAATCAATCTAAATAAATATATTCTATTAATTATAGTTTGCAAATTATGTATAACAAACTATTTTGAAAATAAAAATAATAATAAATGTCCAACTTGTCAAATAACTATTGTCAATCCATTGGAAACACTTAAGTAAGTCTAAGATAATAGATAACAAAATGTTTGAATATTCTATAATCATTTATAGATCTGATCTCATTATTCAACGACTTCTATATAAAACTTTTCCATATATTTTTCAACGTAAGTTAATTGTTATTCTAGGTAAATTTATTCTTTCTTTTTTTTTTTATAGGTGAAATCGCGTGCAAACCTTCCCTACTATCGTCAACAATAACTAATGGTAATTGATGATTTTGTTTTTTTGCCCGAAAGGAATATTCTTTTTTTTATTTATACTTTAGAATCGACACGTATTTATATCGATTCAACAATTGATGTTTATCTCGAATATTGGGATATGTAAGTTTATTTTCGTGTTCTTAATATTGGACGAATTAAACATGAAATTAAAGCTATGATTTCATTGGCTAAATTTCGTTTCCGAAAAGACGAAAAAAGAGAAAAAGAAAATGAACCAATTGATGATATTTAATATTTTTCTTTTAGTTCATTGGATCTATTTCCAAATAGTAATAAGTCATCATCATCATCATCTATAATAGTAAAATAATTTTTCTAAAAATTATTTCATTTTGTTTTTGTTTTTATTTTTATTCGTAAATAGTTATCTCCATGTTATTTGGAATGTAAAGCTAATACACCATTATTATTAATAGAAAAATTTCTTCGAATTAAATATTCATTATCGTCTGAACTTAAAGTAAATAAATGCGGAAACTTCGGATTTAAATCCGAGAGTTATGTGTACTTCAAAAAGTGAATGAGACAGATGAGTCGTTCTAGAACGTGTGGACATCAAAATTATACTGGGGAACCTACCCTCTAAACTGTTGATTTCTATTGAGTATTGCCAAACCAATAGGACTTGGGACCGAATACAGCTCAAATTTGAACTCTTCCCCTTGATTTACCCTAAGAAAGTCGTTTTTCCTATAACTTGATCTCTATTGGTCACTGCTCAACCAATAGTATTTCGATGGAAGTGGAATACAGATTCGAGTTCTCCATCTCAGAAAACCTCGAAGTATCATCACTGTGATCGGAAGATAGAGCTCTATTTGTGGATCAATTAGATCGTGGACAAAAATCTAACCTAGTTCTCTTTAATTATCTTTGTGATAGATGAGCCAACCTTCTTGTTTCTTTATGTTTTATATACCATTTTGTAGCTCGTGAAATTCTCTATCGAATGGTATATAATAGTTGGGGTTTTAGTTGACTATGATAGGAAAAGTCTTTTACGAAAGTGGGGATGGGTCGATCTTTCCATAGGGAAGGTGCAGGGAAAAATGAGTATTTTTGCAATAACTCAGGAAGGGCTCGGCCAATCCTTCTCATCTTCGAACTCGACCGAGATATTGTTAAGACTGAACTGTGTAGAAAATTTCATCGCGATCGGACTCCCCTTTCGAAAGTTATCGGATAAACGGACGGACGGACGGCCGGCCGGACGGCCGGACACACTGACCGATTTTAGTAGTGTACTCACTTTTTGAGTACACAAAAACAAAATAAAAGTTTTGAATTTATTTAAAACAAAAAATTCTTTTTCTTTAGATTGATCTATTTCATAAAACATTTTTATTAAATACAAATAATGAAAAATTAATTGATATTTGTTATTGTTTTGATTGTATGAATAAAGTAAATTGTTTCTTACATTAAAAAGCAAAAATTTCAAAAATATAATCATTGTATTTCTCTTTTTTTTTTTGTCTAGAATCAAACACTTGATATTCGATTTCTAGTTAGTCCATATGGTTATAAAGCCATATTAAATCATATTCATCAATTAAGACATCCTGTCCCACCAACAATTGAAACTGTTGAACAAACATCTCTTCAAATTGATCTTCCACAACAAGAAAATCCAACAATTTCATCATCATCTTCTTCTTCATCATCATTATCAAATTCTAGTTCAATTGATCCAAAATTAAAAGTCAAAATTCGTCGATCTCAAACATCAACAAATGATTGGTATATTCCACAATCAAAAACACCTAATGAACCGGTTGAATTACCTGATCTAGTCAATTCATGTGAAACTATAACAAAAATAACAAAACGTAAACGACCTATATTAAATAACTCAACTATATCATCATCATCAACAACGACAAAAAAGAAATCTTGTGCAACATCAACATTTTTTTCTGTTGGTCATACATCACAACCAAAACGAACATCATTAATAAAACCTCGTACAAAACCTCGACGACGTACACGTTTTATACCAACAATGGTTAAAGCTCCTCCATCAATATTTGATCGTATATCAATGGATCAATATGATTATAGTGATCAAGATTCAGATAATTCACCAATATGTTCAACAAATGAACATCTTGAACGATCTGTAACAACATTACGACCATCAGAAATGGTTATTGTTAATGTTGAAGGTAATGTAACAGATTCTACAGATATAAAACGAACACAAAAAACAATATGTAAAGTACCACCATATATACCTGAAAGTTCATCAATAATAAATTCTCCACCAGAAAAATCTTTATCAATTATTAAACCAACACCAATTTATCCAACATTTTTACCAACAAGACGTACATTATTACCGAAAAAAATTCCAACTATGATACCAACAGTACCTAATCGAATACCATCACCAGATTTAAATAATATAACTCCACTTGATTTAAGTTTGAAATGAATTTATTAATGACGAGTGTGTCAGATACGAAGACATTTTACTTTCTTTTCTTTTGAATTATGTATTTTATTCTATTCGAGATAGATCGAACAGTGATTGATTGAGTTCATTTTCTTTTTTTGCTTTCTTTTTTTGTGTACCTATACCTTTGATTATTTGTTGTGTGTATGTATGAACCGAGTTGAAAGAAGAAGAAGAAAATAATCGTTGGATTTATTTAATTATATTTCATTTAAATGATATTTATTGCTACGACAAAAGAAAAAAGGAAAAATCTCAAAGAAAAACAATTGAATAAAAGATTTTTTATATTTAAATATTGAAAAAATAGATATTTTCTTTTATTCCTCATCAGCACAATTCTAATTGATTGTTCAATGTATAAACCAAACCTATCAAGAACGCAAGTTATATCTACAAGATATCCTTTTAGCATCATAAAAATAAAGATGTAACTGGGCAACAATAAAAAAAAAATGAATAAAAAATATGTGCACCAAACAAGTTAATATGTAGCACATACTGACACTATTACGGATGGAAACATCTTTCAAAAGTTGTATAAAATCTTACTGGCAGATTTAATATGTTTTTTACTATATGATTCTTCCAAAGTTTCATGTTCGGAATCTTGTAAGATCTAATATAATCCCATCAGAGCATAATTTTAGGTTTCTCTTGTACAAATATAATTTTTATCTGTGGTGGAGACAGAGAGCTGAAAGATCCATAGGAGTAAGATGAGCCTTCCCTAGTCCGAAATCCTGGTTCCATTACTGGTTTTTATATCTATAGTTTTATGCATCCAAATAAAAGTTTAAATGATTAAATACGTTCTAATTTAAACATTACATTTTTTTACAATTGAAAATACACCTTCTGTATAGTGGTGTGTATCTGTTTAAAAAAATCACATCGTAAATCATCTTATTGATTCCATTAGATTTAAAGTAAGTTCGTTTTTATTTAAATTACTTATTTTTTTTTTATTGTAAATCACCTTATTAAACTCAATAAAAAAAATATTTTTTAATTTTTTTTGTTCATGTTCAGTGTAACAGCAAAATTCGAAGGTATGTGAATTAACAGAAAAGATAAACCTGCATTTAAAATGAATATTTCTTTAGGATAGGCGAGGAAGGACAAGGAGGGAAACTTCTTCCTCGTCTCCTCTTCTACCTATCAGGACAATTGACTTCGAAAAAATGAAATAAAACTTGATATAGAACGTTGTAGAAAATCCTGGAGAATCATCCATGAATCTTATAAGATCTAATATTAAAATCATACAAGATCTTACAGTTGGATTGTTTCACCTGGGTATGTCTTTTACATCGTTCGCCTCTTTTTTTTCATCTTTTCCTTCTGTATCCCATCTTTAAATTTTTGTTTTGTTTTTATTTCTCCTTCTAGTAAATAGTGGTATACAATGAACAATTCCACTAATATCATAGAAATATTTAAAAACATTATTTCTGCACCATTTGCTTATCGTTTTGTCAAATGCACTAGTGTAAATGCATTCCAGAGAAATATTTAAATAAACGCAAAAAAATGAATAGACATTCTATGTAATGATTGGATATAAACTAACATAAATACGATATATGTGTAGGACAGAGGAGTAAATATAGACGAATTTGAGATGCACTTGCGTTTTCTTCCAAGAAATTTTTCTTAGTAAAGAAAAAAAAAAGGAGTTCATGATTAATAAAGATAGAGTTCGAACAACGATTTTTCACTTTGATTCCTATCTACCTCTTTGTCTATTTAATCAACGAAATAGATTCGCGAGACTGACATGTAGAAATGGTTCAACTAAAAGGACATTTTGAAAACAGTGTATTTTAACAACAATTTTTCATTATCGGTTTTTTTTTGATAGTTTTTCTTTTGTGCATTTTTCTATCAATTTGATTTATGAAGCTTTTATTGAGTTAATTATGAAACAGAATAATGAAATCGAATAGATAAATTTTATTTTATTCAAGATGAATACTTCATTTCTATTGGTCAAATTAAAATAAATGTGATAGTAGATATTTCATGTTCAAAAAAAAATATCGATCTAGAACTTAATTCTGCTCTATTTCACGTGAGATATGTCTTTTTATATATGTTAACCAGTGAAATTACTAGTGACAGTCTGACTTCAATTCAACGATGCAAAGATAATCAAATAAACGGTAAATGACAATGAATTTTTGGACAAAGGTCATGAAATAATGTTGTACAAAGTATCGTATTGGTTTTGATCGTCTAAAGATATTTATTATTCGGCTCATAGCTTTACTTTTGATCTCGTTCATAGCCATAATGAGATCGAAAAATATGAAATAGATTCAATGACAGTACGATATGAAAAAATTATGGAATGATAGATTTATAAAAAAAAAAAAAAAACTAAATTTCGGTAACTAATTCTTGTGAAATGGAAAATGATCAAATGGAAAGAAAGCTCGATAGAGTATATTCCTTTTTGAAAATCTTTTTTTTTTTAATAGATAAAAATATAGTTCATAGAGTAATTCTACTTTTGATTAATACTTTGATATATGGAAGAACAATGCGATGAAAGCCATTCGTTCTTAAAGAGAATGTTTTACATTCGAGTTTTTAAAGAGAAAGAACTTCTTTGCACATAAAGTCAACAATAAAATATCCCTTAACGACGAATATTAACTGAAAATATTTAGTTTTGATTCAAGCTATTCGATTCAATGATTACAATATGTCAAGGATAAAATAAATTCAAGAAATGTCGTTAAGTGTACTTTATCTTTAGTATTTTTATGTTAACAAAAAACAAAATATATCTTCTGCATTATCATAAATGACGACATAATAGATTTCATAAAGGTATCATTTTATTCAAAACAAAAAAAATATAAATGACAACCATGAATAAACATATTTTATATGTGTATGACAGTAATATTATTACAAACGTATTCCTCATCCTAGAAATCTGTTTGATTTTCTTTGAAGAAGATTAATTTTGTTGTTCTTCGTCATCTATAAATTCAATAATCAATATTTATCCAATGAACAATTTCTATATTGTACATATGTTTATGGTTTGTTTTCTATCAAAATCGCATTTTTTGAAAAAAGAATTAGTTTTTACTACTTAGAAAAGAATGACTAACGAAAAAGACAAGCGTAAATTCAAAAGAAATCCTTGAGAGAACTTTTGTCCTAATTTTTTGTCAAACAAAAAAAAAGATTTCTATTTTAAAAAACGAATCTATGATTACTTTAATCGAACAATCTTTCTGAATCGAGAAAAGACTTGAACAATTAGAGCTTTTAGAAAACCTGTATCTTAGTCCTGAAACATGTGTACATATATATTAGTCATGTCAAATGTGAAAGAGCGTTGTATGAAAATTTCATTGAAATCTGAGCTGTACTTAAGTATGCGCCTTCACTTCACTGAGCACATCTATTTATAACACCTCATCAGAGAAAACAATGCTGATTTTTTTTCATCAAAAAAGTCTTTGAGAAAATTTTTTCCTTATGTCGCTGAAAAGTATTCTTTTTTTTTCTTTTGCAATTAAATTTTCTTCACGAATTCAAAAAGGAATTAAAAGGAGAAAAGAGAGAAGTGCAATCTGAAAAAGTCGGTCTGAACGCGAAGATGAAAACAAAAAAAAGAAAACTTTTTCAAATCCAATCTGCTGGTAAAAAAAAAAGACATTTTTTTTTGAAAGTGAAAGTCACATTCCCTCCACCATCATCACTTCTTTGGATTTCAATAACTAATTAAGTAACTCTAATGAATGTACTCATTCATCGAGTACAACTGAACTGCACGAATGCTCAAATTATTTACGTGAATGCTCGAACAGTGTCATGTATATGAATACGTTTTGTGTATTCTTGTGAGTACTTTTGTGATTATTTCCTTATGGATTTAGTTTCAGGTAAGATCATGAGTACTTCATCTAGTATTCATTGTCATATATTGGCGAAATATTTAGCAAAATCATTTATGCATTGGTAAAGTAAATCAATGGAGAACAGAGAAAATTTATTTGAATGACTTATTTATTTATTTTTTTCTTAATAATATTCATGTTCTCAAGAAATTACAATGACTGGTCAAATTGGTGTCATTGACAAAATATTGAAAGAAATCGAACTATAGTTCATCTTCAGTTTTCAGCAATAGAGAATTTTCTACGTTTTTGTACTGAGAAGACTGAATTCAATCAAAAGTTATCTCATTCTACAGTGCCAACTAAGCCTATTTGCCTGCATGGCCTGTATATTTCTTTTCTTTGTTGTCAAACTTTTATTTCATAAATTGAATATATTGCTAGAAAACAGATACAACTGAGTTAATTTTCAAGAATGATATTTAAATAAAATGAATTAGATAAATATTTTAGAATGAATATTCAAGATACTTTTACACAATAAAATCCATTAGCAATTTGAAGAATTTATCAATATAAATTTTCATGTTTATCATTATTTGCTCGTCACCTTTTTTCAATCACAGTTAATTCAGCTAAGATTGTACGATTTTTTCTAACGCAGGTTTAGCAATTATTAAATGTCATTCCACTTTTCATTTTACTACTGTGAGTGACATTTTTGTCTGTTAGATTCATTAAAAGTCAGATTTTTCTTTGCAATATTACTGTCTTTCTGTTTTCTTTAATTTTTCTCTGTAACACCACTCTTCGATTCATAAATGTTTAATCTATGATATAAGGGTGGGTGTTAAAAGCTTCTTTAATGTGAATACCTCATTACAGTGAATATTTTAAATTCTCGCCAAGCGTTTGTTGTTTGAAATTGTCTTCTTCTCAGTGAACATCTTCTTATAATGAATTGTCAGCGGGTTCTTATAATGAATTGTCAGCGGGTTCTTATCAACTTCAATCAACTAGAAAAACTTTCTAAAAATGAAAATTTTTTATTCTACTTAGACTCTTATATGTTCTCGTGCACATGTAAGAAGGAAATACATCTATACAGTGAACACTTAAATATTGTTATGAACATTTACATTAGAGTGCTTTTATTTTAGTCATCTAAATTGATGCTAGTGACTTGTTGGACTTTTTATGAAGATTAATACTTAATTCTATTGTATTATTATCATAACATCGACATGGAAAAAATAGACAAGTCTTTTTCAGGCAGACATACCATGCCGAAAAAAAAAGATGACAGGTACAAGTAGATTGGGGACGGTATAGATGAGACCTGCAGAAAGTATCACGAATAACATTCTACAGAGTTGAATTTAAACAGAAAAAAATGTTAGATTAATTGAAACTGAATTGATCGAGTGCAATATTCACATAGGAACAGCATAATTACTTAAATTACACACTCTTCCTGTGGTAGATGACGAAACTTTTTCTCAATATTATATCGTTTTCATAGAAGAGTATAAAATGAGAACTATTGTAGTCAATAAGGAACACTAGATAATAAACTTCATATTTTCAGAGATTGAATTCTAACTATTTTCATTAACAAGAATATCTTTTTTTGTTTATCTAGACTTAATTTCTTCAATTATAAAGGTAGATTATTTTGAGCATCAGTAGTCATCCGAATAATGAAAATAATTGCTTCGTTTCTCATCATTCAAGATCAACATTCTATTCTCTAAATTCTACGATGGACAAGCATAATTGCATAAATTTTCTTTTTTGAGAGGCGATAGAAAGTTTTTTTTTTCTTTTTGTTCTTTCTTTCATTATTTATACTAAACAAGCTAAGAGTATCCATAACCCTATGAACTATATGAAGTTATATTGATAATATATAAAATACTATAAAACAGAACATTTGAATCATTGTAGTATTGCAAAAAAAGATTACCAATTGGTTATTCATTTCATTCATATATACCCGTATTCAACCACATATTTTAATATTAATGCATTCTAACATTATAGCAACGAAACATTTACTTCATTCACCATTGATTTGTCGTATATGTGGTGATGTGGTACGAGATATGAATTTTGATGTTATGACTTGTATGGCTTGTGAAGCTTTTTTTTCGACGAAATATATTACGATCATTAGTAAGTTCTTATTTTTATCTTACAAAATTATCTAAATGAATCTATTGAATAGAGTACATGACAATCTAATTGTGAAATAACAATAAAAACACGAACAAAATGTCTAGATTGTCGTTTAAACAAAGTGTTTTACATTAGGTATGAAACCACAATTGATTCATTCTTTTACTTGACATCAAATTATTTATAATGATGTTCGACAATCAATAATAACCAACAAACAGTACATTCAATTGTCAACAGTCAAATTTGAAAAAAAACAAAATTTCCTTGGTTATTTTGTCTTTTTTGCATTCTATAGCTTGAACCACTTGATCTTCCTCCAAGCAATCATTCAATACACGGAACTGAACAATGAAATCTTCTTTCAAGTATTATTCATATCTATGATGAATACAATATTGTTAATAATGCTAAATGTTTACTAACTGAAGGATCATCGTTACAAGCAAGACTACCTGTAAAACATTATTTGCATTAAATTATATTAATAAATATATTTTATACATTAAAACAATGACTAAATGACTATTGCATGTTCATTCTCTAACAATTGATTCTTGTCAAACATTTATGAAGCATATTATATAGCTCGCAAGTTTTTTTTTAAATAGAATTTTCATTTGTCTTAAATTTGAGTTTTTGAAACAAAAAAGATTTTGTAATATCCTTCAATATTTTGTTTGGATCTAATTATTTTATACAGTTTATTGTAGTACTAAAATGAAAGAAATCCAAATAATATATTCTTTAAAATAATGTTGTGGATCATTGCTTTTGTAGTTAATTATCTCATTATTTCCTTTGATAACCTCTACTGAATATTAAAAATACATCAAAGTCGATTAATCTCATTCATGTTCATTTTTTCTTTGTAATGTTATCGTGGAAATATTTAGTTTATTAATATGAATATACTGAAGTAACACTTCACCATTCTTCTCTCGTAAAAATCTTATTAGACATTTTTCATGAATTAGAAGAATTAAGTTCAATGATTTCGGCAGATTTCCGCCGAAAAGACATCGTTTTCGGCTACAAAACTCAGGAAAATAATAGGAGTTCGGTAATCGGATCGTCTAATTCCGATCGTAACCGAGCAGAACTAACCATCAGATTCTTATTGACGAGTTTCTATCACTTTGTCGCGCTTTTCGGTCTCAATACAGCCCATATTTCTTGACCTTGGTAAGCAGTTGAAGTCAAACATTTTCAGTAAATGCTTAGCATAACTATAGTACAAAGAGAACATACGTATGTGAGTGATAGATTATTGAATCGAACTGTATTCAATATTCCAAGGCATAAGAAAAGTTTTATATTAATGATCTTCATCATTTATATGATGAAGTTTAAAAAAAACTAGAATTATAGATAATTCTATTCTAGGTCATGGCGTCGACTCGTCCTACTTCTATATATACCATTTTTAATAAATAAAAAAAAGGATGGAATTGATGAGTCTATATGCCACAAATATATTATGATATTGATAATTTAATATTTTAGTATGCAACCGACTTTTGTGTTGATAAGAAAAAAAACCAAGCTTTTTATAACATACTTAACGAAATATTACTTATTAAAACTTATTTTGACTAGTTGCATAACTTTATAACGATATTAAAAGTTTTAAAATAATCATGTCTTATTTTCTTTTGTAATATCTTTTCTTTACCAAAAAATAATTATATTTCTTGATGAATTGAACAAACGACATTCAATTATTTTTAGTTGTAATGATTTCATCAATTATCATTAGGTAAAAAAGATAAAATCAATATAATCAAGATCGGTATAAGAATAAGTAACAGCTTTAGACAAGAATAGGATATGTATAGAGTATTACAAATTATTTTTTTTCTTCAGCTCTTTAGATTAACGCTCAAGGATTGATTCTTATGGTTTTAACATACTCAATATTCTATTGATTTTACAGACTTATATCTGGTGGAAATTGTAGATTCTTACATTGTTTTTCTTTGCCGAGATGTCCTTCATAGTTCAGGTACAGTGCGATTGTGTGCTGTTCTCTTAGACAAACCAATATTTTCAAAGTGAGTTCTACTTAGAGCACACTAAAAGTACTGTTATCTTGATGAAAATAAAAATAAAAATAAAAATAAGCTCATTAAATTTTTCATCAAATGGGCGCAATAGTTATCATGATTATTAATACACAATTACATTCACTCAATCCATGTATCAAACGTCTTTTTTTTCTAGTCTTCTTTGCTGATTGAATTCAGGATCTTGGTTACACGATGATGCAACATTTCTGAATTGTTTTGATCGCATAGACATTGTCTGATCAGATCAAACAGCCAAAAACCACATTGCATCAAGCCCGGAGAATTAGATGATTGTGCCATGATCATGATACCTTCAGATTCAACGAACGTAGAAACATCTTCATGAACATGTGGTTTCGCATTATCATGATAAAGTTCGATCACATCTGTATTAGATGATTGTCTTTGCTTTTTGAATCCATTTCGAAGAAATTTCAAGCAATTAATCTTGAGAAAGATACAAAACAAGGTTCGTGAAGCAAAACAACTACGTCGAGACATACTAGGTGGAGTATTGCTACTTGCTATTCAAACAACTTTTGACGACTACCACCGAGATCGTTTGTGATAAAACCATGATTCGTCACCTGTTATTACATGACAAAATCGCCAGTGCATATGCGAACCGTTCGACTCGTTGAGCATCAATCAGTTGGCTAGGTAACCAACGAGTGATGATTTTTTTTGTCAGTTTCAGATAATCGGAAATACTTCGTTCGACGGTGTCATGACTTAGAGTAGTTTGTATTTGCAATGTGTCAATCCTAATATGAGGATCATCATAGATAAGATAATCGACTTATTCGATATTTTCAGATGCTGTCTCGGTTGCGCATCTACCATATTGTGGTTTATCTTCAATTTCTTCTTGATGTTCATGAAACCCTTTTAACCATCTTTCAACTGTTCTGAGAGATGGAACTTGATCGTCGAAAACAAAATTCAGTTCACCTTGCATTACTTTCAGTTGAATATGAAGTGCTTTAGGTACTTTAATGTGAAAGCGAAAGTTTTTGTTATTTATCTAAAATAGGAGTAAAGCTTCCATCGAACTTTTCTCATACAACAATATCAATTGAAGAACGACAGTATATTGAAAAAATATAGATCCAGACCAATCAAAACTGATTTCATTTATGGTCTGTTTTCTACCAGTAAACGATAACAAACGGCAACTTTAAGGCAGTAATATAGACCATATTATCTCGTAATCGTGTCCATAGTAATAGGATACCGTATATGTGTCATAATCTGCAACGACACGATCGTTTTTCTGTATTCAGTATTATGATGGTATATATGGCCTGTATTTTTTTTAACCTAGAGGGTATAATTTGTGCCAACAGAGTATGAAACGAGAAATTTTTCTCGAGTTTTCTATATACAATTATAGCGTCGTCGCCACTACTTTTAATATGCTCTAAGTATGTCTTCATTCTAATTGATCAGTATTTTCTTCAGAAACAAATATTCCTAATCGTAGAATAGAAAAAAAAACCAGAAGTTTGATATAAATAATTTTTAATATCGAATATATAATACAAAGCTGAAAACACACATATTCTGTAAGAATAAACAAGAATAAGAAAAAAAAATTCTTTTTTTCTATGCTGATATAATAAAATCTCCATTTTTTAAATGTGTTACTTTAGGTAATGGTGATCGTTTTTTTGTTAAATGTTCATTTGTTGTTAATGATGCATGATCAATAAATGGATTAATACGTGACAATGATGGTGATCGGATATGTAATGGTACTCGTCGTCTTTCATCAATTGTTTTTTGTTGTCGATTAAATCTAGGTGATAAATTTGTTAGTGGTACAAGACCATGGACAAATGTTGATCTTGTTAAATAATTTTCATAATTTGAAGATATTACTGTTGATATTGGTTGTTGTTTTAATTGATGATGATAATCAATATCTGTTGGTGAATCAGCTGATGTAGCTGTTGATGTTGATTGAGCAAATGAAGTTGATGAAATTTTATCTTCAGATGATTTTGATGATACACGAAAACGATTTGATTTAATAATTATTATAATAATAAGTAAAACAAGAATAAAAAATAATATTATAGCTATTGCTATAGCAATTAATGTACGAATAAATGCTGTCGTTTGATGTTGACGATTAATATGTTTATATGTTGAAGATAATAAATAATAAATTGGTGATGTTGTTTGTGTTGGTATTGTTGAAGAAAGAAAAGGTTCATTGAATAATTCTTCATGAATTTGTCGAGATATTGTTGATGGACGACATTTATTACCATCGCAATATGTACCTATAATAAAATAAAATTTGGCTTTTTTTTTCTTTTTCTTTTTCTTTTTTTTCTGTTACCTGTTGGACATTTTCTTATATTCGATCCAATTCTTTGATCATCATTATTATCAAATCGACATACTCCTGTTGGTTCTAATTCACAATCAAATACACCATTAATTTTTCTCACTTTACGTGTTAATTTTGGACAAACACAATGTGATGTTTCACTATTATCACACCATTTTAAACAACGTCTTGGAAATTTTGTACAATTACTTTGATCAATTGAATCTGTACAAAAACGTCCAATACCTGTTATATCAATATTAGCTATATTTTCATTAAAACATTCACATGTTTGTGTTAATTTATTGCAATGTATAAGATCTTTAATGGAATATGAATTTTGACAATCTTCATCATATTGACATTTCATATCAATTGATTTTTCGTAATTTATTTTAAAATTAAATGTTTCATTTGATGCTGTTAAATAAACTAATTCTCGTGAACAATCATATGCTTTACATGAACGAAGAGAAATTTCTCCTAAAAAAAAAAGAAACCCAGTAAATTATTATATTTTATTTTAACTCCTTCGAGTTCCAACGCTCATATTTATGCTTCAGTTCTGATTAGAGTCCGTCGGGCTCGTCTAAGTTCGAAAATTTTGGACTCAGTAGGCTCTAGTTCTAATTCAACTAGTAACTGACTTCAATATATTTCTTATAGTGACGTAACTCGAAAGTTTTCACTAGAAGAATAGCCAGTAGAGATCAATTTCTACTACGGGGCTAAAGTCGTTTTTTCAGCTGAAGAAATGCTGTTCATTCTGAGGCCTTATCCTTGTCTAGTTACCTAGCGGCTACGCCACTAGTCTCTTATGTTACTGCGATGACAAAGATAATCCTACGGATCATGGATCCGAGATTTCGAATATATCCTAAAATTATTATTCATATTGTGTTTTCATTCGTCTTCTTTCTTTCTGGAGCTAGACTGATTACTTCTATGCTATTTTCTTGGTTTTTCGATGAATCATAACACCTGATATCCATTTCTGGTGTAATATCCTTGTTATTTTCATATGAGTTCTCTCTTTTCTAGTGTATTCTGGTTCTGTCCACTATCTATATATGTATACTGTCTCAGAATCTCAAAAAAAAAAGATATATCTTTCCACAGTAAACCTATTCTTAAGAGATTAATAAAAAAAGACAAACCTGGTTGTAAAAAAAGAACTGATTGCATGCCAAGATCAGTTATATTCATAACACTCAATTGAGTTGTCATGTATTCAGCTGTTGATAAGAGTCGATTAGGATATTTATTATGTCTCATTGTATATTGACATTCTGTAAATGTCAAATTAACCGGTTGATGAGCACATTTTATTAATAAAGGTACAAGTAACATCCAACGATTACCTAAATTATAAATAAGTGTATTATTAATATTATGATTTTGACCAATTGAATAATAGCCAATAAAATCAATTGAATTCGAATTAAGAATATTTGCACCAAGTGTTATATAAAGATTTGTATCAAATACACATTCAGCTAATATAACAGATGTACGTATATATGGACAAGTAGCCAATATTTGGCTAACAAAAATGTGAATATAAACAAGAAACAATCGAATAAACATGGCATGGCATGTGTAGTATTCACATCATCATCTAAAAAAATAAAAAAATGTTAATACAGTAGATGGATCGATCAATATTTATTTGATTTTATAGCCTGCCCAGTCGGTGCCCATTGTCACTTGTTTCGATTTATAAACAATAAGCAGACTTGCTGCCATGCATATATATATATTTTAATATAAAATAGTGTGATTAGAACAGTATGGGCGGTAACCCTGTTGCACAGTATGCCTACTCTTCTCATCATCATTATTCTATTCCAATCAATAAACTGTCAAATATAGCGAATGTTTCTCATCAACTGCACACATCATGAAAATATATATTATCGTTTGTTTCTTGTTCATACTAAAATAGACAGACTATTTATTTTATTCAATTTTACATTTAATAGTCTTTCACTTACTTATTCTTCTTTATATATATAGTCAACTATTTTAAAATAAACTGATTAAGTTCTATTAATGATATGGAATCAGTACCAAAATTATTCAATAAGATTTATTTTTAATTTTTTCTTTTTTCGTTGTCGTACGCATTAGAAAGGATCCAAATAGTGAGAAAATGGTTTCTGACAAGCATATAAGGAAATAAAAATTACTATCAAATTCACAAAAATAGCAATTCTAAGAAACCAACACACCCTAGCCTTTTTTTTCTAGTACCTAAAACGCTAGAGTAAACAATTCTCTACAAAATGAGATGTCTCCGAGTTTTCTGCGATATTTTTCAGCTGAGATGCACCAGTTTGTTTGAAGATTAAAAAAAAATGACTTTTCTAATAGAAATTGGAAAAAAAGGTTTTAGAGGCTTTCATAAAATTGTTGTATTTTAGCTAAAAATCGTCGCAGAAAACTCGGAAACATCTCATTTTGTAGACAATTATTTACTCTAGCGTCCTAAATGCTGGAAAAAAAGCTAGACTTTTGGTTTTCCGAAGTCTCTGTCTTCGGAAACAAGATAATAGCTTTTATTTTGCCTATATTCCTTTCGGCAACAATTTTCTCACTATTTAGATTCTTTCTAGTGTTTATGGCAGCGGAAAAAAATTTGACAACAAACCCTGTTAAATAATTTCGATACCCACTTTATGTATACTTGCATCATGCAAAAAAAAATATACATTTTTTGAAGTATAAACTTCTATTGAAATGATCAAAATCAAAGTTGATCGAATTGTTCAATGTCATATGTTAATCCCATTTGAAACCTTGATAATAGATGAATGTTGGTATGAATTAGAGTGTTAATGTATCAAAGAAATATAGTTTAAATCTGATGATGATAGACAATGTTGATGTTGTATTTATATTGACTAAAGTGAACGATTTGCTCACTCACGAGTGTTAATAGGTTCCTGGTTGTATGCTTCATAATATTGTGGTCTAGTGATGATTGCGGATAATCGTGTCGAATTTCCGCATTACTCTTATTCTTTCTTTTCTCTAACATTTACATCACACAAACGTATAAGAAAGAGTGAAAAAGAATCTTTCCTTTTCTCTCTCTCTCTCTCGTGCACCCCAGAACGTTGTTTGTACAAATCACATGAAAGATAATCATTTTGTGATACATATATACGCACACATACGGCTACGCTCTATTTTTTTTTCTCTTCATTCTTCACTATGCCTCAGAAAACGATGCTAATTACTTGATCTATTCGTTTTTTTTCTATTTTGAGCTAACATACACATTCAGAAAGAAGTGTTTTACCTGTAGAAACAATTGACTACTTGGACATCTGTATTATATGCCATTGGCAATAATAAAAATTAAATGAACAATACCATTCTGCTTTTTGGAATAGTTATAATGATTGACAGTTGTGAGATTATATGACGACACAGTTCATTTAATGAATATAGGGTATTGTTAGTATGTTTAGACGATGATGGTACATCACATCATATGCTCTTTTGCAATAGATGTATCGCCTCGAGATAGTCGAATGTGATGGCATTGATTATGCAACAAGAACAACAAATTGTACGCTCTATAATGGATGTGAATGATCACTTCTAACAAAATTGATTCTCTCCCCCTCTCTCTCGCTCTCTGTCTTTCTCGTTTTGGAAACATGCGCGAATAAACATTCCATTGACTCACGTACACTTTTGAAGATGAACAAAACAATATTCATGATTTATGTGTCTATAGATGATTATCATTCATTGTTTTTCTTTTAAGTGATCGAGATATTCAATAATCTTCAACTATTTCATGTCAAAGAAAATCATCACTACATGACTGTCATGGCCATGATGATTTGTTGTTGTTTACATGATGTTACAAATATACGTGAATGTTGATAAGATTCATTGATCTCTGTATATTCAGATGTGAACCAAATAAACGTTATATGTATTATTCTAGCAAATAATAATAAGCAGTAACTTGAGCTAATACTCATTATTTAGATTTATTGATTTTTTTTTCTCATTATATTTCATATAAAAATTATTCAAATAAATTGGTTGATTAATATTGTTTTTCACAATAATATAAATGAAATGTTTATTATGACAGTTTGATTAGAGGGCAATAGAAAATGTTAACGATAAGAAAAACTGTCCGCAATCAATAACGATTATTAATATTATTATTATTTCAAAAGAAAAAAGTTATTTTATTCATCATCAACATTAGTTCCAATAATAAGTGCACGTTAATATGCATCAAGTTTTTCTAATGATATTTTAGGTAAATTGAAAGCAGAGCTACCTATATGAAAAATAAAAAAGAACGATTTTTCAATTTAGTTTTTTTTTCTTTTGTTCAGAAATTCTTACTTGCTTCTATTAACTCAGTACTTCAATGTGTTAATGTACAATTATTTTGTGCCAATAGTTTTCTTTTTTTTCGAAATTGATCTAATGTTTGATTACATACAAATGTTGCTGGACTCATACTAACATAAGCAACAATTCGTAAGAAATCAATTGATTGATTTTTTAAACTTTCATCAGAAATAAATGCACAAGAATTACAATGTACAAGACGAGAATCCCATACAACAAGATCACCAGATTGACAGTGAATAAATTTTCCAATAGCATTTCCTCGATCTAAAATTGAATGCATACTTGGAATTGCAACAAAATCTTTTGAACGACGTGCAAGATTATTTAATTCATTAAAACGTAAATGTGTATGTGAAAAAACAATAAGACCACCTGTTATTTCATTATTATCAGTTAATGAAATAAAAGCTTGTATACAACATCGATTAGGTTTTAAAATAGGATTTTGATCAACACGATACCATCCCATAGTTGTTTTCCATTTTGGTTCATAATACCAATTACGAAAAATTCTACAACCGTCAAATGAAACTAATAATTCATTTGTATTCCATATATGAGAATAAACTCGTTTTATATTACGATTTGAACGAATATTCCACATAAAATCCGATTGACCAATACCACAGTCATTTATAATACCAAATAGTGTATTACCAGGCCTAAAGAAATATTTTTAAAAAGATTTTATTATTATTATTATTATTATTTTTCTTTTCTTTTCTTTTATGCCAATTATTTGACCATGTTGTTGGATCATTACGTTAAATATGACGTCCAGGAATGTTCTCTAAAAAATTCCATAGTAATTCTTTATTTATATTAATTTCATTTTGAAGCATTATATCACTAAAAATAGTATAACTATGTTCATTTAAATGAGTAGTACCATCATTAAGACTATCATTATTAGTTATTGAAAAACGCGGTGTTAATGTTGTATAATCAATATGTATATGATTTTTGTCTAAACAGTAATTTATTGAATTATTATCGGACATTACTAATTGATTCAAATGGCTTCTTTTTAGCTCAGATTACTTACATATATATATAAATATTAATAGTAATTTTGACATTACTTAAAAGAATTATGTAATAACTAATACATAAAAGAAGCCATATAGTTATTTCGCAATACAAATACTGTAAACATAACAGATGAATCAGAGTGAATTCATGAACCCTCGAGGTTTAGACAGCCGTAATAAGATATCCATCTGTTGTTGTTTTTCTAAGTTCAACACAAGACACATTTGTATAGCTTTGATAATGATAATAATAGGAGGTGATTCATTGATGCCACACTAAAGTTTAATCCTTTACCTTCTATTGGCCATTTTTGACAATGATTGAATCAATACAAGTATACTAAGTACAAATATTTTTTACTTAACTATTGTACTTTGTACTTGTATTTAAGCACATTTTACCTTAGTCCGCTTGTACTTAGTACTGGTACTTAGTACAAATGTACTTCATTAACTTCTAATCTATACCCGTACTAAGTACACAAGTACTTAAATGTAGTTTAATATTTTGCTTTGATAAATATTCTTTTATGAATGTCTATT
>CAJNOL010000250.1:131447-166360 GCA_905250125.1 Rotaria sordida
AACAAAACAAAACAAAAACGAAAGAAGAAAAAAAACTAACAAACAAAACAACTTTAAAAAATAATCTATTTAGGTCTTTTCTGTTATAAAATGTTTATTTATTGCCATGTTTCACTGTATTGAGCTCTATTAATACCTTTTTCATCAAGAAGTAATATTGTCACATTATCACCTTGAACTGCACTAGCCCATGCTGGAATTGATGATGCAATTAGACGACCATGTATTGTACTATTTCCAATATTTTCAGCTTTATTAGAATAAACACGTACACGTGTTCTTGCTCGAAGTATATATGAATCAGGAAATTGATAAACACTTTCTGGTCCATTATTTATACTACGAACAAGTGTCCATCCTTTAAGTGGTTGATCAGTACAATTTGTTGAAGCATTATTTATTGAAATAAAACCTGCTTGAACTTGATCAATATCAAATTTACCTAAAATAATATTACATATGAATATTGAACCTTCTTCATTTGTTATTTTCATCTCACCAGTTTTTGATATAGCACGTTGTCTATCATTTTTTTTTACTGTAATTATTTGTTGTTGTTGTTGTTGTTCTTCAACAGGACTATTTTCTTGTTTACCATTTGGTAGTGATGTATAATAATAATTATTACTAGATAATGATTTTGTTGTTTCTAAATCTAATAATTTTCTATATGTTTCTAATTCAAAATGTACAGAAAACCAATATTGTTTTTCAATTTCAATTGCTCCTGTTAAATGATTTATTTCATTTATTAAACGATTATATTCATTATCAAGACGAATACGTTCTTCATCAATTTGATTTTTTTCTTTTTGTTTTGCTATATAAAAATTAATTAATGATTGATATTCATTTTCAATATTTTGACGAATATTTTCAGTTTGTTTAAGTTCATCATGTAATGTTTCAATTGATATTCGAGATGTTGATGATATTTCTTGTTGTTTATTTGCTTCATATGTTAATATTTGTGTTTTTATTTGTTCAATACGTTCTGTATAAGAATCTTCAAGTACAGCTTTATTATTTTTTAATAATATTTGAAAATCATGTTTAATATCTTCAATAGCTTTATCCAATTCATTTGTATAAAATTGTTTTTGTTTAATTTGTTCATTAGCTAGAATCAATAAAAATATTTAATTTTCATTTAAAGAACATATCGAGTAAGAATTCTATGAACTTGTGGAAGTGTTTGTGTTGTTAATTAATAAGACTAGACATATTCCAATCAAATTAAGATTTCCACTACCAAACTAATAAATTTAAAATATCGATTGCTCTTGACACGTATGAATCGAAATATTCGAATTTTACAGTATTTATCAGATGCTTACAACTCAAAGTTTCGGTAGAGTTTTAAGTAAAAACAAAACTTTTTTTTAGAAAAAGGTAGAATTTGCGATCTATTTTTCCTTGTATTTGAAGACGATGGTATCTTGGACGATTTCTTTATCTGAAACATATTTTCTTATGCAATTCGATCAACTCTATTCAACCAGCACAAAATAAACTATGCTAAAATTTTGAATTATAAGCCCCTTACATATACTGTAAGGTCTGTAGAACTCAAATATCTCGATCCATGCGCGGCAAATGTAGTCTACATTTTGAATTTATTAGTTTGTCAGTGTAGGCTCTAAGTTAAATCCGGATAAGATTAATGGAAACTTTTAGATTAGCAACTTCTCTGAAAAAATCCAGTTGGATGTCAAGAAGTAAAAATTGCAAGTCTGAAAATGATAAATAAAAACTTTCGGTATCGGACCTAGTCACAATAAATTGACAGTTAGAATTCTCTAGATCTTGATCAATAAAATATTATAAATTCGTTCCGAACAAAGAAAAAACAATAACTTTTTGATGGTTTTAACAATTATTTCTTACATATCGATAATAAGATTCTGAAGAATAGAATTCTGATTTTGCCTATCTACTAATAATGCTAAATAGTTTTCGATTAGAAATATGCAAGGTAAATGTAAGAAAATTTCTTTCTGTCAAGATACAGGGTACAAGAAAAGCTTACCGTGCACATCTTTAACGTGATACTATTTTGCTATTTATCATTTTTAGAGCCTTCCAACTAGGAAAGAACTAAGGGAAAGTGAAATCAAAATTTCTTAGGATAAGGTAATCGTATATAGAAAAATTTCTTACTCAGTTCAGCTTTTTCAGTTTCATAAATTGCTTTTTTTAATAAAGTTTGTTCTTCTATAGTACGAAGATTACATTGAAGTCGAATATTATTTAATATAAGATCATGTAATTCATCTTCAAGTTTTTTATATAAATCCTTCATTTGATTCATTTCATTTTTATTTGCTTGAGATATTTTTTCTAAATCTTCATAATGACTTGTTAATTCTTTTAATTGTATTAATGTTTGTTGATATTCATTTTCTAATGTTTGACAACGTTTTGCGTATGAATGATCTTCTTCACTACGAATTTTATCTTTAAGTAAAGCTAATTCTTTTAATGCTTGATCACGTTTAAGCATAAAATGTTCAGTTAATACAGCTGATTCATCCATTTCACGACGTAATTCATTCATTTGTACTTCAAGATCATGATTATCTTGACTTGCTAAATTTTCTAAATAAGAAAAAACAAAACAAAAAAATTTTTCAAAAATTTTTTTTTGAAAATTTTACTTTGTTTTTGTTTTTCTATATCAACTTTTTTTTGTAAATCATCATTTTCTTTAGTTTTTTTACGTAATGCAATAACATAATTTGAAAAACGATTGTTTAATTCATCAAGTTCATTTTTTTGATCACGAATAAGTGTTAAATGATCTAAACTATTTATTGAATCATTAATCAAATTTGTTTTTTTTGTTATTGTTGTCATATTAGAATAAGTATTTGTAAGTAAAACATTTTCATTTGTTTTTGATGTTGTATTTGTACTATTAGCAAGAGGTGTTATCTCTGATTGAACACCAGTTAAAATTTGATGATGTTTTTCTTTCTTTGAAGGCATTTTTAAACTCGAATGTAATCTTGTATGTAAAGTAAATGTAAATGTGTTTATTTCTTTTCCTTATTCTTCTTCTTATAGTCTATGAATATATATATATATAGACACATGATAAATATTCGATCGAGGGTTTAAAATATAGATTCGTTTTATTTGAATCATCATATGATAAAATAGATAGAAAATCAGCTGAATCATAGCGATCATTGTCTATGATAAAACAATCAAAAGATATCTATCTATGTTAGTTTGTTTTGAATGCACATCATTTTTTATTATTATACGTATGGTATATATAGGCTTATTTCAACTATAGATATTTTCATTAAAAATCATTCAGTACATTTCAAAAGAGACAAGAACAATGATGCTTTAAATTTATTTACACATATGTAAAAAAAAAAGCGCAAAATTCATCAAAAAACAACTTTTTAATATGGAGTTATTTGTTTTGGGAATTATGACATATCGATTGTTTCGTTTTGTTGGTTTACTGAGCTATGTCAAAACACTTAAAATGTTGATAAACTCTTTAATTAGAATAGATTTATTATGTTTTATGTAAGGTGGCGCTAATCCAAAAGTCGAGGAAAAATTAGATTTCCTTGAATTATACATGAATGGATAGAGTTCACGACGATGGTTACGAATATTTTTTTTAAAACTTTTTTAGATCGTGTTTTAAAGTAAGAAATTTAGGAAGAAACAAAAATTTCAGCAAAAAGCAAAAAAATAGTGATTTCTCTTGAAAATCAAAGATTGTTTTATTTTGCTGAAACTGTTATTTGCGAGCTCAACATAAAAATCTGTGACATCTATATGAGTTTGACGAAATTTGATCGCTGCGATTCAACTTTGTTAGCTTCATTAGACTTACTTTTAATCAGACTGGCATGTTCATCTTGCTAATCTATCTTCGTTTTTACGATAAGAGCTCAAACTATTTTTAATATAGCATACGAACTATCCGATCAATGAGAAAAAAGTTGTATATCCTTTTAATTTTATGTCTTAGCATTGTTGTGAAAACTCACTTTTCACATAGCAATTGCAAAAAGTAGGATTGCATTTTGAAGTTTTTACTGCAAAAAGTTTACTGCGGGATGAAATGGATACAATATTCCGTATTAATATTAAAAAGTTGCATTGAGTAAACTCTATTTTGTCAAAAAATATTTCTCATCAAAATTTGGCTTATATATCCCATCTGTTGTTTTGTACTCGCTATATAAAAAATAGTTTGAGCTCTTATCGTAGAAAAAAGAGATAGATTAGTAGAGTGAACGTGTCAGCCTGATCAAAAGTAAGTCTTGTGAAACTAGCCGAATCGAATTGCAGTAATCAAATTTCATCAAACTAATGTAGATATCACAATTTTTTATGCTGAGCTAAAAAAAAAATAAATTTCAGCGAAGTAGAACAATCTTTGATTTTCAAAAGAAATGGTAGCTTTTTCTTTTTGCTGAAATGTTTTGTTTCTGTTTAAATTTCTTACCATAAAGCACGGTCTAAAAGAATTAAAAACTATATATCCTTAATCATCATCGTGAGCTCTACTCATTCATGTATAATTCAATGAAATCTAATTTTTGCTCGAGTTTTGCATTAACAGCACTTTATTAATCCAATCAAGATTTTTGTTATTGATGTAAACAACTGGTGAGATTCTATAATTGATTTTTTCAGAATATTTCTAAACAAACTTTTTTCTCTTTATCGTCTGTTATTGAAGATTATCAAAATAAGAAACGAAAAGAAATTGCGAACACAAATCATGAAATGGTAAAATTGTCATAATTAACACTTTCCATGATTAAGAATAAGAAACAACTCTCGGAGTGTGATGATGTTCATTTCAAAAATACATTTTTATTCATTACTTTTGATTTCCTTTGTCGAAATGATTCATCTAATTCTATACTTTATGACCATGAACCTGTCTTCAATTCTTTTTGGATGATTATAACTGCGGGCGGCTAATGCCAAAAAAGAATAATTTCGTCAAAAATAGTCGTTTATCGATATTTCTCACTAGAACTATATGGGTGAGTTCCACAGATAGCAGCTCTTTATATTCTCTAATCAGTTTCATTGCACGTTGAACAGAATGCTACGAAGATATTTGTTTGATTTGTACAAACATATCCTTTTAAAATCTAAAATTTTTACATTAAAATGTCATTTGCATCGTGTTCTTGCTTTTCATAGATAGATCAAAATAATTGCAAACAAACATTGCACTGAAGTCCATCTATCAATACATAGACTCCCATTTTCGAAGTTGATTACTCAAAATTTTCATGAGAGATTCAATGTAATATGAGAGACTTGAAGAATCTGTATTTCATGAGGAATATCTCGTAATACTAATCCTTGGTACTTCGGATCTGATACATTCATTGTGACCTATAGATTTCTGATAATCAAAGAAGATCTATAAAGCCAGAAACGAATACAGATCATAGAGCAATAGTATGAGGAGAGATAAGCCGTGATCTAGATAGAAACTAAAAATTCATGGTTTCGCAATATTATACTTATGAATCAACATTTTCAGGCGAAGTATTATGTTTGAAGTGATAGTTTGGATGTATGAAAGACTAGTCAAATAAGTATATCCTTAAGATAATGTAGGTCTTTATGTGTTTCATGCTGAACTATGATGTTCACGTATTTTCTACTACTGACACTGTAAATCATAATAGGATGTTATGCGGATGTTGGCCTCTCTACAATGACAAGGAATCGAGAAATTAATTTTTTGTAGCCTATATGTCATCGATAAAGTACAGCTTACAAAAACTTTCATCTCTCAGTATTTAATGTTATGAAAAAAACCAGCATCCCACTACTATGCTAATATGATCCACAGCACCAATGATAAAAAACATACGAACATAAACGTACAGCATGAAATATATAGATACTGATATCTTTTTAGAGGTATGCTACTATTACTAAAATCTCCATATGCACAAAATATCATTTCAAACACGATACTTCAATGAAAATATTCTTACCAAGGTTGTTTTATTGCGACATGTCAAGGACGGCAACACAAAAAGCAATCCAAGCTGCCATTGTGATAGTTTAGTATTTTAAAAAGTATCTAGTTTTTTTTTTACATGATTGAAATTCATTCATTTTATTCATTAATTATTATTAGAAACCTAGCTTTTTCTAAAGATTTGATTTCATTGACAACGAGCAACAATATCTTTTGACGAGTTGTATTATATTTGCACAAGGATCACGTAAACCACATAAAATAAAGCAAATAAACTGCTTTGATATTCACTAGGAAGTAGTGATCATGATATGGATTAGTGAAGCAAAAACTAAATGTTACTTCTACCTATGATATTGAGAAGGTACCTTGTTGATTTGAATTTTCGACATTCGTTTATCCGATAATGTCAATGTACATCGAGCAACTCGTTGAAAGTTTCATAAGTCTTTTTTGAGAAGAAAAGAATTTTCATTTTGTATATACTCGTACCATTTATTGGTAATGACAATAGGTTGGAGATTCTTCTACAATGATAGAGGAGAACACCCTGTACATTATTAGTAGCGAATGTTTTTTTCGTAATATATTTCTTTTACTTATGAAGTTGGATAAATTTCGAAACTTTTTCTTGTCTATATATTATTATTTCTAACAGAGCTCAGGTTGCTTAGTGATTGTAAGAGGAATATTTTCCCCATTTGTAGAATGCAATATCCTCTATTAATCTGTGCAAGAACAACGAACCAATCTTATATTATTGATGAGAAAAGTTAGTTTTACTTTTTTCGTGTCAAATGTATGCAGTTGTCCAATTTCTGTTGAGCCTAACGTTTTGATCCAATAGTCCTATACGAGGCAATAGAAAACGTCGATCGAGACAGTCGAAAAACAAATAGAAGATATGCATCTGTAAGTCGGATTTGAAAATAGTTTGACAGTTAGATAGAGAAAATATTGTTCTACCTGTCTTTCAAAAGTTGCGCATGCATAATGGAAAATAAAAAAAGTTATATGCGTTGCAAATGAAGTCATCAAAAATTTGTATAGAATCGTTTCACTCTACCCTATATATTCCATGATCAATATAACTTTGTAGAGAAAAATCAGGCATGAATCGATCACATCAATATGTTTTCACCGAGAAAGTTCTTTTTTTTTCTGTTCTACCACGACCAGTGATCGATTTGTTTCTTAGTCATAGGATGCGGAGAGAGGATGTAGCTGCGGTGGAATCGATAACACTGACCAAGACTCACACCATATCCGCATCCGCGATAGCTAGAACAAAATGAACTTTGGTTTCTTGTTTATTTATGCTGTTTTTCCGATATTTCACTTTTACACCGATGTATTGGTGAACACTACTAAGCATCGAACTAAACATGATTATACAAGAGAAAGACTAATAGTACCTCTTGATGATATCTTGACCTTTTTTTTTCAATGTTTTCATATGATTGGATGGGTGTACCTGTGAAAGTTTCTCTTTAACTACCTCTAACCAGTCATCCAGCCACTCTCAAATGCTTGAGCTTGTTACAACAACTCAGCAATGTAGGCAGTTCTTACATTTTCCCATTTCTTCGTTTTAATATTACTAGAGGTAAGACTTTTGAATGTTGTTTCAATTCGAAAATATTTCTTGCATATGAAGAAATCTTGGTCAATTATACTATTAATAATCTTTTTCAGTCTCATCCATCTTTTATTTAAAAGTATTTCCGTGCTCCAAATGACAGAAGTCATAGATTTCTCGTTGAAGTAGTACCCTTTTGGTAGTGTGACACGACGAAGCAAGTAAGACTTTCTTGTTTACCAACACTGCCAATTTAATCGAAAGAAGTTTTGAATGGTTCTGTTTCAAATGAGAGATTTAGACTTATTGAGAATAGACTTCTTTTTGTGATGTCCGTTCTATTTTTTACTATAATACATTTCCACCAGAATAAATATCGGTATCTAGTGAAATGTTTTCATCCAGTTCAGTATACGTTCATAATAACTGTTTCATGTTATTCATATGTCCAGTAGAAGAACATGAAAAAAGAGCTGTTCTCGTGTTACATAGGCAAAGATGCTGGACATGATATTACACTTTTATCCTTTGTTTTTTCATTCACTCTTTAACCTTCATTCTTCTATCTTTATTCAGTTTTCAGTTCATTTTAACGATTCCAGGATCATTGTTCAGCTATAATGACACTTTCATTTTTGTCAACGTTGTTTGTATAATAGCACTCATTTCTCTAGGTTTTCCACTTTCACCTGTTCTTAAATATACCAATCCTTGAATTTTCTTATTACCTCTTATCAACTGTCCTCTGTTCTTTGTTTCTTATTGATTTTCTGAGGTGATATTCCATATTTATAATAAAATATATGGTCAACTGATGCCACCTACTGCATAAGATGACTATTTATACTTCTCTCTTAATATATTCATGATATTTCAAGTCACGATTGAAGTAGACTTTTGACGTTTTTAAATGTATGAATAGGATGTATGCACGCGTGATATGTTGAGTCAAAGTCGCAAACCTTGAAGTTTTTGCATACAAAATACAGTCAATGTCCCTAATAACAACACTAAAAAAATTTTCTTCCTTGTTCGACTCGGTTCTCAGCTATTTTACACTCGACTGAAAATACTTTCATATATGCATAATCTATGGAGTTTCCTCTTTCAAATGGTATAACAGCGGTCTTTCTCTGAAATGTAATGGCGGAGAAATCAGCGGTCTACGATAACGAACTGCTACTGTTGTTATTAGGGACAGTTTCCCTAATAACAACACTCAGCTATTTTTTGTCCCTAGTAACAACACTTAAGCAAAATTTAAGCCAAATCAGACTTTTTAAGAGAAAAAACTTTTTTTTACGCGTTTTCTTTGAAAAACAAGCAGAGACTCCGCTGACAACTTTGTAGAGCATGTCAAACTCTATCTAAATCTAAAGGTTCATGAGAAAAAAAATTTCCTTTAATGAGATATAAAATCTAAAAGGAACATGTCTAACAGTGTCCAAAAAATAGGTGACCCTAATAACAACACCAAGCTAATTTTTGTCCCTAATAACAACACCTCCACCGAAATTGGTGTATGAGTGTGCATAAAACAAAAACTAATTTCCATTTTAATAGCTTGATGGATTGTGATCGTTTTTCACAACTTTATTTCATTTTTCATGATAGGTCGATTTTTTGTGCCTGGGGTACCCCTCAGGTATTCGAAAAAATATTTTTGTTCTCGTTTGAGTTCTCACATTTATAAATCGATAGAACTCAGTGTTCTGATTACGAATGTTATGTTATTTTTTCAAAATTCATCGAGTAATAAGAAAAATCTAGACCATTCAAGACAGGCATAAAAATCAGTTTTTGGCTTATAAGACCATTATTATCCGTCTAAAACACGTTGGAAATAGGCTCATTCGACGCAGAAGTTTTTTCTCTATCAGAATATATATAAGGCTTTAGGAAACAATTATGTTTTTCAATCGATAATTATTGAATACCGAGCCTAATGGTGCTCTATAGTCCCCAACAGTGTTTTTTTGACCTCTTTTTTATTCTTAAATTTCAAGTCGAAAATAGTTTTACGAGAAAGAGCTCATTGAATTATGTTTGTGGTAAAAAAATCTCGATGATGTACCTGAGTAAACTATATTCCCACAAGCTGGAAAAAATCATAGTAAATGACCATAGAGACCCATTGGACCCGGTATTCGATAATTATCGATTGAAAAACATAATTGTTTCCTAAAGCCTTATATATATTCTGATAGAGAAAAAACTTCTGCGTCGAATGAGCCTATTTCCAACGTGTTTTAGACCGATAATAATGGTCTTATAAGCCAAAAACTGATTTTTATGCCTGTCTTGAATGGTCTAGATTTTTCTTATTACTCGATGAATTTTGAAAAATAACATAACATTCGTAATCAGAACACTGAGTTCTATCGATTTATAAATGTGAGAACTCAAACGAGAACAAAAATATTTTTTCGAATACCTGAGGGGTACCCCAGGCACAAAAAATCGACCTATCATGAAAAATGAAATAAAGTTGTGAAAAATGATCACAATCCATCAAGCTATTAAAATGGAAATTAGTTTTTGTTTTATGCACACTCATACACCAATTTCGGTGGAGGTGTTGTTATTAGGGACAAAAATTAGCTGAGTGTTGTTATTAGGGAAACTGTCCCTAATAACAACAGTAGCAGTTCGTTATCGTAGACCGCTGATTTCTCCGCCATTACATTTCAGAGAAAGACCGCTGTTATACCATTTGAAAGAGGAAACTCCATAGATTATGCATATATGAAAGTATTTTCAGTCGAGTGTAAAATAGCTGAGAACCGAGTCGAACAAGGAAGAAAATTTTTTTAGTGTTGTTATTAGGGACATTGACTGTATTCATAACTTTAAATGGATCTGCCTAAACTCTACTTCTAACGTAAGTCGAAATGCTATATTAGAAGATAATTCCAGAGGACTTCATGCAGTTAGTAACAAAATTTTAACTTACGGCTCTTCATAAGGTAAATACATCAAACAACTTTCGTTGAGACAGTCACGATATGTTAATTGTTTCTTTTTCTAAAATATTCGAAAAAGCTGTCTAAATGGTATCTTAACATGCCTCAAGACACGTATATTAACTGTTGTCTTGTCTTTACATATAATGTCATCTACAAGTACTCCCGGAAACTCAATTAAGTACCAGTACAGAAGATATAGGAGACATTTGGGATATTAGAAATACTGCATTAACACACGCAATAACATTCACATTCTATATCTCAAATATCTCCTATGCTAGTACTTAATTGAGTTTCCAAGGACATACTGAAAAAAAACATCTAATCTGTCTTTAGTTGAAATTTCTCAAGCAAGTTGACGTAGGTGAACAGTCTTAAATCGTAAAGATGACAGACTCGTCTCTCTTGGAAACAAGAAGGTATGTACAGGTATTATTCTTATTCTGATGTGTTAACGGAAGAAATAGTCATTGAGGCATAAAACAGAGGAACATACCACCAAGTAGAGAATGGATGGTCTCAGTTCTTCGTGGAAAATTATCTGAAAGAATACAAAAAAGACACGTTTATACGGTCAAAGCTATTTTCACCGTGGCGGACTTCCTTCTTAAAAACAATCTCTAGTTACCTGCCTGACAGCAGTGCAAGTTAAATCTATTGTATTATAGTCAGCTGCCAAATACTGGATTTCGCTTTATGACACCTGCCAAACTACTCGGATCCCTTGTTGGAATTTTTGTCATATCTACAATTGTGTTCAGTACACTTTATGGCGTCGAGAAAACCAGAAAAATAACAACAACAGTAGAAAGAGCTTTACCATTCACAACAACTACAAACGGTATTTTTCCTATTTAAAAATGAAATCTTATGGTTGTGTGATTTTGTTTAATTAAGATGTATGCTTGACCCCGTATTGTGTTAAAGCAGGTATATATCCTTTTCTAAGAAAGTCAATGAAATATAATCATCTACTTTCTAGCCAACTATCTACTTGAAAGTATTGATGAAACTGTCGAACCGTGCGAAGATTTTTTCCATTTTTCCTGTGGAACATGGATTAAAAATACAAGAATACCAGATGATGGTAAGAAGAAACTTCTCTTTCATATTAATAGAAATTTTTTATTTATTGGTTTGTTCTAGTAAGCGCACAGAGTAATTTCAATTTGTTACGAACCCAATTGGATTATAATGTTGTCGGTATGCATAAAAGGAATTTATTTAGAATTGTTTCTCTATTAATATCATAGATCTCCTATCATCGCCGCCTGCGAATGATGCCAACGAGCCCAAAGCTGTTGTCAATGCTCGTCGCTTTTACAATTCCTGCATAGATGACACAGAAATTGAGACTAATGGTGTTAATACTATTCTTTTATTGGTCAACACAGAATTTGGTGGTTGGCCCATACTTCAAGGTTCATCATGGGATAATTCAACATTTGATCTACCAGATCTCTTGTTTCAATTGCGAAAATATTACAGTAATATTATCTACCGAGTAGACACAGCAGTCAATGAAGAAAATTCAACAGTGCACAACATTGAAGTACGTCTAACGATCGATCAACATAGATGTAGGCATAGGACTGTCGAAATATTCAAATGGTAATCGAGCCAATTAATGTGCTAATTGACTCACTTGAGCTGGCTGTTTTTTTGAGGGCCATAGTTGGAATTTTATAGAAAATCTCTGGTGTCTATTTGTGTTCTAGAAAGGCGTCTAGAAACAAAAAACATATATCTCCAACGGACCAGAGAGCACAAGACTAGCGATTGGCCCACTGAGTTTTCTTCGACAGATCGTTCTAGAAACTATATAGATTCATAATTTAAATACTAACTTATTTTTCTGCCTTTTTACAATATCCGTGTTTTAGACCACGACCCTATATATGCATATATGCATATATGTATATGTATATATGACTTATGCCATATGAAATCACTTCAAACCTTAGCAAAACTGTCTCACTATCAATACATGTCAATTTCGTTAAGAGTCGACAAGAATATCAGCATAATAGACATTCGATAGCTTCTCAAATTATAAAACATCCATCATTCATATATAATATCTTCAGAAAAGAAAAATACTTGCTCGTGGTTTTTCTACTATGGCTAGGGAACAGATAGGCCCAAAAAAAACACCAAATGTTATGGTTCATCATACTGATCACTACAACTATGGTCAAAACTATGATAAAATGGCATGAATTGTGAATCATTCTCTCGATTATTTGTAATATATCTCGAGAATCGAAAAAAATCAGTTTTTCATCTTGTTCATAGTAGTCAAGAGCACTTAGACTTTCAAAATAATATGAAATAGCAGGGACAGCATGACATGAACTAGTGCTAGTTATCGTGTTGATCATCATGATTCCAAAGATAATAATGAAGAAAACATGGAATAATGGTATATCTTTCATTTAAAAGAGCAGTATGCTTAACCTTTTAAAATACGTAAATAAGTAATCCTGTCTGATCGGTAGATTAAGATCTATGTATTATATTCGATATAAAAATGCTATTTATAGTTGCCTGTATGGATCTTGGACTGTAACAGATTTACATGATATTTTTTCGATGGAATCTTGATAAAAGTTACAAATTGTAAAAAAAATTGTTAGTTTAGTCACTTATAAGGCTGATGGTTGTCTGGACAGGATTTAAGTGAGCTAGGATTTCCCTGAAATTTAGAAATAGTGCGCCAAAAACTCGCAAAATCCAATACTCGTATGAAATGTGGCACGTGTTCTCTCTTGTCTTAGATACGCACATAGTGATGAGAACTGTAGTTTTGATTATTCACAGTACACCTAGTTTTTCTATCACCTACTAAATATCTAAAGTATTCGAGGTATACCCTACTTTGAAGCCAGCTTAACGTTCCTTTTAAGCGAATATATTATACAGTTGCACAAATCCATGCACACTCTGATTTCACGGGCTTACGTATAGTACAGATACATAGAAATTCAATAACGACTAACGTCTTTATGTTTAGATATCCTTGAGACAGTCATCGATCAAGAGCATATTTTACGCTTTTTTTACCATTACTGCCAGCATATCAGAAATTCTTGACATAATAACTAGCACTAGTTCATGTCATATTATGTGTCTGACTACCCACAAACTACATAGAAAAATATCACGCACAGATATTCTTGTTGATCGTAGTCAAAGTGGTTGACATAATGATCTTTGCTATTTCATATCATGCTTGGAAGCCTAAGTACCCTCTATCATTACTAAAAAGATGAAAAATAGATATTCTTCCATTCTCGAGATATATTACAAATAATCGAGGGAATGATTTGCAACTCATGTCCTTTTATCATAATTTCGACCATAGCTATAGTGATCAGTATGATGAACCATGCCATTTGCCGTTATTTTCTGGGCCTATCTGTTTCTTAGTTATATCGAAAAAATCACGAGCAGATATTTTGCTTATCTCAAAATATTGTCAAAATAATGATCCAAAATAGTGATTTTTGTCTCATTTTGACTAATGATATAAGGATTGCCAGACTGACCAGCCTAGAAACCTTGACACATTTGGATCGTTGTAAAAATGTAGCTTATCTCTAACTGCAGTAGAAAAAAACTCATGAAAAAGTGTTCTGCTTTTCTCAAGATATTATCGAGATATGAGATGCAAACATGACGTATACGAGTGATAGATGCTTTATAATTTGATAAATTGTCAAATGTCTATTATGCTAATATTCTCGTCGACTCTTAACGAATTTGACATGTCTTGATAGTGAGATAGATTTGCTAAGGTTTGAAGTGATTTCATATGACATAAGTCATATATGTATATGCATATATGGAGCCGTAATTTAAAAAGTGGATATTGTAAAAAAGCAGAAAAATAGTATATAAATTATGAATCTATATAGTTTCCAGAACGATCTGTTGAAGAAAATTCAGTGAGCCAATTTCTGGTCTTATGTGTCCCCATCCTTTCTCAAGAGATCAAACTTTACTGGGTGTTGAAGAGCTTCTGATTGTGCATTGTTCAAGTTTTTTGAATAGATCATCAGCACTACATTCACATGGAGACAATTGTTTCTGTCAACAATATCGGATATGTCGTCTAGACTTAAACCTAAATATGAATAGTTGATACTAACTACACATTTAGTGTATTAGAGAATTAAGTTAGTGTCTTATTCACAGAAATTCGATGGTATTTTCATGTCACTAAAAATACAGATCCTATTAACCATTATAGGTTGGACAAAGTAATCTTGCACTAGGGCAAAAGCAATACTATGCCAGCGAGACCAATGTCACGATTGCTTATCGACAGCTAATACGCGAATTGGCTAATGCATTAGGAAATGACACATCAATGATTGATCAGGATGTAAATGATATATTTGAGTTTGAAAAGAATATTGCAAAGGTAATCAATATCTTTTTTTTTCTCATGTATACACTAATTCCACTAAACTTGTTCTGCATAGTATCATTGGACAAATGACGAACAACGAGCACGCTTTAATGAAACTGTTCGAACTACAGTCGGCAATCTATCATTCACATTCAATACCACAGTCAGTTTCTCTTTGCTTTTTCTCTTTTATCTTCTTTTCTGTACTATCTTGTCTTGATATAGTTTGATTTTACTGATTATGTTCGTCGTTGCTATCTATTAGGCAACGTGACTTTACAAGACACGGACATTGTAGCCGTTAGTGAAGTCGAGTATTTGAATAATATATCATTGATTCTTAAGCAAGCTTCACCACGCACCATACAGAATTACATAGTTTGGCGTTTCATAATGGGCGCAACTTCACTAATGTCACAACAGATTCGAAATATCAGACAACGATTCGATCGAATCTTTCATGGTACGAATGCCGAACGGCCACGTGACGTAGAATGTGGAAGTTTGACCAATGCTTATATGGGTTTTGCTGTCTCAAAACTCTACATTAAAAAATATTTTGATGAAAATGCTCTCAATGAGGTTTGTTCAAACGTATATCGTGTTTTTTAATATTTTGGTATTTTTAAAGTCTATTGAAATGATAAACAATATTCAAAATACTTTTCTCGAAATGCTCAATGAATCTACTTGGATGGATGCTGAATCGAAAGTAAAAGCCATCGAGAAGGTAAATCTAGAAAATCAATGGAGATCAAAACAAAAGTATTAGTATATAGGCCAAAACTATGAATCAACATATCGGTTATCCTGACTATCTGGGTAGCGATAATAATACAAAACTTGAAAACGATTATGCTGAGGTAAGTAATGTGATGAATGTTGAACTATATATGAGATCCTGTCACGTTGACTTCGCTATAGACTATCATAAATGTATTATGAAATTTCTCTATTACAATTGTAAAATTGTTCTGAGTCCTATAGGAACTGCTCTGATAAACGTTTTCAATCGAGAAATGAACTTCTCTTTTATAGCGTGTGTTTCTTTTAATATAGTACAACTTCAATTCATCCTACATTAGAAACGCTCTCAAAATACTTGAAATAAATGTCAAGAAAAGTTTTCAACTACTGCGAAAACCCGTCGACAAAAACGGATGGGGTGACTACTCTGCACCCAGTGTTGTCAATGCCTTTTATGAACCATCGAAAAATCAAATTAGTATGTTTATTGATCTTTCATATTACCTTTATACTGTATACAAGTATTATTCTGATACTTCAGGTTTCCCAGCTGGTATTTTACAAACTCCCTTCTTTAATAAAGATGCACCCAAGTAATTATTCTTTCTGTATTGTCTTGTAATTGATTCAACTATTCTATTTATCATCTAGGTATCTCAATTATGGTGGTAAGCATTAAAGTTTGAATGTATATAATCGCAGCACAGCCGAAAATTTTCCTACAAAATATTTGACATTCTTTTATGCATTCAAATAAAACGGATAATAGTGAAAAATAGTGTATTACAATCGTTCACATGAATATTGAAAAGACTTGGGAGGTTAAAAGACAAACAGAATTTGTTTTAGAGAAGACAAGAAATGTTATTAAATAGAATACGTTATATTAAAAAACCTTCTTTTTTTTCTACAAAAATGTATAGGCTGAAATCAAATATTTTTATTATAAATTGTTAATGCACAGTAACGACTTCTCTAAATTTTATTGCAAGAAAAATTCTGATTTTTTCCTGAGTTTCACATTTCAGCAGAAAGAAAAAGACAAATATTTTGTTTAAAAAAATATTTAGTCCATGATGTTTTATGTTCATTGGAAAACTCAATCGGGATTTTTTTATCACATGTGCTAATTTAGGTATCGGGGTCATTATTGGGCACGAGATTACACATGGATTTGATGATACTGGTCGGCAATTCGACAAAGATGGCAATAGAATTCCATGGTGGACGGATGAAACAATCAAAAAGTTTAACGAGCGCAAAACATGTATTATCAATCAGTACAGCAACTATACAGTGACACAGATCAATATGAAAGTCAGTTTTCCATTTTAAAATTGTTAAATTGAATAAATTACTGTTATTTTTATCTTTCATTAGGGAGATGGAAATCTAACACAAGGCGAAGATATTGCTGACAATGGTGGCCTTAGAGAAGCATTTTTTGTAAGTATATTTGAGATATTAGTATGCATGCCTTAATCTATTATGCAACGTTTTCGAGATGGTTTGATAAATTTGTCACTTGCCTATGTGATCCTGAATATCATCATCTGAGAAAATATCTTTTTGATTTAGGCTTATCAAAAGTGGGCAGCAAACAATAAGAATGTTGACAACAGATTACCTGGTCTTCAGAAATATTCTTCAGAACAATTATTCTTTATCAACTATGCTAAGAGTTGGTGTATCAAGATGACCAACGCTCATGCACTTAATCGACTTCGGACAGATGTTCATTCATTGGGTCCAACCAGGTATTTTTTTTCTCATGACTAATTCGATGATGGATAAATTGGTTGCGATGTTTAGAGTGATTGCTCCAACATCAAATTTCGATCAATTTGATCGAGCATTTGGGTGCACACCGGGCCAAGGAAATAGTCGAAAAGACAAGTGTATTGTATGGTAGTAGAGTGTGTTCATCTGTAGTATTACAGAACGATAAAAAAGAGCATGTGCAAGTATGCTTGGATTGCTTCATATTGTGATTAAGAATGGCTTATTTTAAATATTTAAAAATTTAATAAAAAAAAGTTTCGCTTGATCTATCGAATTTTCAGCTGATTTAATGAAATAAGGCAAAAACAATTGAGGTTTGCAAGTGACTTTAGAACAATTTGTAACAGTGTATAGCTTTGACAGATGTGAAAATATTTCCATGTTTTTCGAAAATTTGCTTCTGTATAATAACTCTTTGTTTTCTAAATTTTTCCAATTGAGAATCGAAGACAACAATATCTCAGTAAGCAAATGGTCGAATCGGAATTTAATCGAACATATTGGAAAGAAATGAATTAAATATTTCCACCGTATGTTTTACACACTAATCTAGCATGGATTGTGTTGAAAGTTTTTTTAAAGGAGTATTTTAAGACTGAATATATGTTGATATAGAACTCAACTGCGTTCATATTTGATGATGGATGAATGTGTATGTTCTTCTTCTTCTTCTTTTTATCCACTCACCTTCAAAATATGGCTGATAAATCTCCGATGTTTTCTTGTGATCATAAGCAACAGAGCATGGCGTATGACTGATCCGTTAAAACCATATTCTTCTGAACTCTCGATCATGCTCATTGAAGCATCTGTTTTACGTGCATATACCGATATATTTCCTGTACTTATGTGACATATTGCGTAAAAGACGAACTGATGGATATTGACAAACTTTCTAGACATATTCGAGAGCCATTTAAAAAATCGAGAAATGTGGATTGCTCTTGTTGAGTTGAAGTAGAATAAAATCGATCAGATAGTAACGAAGAATAGAAGAATATAGGAAACGCTCGATTAATGGTCGGCAAAGGATCAGACGAAGAGAAAGAAGACGAACAAATATCTTAATCAATCAACAACATCCGAAGTCTGACATTTCGAGGTATGTTTTGCCTTCGAGTCGATCAATGATACGTTGACCTGATCTACTTCTCTACTTAAATCAACGAAAAGGAAACGCTCATTCATAAGCAAACAGCGACTGGTCTTCTTACTAGAGAAACATTAACGCTATCGACCGATTAACTGGAGCATGTTCAGATGGTATAGCTTCTATATGTTGCTGACCGATAGATGTCAAAATTTCTCATTCATGAATAAAGATAAGCAGTAGCCAAGACTTTATTCGCAGCGTAAGTAGGGTGATTTTAAACATTGAGTTGATTTCAGGCGAAGTCTAGATGATTTTTATCTTTTTTTTGAACGTTGGTTTACTGCACTAGTCTTTTAGAACAAAGTAAAAGAGTAACTGTGGAAGATCGTATGACTTTACCACCAACTTTCTCTTCTTTTTGAAAAACGTACATTTCCCGAGAATACCGATCGGAGTTAAAAGCAGTGTGAAAGTGCTCAATATAAAACTTCAAGACCGCACAAGCTCATTCTCCTCATATTCGCTTTGACAGAACTGTTGTCTCACCGAACATAATTCCAGTAGTAAACTTTGAAATTTTTCGCCAACGTGTAACTATATGAACTACAGATTTTCACTAATTTGTTCATTAATATGAAGTTTACAAAGCAGAGATCTCAATCTAGTCACTTTTATACGAAAAAGTATGATTAACATCCTCGCAAAAACTATGTATAATATTGGTGATGCTTATTCATGACGATAACGAAAAAGTCGTATGATCTAAGGATTTACCTTGAGTTAAGATAGTAATGGCGGTGGTTTATGTGATCATACGATGAGAGGCAGAACTTGGTTTAGTACAACTACCTGAAATGGTATGAAAGTATGCAATGAAATCTTCCAAAACCCTAAAAAATATGTCAAAGTTACAAAAAAAGCATTGTATCCGTAGAAAAGGACTATGAGTGTTAAAGCTTCTTTTCGACCCAAGATATTTTTAAGAAATAGTTATATGGCGATAACAAAGTCTATACAGGCTACAAATCTAGCATAGTCATTTGTCTTGAAGTGACTTTGAGGATCATGAGTCCTCTACCTCGCTCAGAACTTTGAGAAAACTTTTTCAAAAAATTCAATTTTCCAAAGTAACCAGGAATATCAAGTTGACTATGCTGATCATAAATATTGCTGTTGTAAATCGCCAAAGTGTAATGTTGAAGAACAATACAATTTTTACCTATACCTAACTTTTGGATCTCAAACCATGTTTTTGATCATCCTTTCTTATAGATTAATCTAAAGAGGGTGAGTGTGGGCGCACTAGTATGGTTTAAGAGAAGATCTACATCATTCATTTCATTACCCTCTTGTATCTGGATATATATATATATCTTTCACCTTCCCCTCTCTTCATCTACTTTCTTCCGTGTTTTTTTCCATCTCTTCATGTCCCTCTTTCTTCTTCTCTTCCCATTGTTCTTCTTACTATTCTTCCCAGTGTGAGAGCTGAAACTGCTTGAGTTATAATTAGAGTTATAACTTTTGGCTTATAACTGATCAACTTTTCAGTCAAAAACTTAATTGAGTTTTAATCATCAACCCGAGTTACTGCTATCAACCATATTAACTTGATTAACTTTTTGATTTTTTGAGTAGATGTAATTATGTTGAAATAGTAATCATTTTGATTTAATTACATGTTCTGTAGAATAAATAAAAATATATGTATTTCATGGTTCTTCACTTTAAAAGTTTAGTATTTATAGACTATTCTTTGAGTGTTTTTTTATATATTTATCTACAAAGTTAAATTTTTATCGTATTCACATAGCGAACACGAATGCATGTGTTATACAATATATTTTTCGTTATATGACCAACAATGATCTTTAAAATAAGAGCAGCTAACAATAGTATTTTAAAACTGAAACTACTCTATTCTATTTCTTATTCTCTAAAGTGGTAATTATCTTCAATATATGTCGCGAGAAAATTCAGATAATGCTTCCTGTCAGTATAGTTATCTGTATTTTATTTAGACACGAAATTGTCATATTAGGTTATTCACCATTCCTTCTTATACATTCATCACTGCTTTTATTAGCATATATATATCGTTTTGTTGTTTTCATTCTTTATCCTTACTCTATCAACGAACGAGAGAAGCGAAATGAAAGAATAAAGAAATCAAAGCAACAAGAGAAAAGAGTAAAGAAGATGCAACCATTGTTTTCTTATAAATTGAAGGTAAAGAGAAAAGCTTCCTACATCATTCAGAAGGGACAAGTGAATGTTAGCTTGCTGATGCTTGGTGCGAGCGTACTTTTTTATGGCATGAATATAACGAATTATTCTGATTACTCTCAAATCTTGAGTAATGTTGAAAATTATATTGATTAATGCTTATAACCAAACTGGTTCTAAATAAAATTCAAAATTATACTTATGATCGAAAAATTTATAAAACAATTTTAACTTCCACATTAAAACTGTGATGTAATTGTGGATGAATCAGAACTTAAAAGTCAATACTTATTGTAGGCTCAAGCAAAATAAAAAAATTTATAATATCCAGTTTTTTTATGGCACCATAAACAAAAATGAAATTTTATTGATTGTTGAGGTCAAACGATAAGTTTACAAACAAAAAATAATAAAGGCATGTTCACAAATTCAAGATGAATCGAATAAACCAAAGCAACTAAAATTTTTTCTATTTTTATGAAAAATTATTCTGCAATGAAATCTAATTAAATTTGAACGAATAAATGTGCTCAGCAACACTAATATTGGTATATGTTAATGAATACATAGGGTACCCTCTGCGCTACAATCACACAGGAGTAGGTACAATCTCAATAACTGGACAACGACAACAGCTACCGAACTACGGATTTCAACGATCGAAAGAAGAAAACTCTGGAGATTTTTTTGTCTGATACTGTATAAGACAAAATTATTTTAAAACCCATCATCTTTGCAAACAATTCAAAAACATGCATAAACTTAGTATTTCGTTTCAAAGAAATTTTGATGAAATGTCAGAAAATTTGCTAAAAATTAATAGAAACTTATATAATTTGACTAAATACATACGTGATTTCGCTTGCTCAACATTGAGATGTGAGAAGATAATCATCTGAATTGTGCCTTCAACGTATGTTGCGAAAATGAAAGTTTTAAAATAATTTTGTCTTGTATAGTATCAGACAAAAAGACGTCCGAAGTTCTCATCTTTCTATTGCTGACAACCACAGATCACTAGCTGTTGTTGTCGTCAAGTTATTGACCTTACACCAAATTCTCTTTAATTCTGGCGTGGACATTAGATAAAATCGAACTCCAATAATAAACTTATAAATACAATTTCTACTAGATTAAGATATGGAAATCACTTGTTCTGTGCAGCTTTATTACAAACTACATAAACTAAAGTGTCTCTAATAGTTGAAAACTCTTCTCCAAAGGTGTATAATTATCAGAAGAGTGTTTTGTGTTTTGACTATGCATTTGCTTTTTCATACCAATGCGCTGTTTTCGCACTGATTCGTTAGTTTTATTTTACTTAATCTAGCGATAAGTTAAAAAGATCCACAAAGATTTGAGAAAGTTATAGAACCCTCGAAGGTTTTTTTTTGTAATTTAGCCGAGACACCTTTATAGTTATAAAACTAATGTCTGTCTGTAGACATTCGGCAAAATTTTTTTTTTTTTTCTATAAATAGAATATTTGTATTCTTGTTCTTATTTTATTCATTCTTTTATATCAGTTTGATAAAATTATTTATTGAATTGTATAGTTTATTACAATAAAATTTTATCCATGTCTCTTTCCTGAAGAAGTATGATCGTGAGCAGCTAATCCTAACAAATAGATTTGTTCGGGATATTTCGTTGAAAATATTTGCATATCATATTTTTTTGTCCAAAATACTGAACTATTTTGTAGTCTAAACTGTGCTAACAATTGTCCATTTTTATCAAGAAATTTCGTTGTAAATAAGCCAATATCATTTTCCATTTTTAAATGATTACCATTCCAATTAATTTTAAATAAACTACCAAATAATTGGAAATTTTTTTCAATTAATCCGAGAACCCATTGATTTGTTCGAGGATCTAAAATTGAAATTTCTGCTTTGTATACTAATAGTTTTTCTACAGCTTTTAATCGCCCAACTTCTTGTTTTGATGGATAAGCAATAATCTTAAGACTGTGCAATTTGGCATAATTAGATTCAATACGATAATAAAGATGTTTTCCACTTGTATCACGTATTGAAAATTCACCTGCTTTAAATCCTTTAAAGAAATCTTTACGAATAGAATAACTCTTTATAGGATCTGCAGAATTAACATAGATTAATATTATGCTTGCCAGTAAGAGTACAGAATAAATATGAATCGACATGTTATTTATGAAAGAAAAGTAAAAATGTATAGGTTTATATATATTAGTTGGCATCGAGAACACTATACGTATTTGGATGATTCAGTATTGGCAAACAAAATACGATATCAAAACAGTGTTAAGACCACTTATGAAATAGAAACTGAATAGCAAACGAAAAAAAGTATCTTACAAGAGAGAAAAATTATGGTTTCTTTTACTGAATAAACTAAATATACATTTATTTCGTACTTCTATCAACTCTAGAAAATATAGATAGTGACATGTTCTATTCGAAATCAAGTTTCATAGTTTTGTTTTATCGCTATGACCGCTTTGCCTGACTGATCAACTTTGATTACAATGAAACTTTTTCACAAATCATACACAATCAAAAGGTGAATACAAATATAATAAATAATAATTACATGATTAATTGATTGCAACTTATTTAATGCATATAATAACGCATTTGTATTCTTTTGTATACTTTATAATTTTACCCCAAACTAATATTCATCGATAATTAATGATATGTTAGTACAATTGAGTAAAATTTCGAAGACTATCATCGATGTCAGAATTCAAAGTACTGGGATGTTTTTTGAATAACTCTTCATAGGAACAAAATAGAGATCTGTGGTTTTCAATGTATGATAGCCAAGACTCAAAGGTATATGTTCAGGAGCAGAATATTTTCTAAAAAAAATTCAAAGATCGTTTTTTTCAGAGGCATTTGGAAAACCACACTGGATTCCTGAAAATTGTCATAGGAGTCTATTGATTTTTTTTTACTTGAATCGATACCACAAAGTGTCCTCTACAAAACTTAATTTGTACAAATACTTTATCTTGCAAGGTTTAGAAGTACTATGCAGTTTTCATGAAGTCCTAGGACTTGTCTTTCTTTAAGTATGGTACTATTATAAATACATGAAAACATAGGTTATCGACTATGTTAAACGCTGTAGCAATATCTTTTTTTTTTTCAGAATAACACTTTTATTGATCATATCTGACCACAATTAATATATGGTGTTTCCTTGTGAAAAAATGCCATTATGACGATTAATGTCCTCTTATTTCTCGAATACAATACAAAATATGAAGAAAAATAAATTTTCTTGTGCCACATAGAGAGATGAATTATCTGCACGATCATGTAGGTATGGATCTCCATTTTCAGTACGCTCATACTGATTCACACTCTATTTTTCTTCGAAACATGAATATCAACGTTTTTTTGTGTTGATTCGAAATTGTCAACATTCTAGCAACAATTAGGCATTAGTACATTTCATGTTCCAGTTAATAATCTCTCTCTGATAAGACTTTTTCATCAAATCGATATTTAATATGATAAACATGTGATTTTATACATGGTAATCAGATAGATAAATATCATAGTTGCTATTTAAAACTCTAGTATGAAAAAAAGTATGTATTAGAATATTTCGTTATTGATAGAAGGATTAGACTTTGCATTCGATAAAAAATATTCTCATTCGAAAAAGACTAGTAACTGAATCATGGGATGTTTAACAAGACACAAAATCACTAGATCAGTACAATCAATTACATAGATATACAGTGCGTTAAAAAAATCATTCAACTAGATTTACTTTTACTTTTTTGCCGTTGCCATAAGTGCTAGAACGAATTCAAATCGAGAAAATGGTTTCAAACAAAAATATAAGGATATAAAAATGATTATCAGATTCGCAAAGATAAAAACTCCAGAAAGCCAAAAGGCTAGTTTTTCAACACATAGAGCGCGTAAATATAATTTTGTTTAAAGTATATAGGACGATAGAGTAAACGAGCCTCTAGAAAATGAGACATCATTGAGTTCTCTACGACATTTTTTGGTTGAGATACAATAATTTGATTGCAGGCCAAAAAATGGTTTATCTATAAGAAATCGATAAAAAAATGGCTTTAGGGACTTCCATAAGATTGCTATATCTCAGCTAAAAAAAATGTCTCAGAGAACTCGGCGGTGTCTCATTTACTAGAGAATTGTTTGCTCTCTCGTTCTGTGTAGTCTAAACAAAATTATATTTAAGTGCTCTAAGTGCTGAAAAACTAGCCTTTTAACTTTCTGGAAGTTCTATCTTTGTGAATCTGATAATCATTTTTATATCCTTATATTCTTGTTGGAAACCATTTTCTCTATTTGAACCACTATTTGGATTCTTTCTAGCACTTAAGGCAGCGAAAAAAAATGAAAATAAACCTTGGTGAATAATTTTGATAGCCACTGTATGTTTCGAAGAAAAAATGACCGACTTATTGGAAGACTTGTCTTGTTTGTTCTGGTATTTATTTATAAAGACAATGTAAGTATGTCAAGAGTGATAAATGAAATAAAATATTTGATTTTAGAAACATACGAAAACTATATTGGTTTTTTTTGTACAATAAACAGATCCAAGTTGTTCGTCACTTCTTCTAACTTTCACGAAAAATTTTAAGAGATTAATTTTAACAAAAATATAATTTATTGATCGAAAAAACGAAAAATTCGATTAATAAAAGTTCTTATTTTCTCGTTTCTTCATCTTCTGAAAAATGTTTTTCAAACATTGTTGTCATGTATCAAAAGAATTTCATTATTATCCGACACATGATGTCATTATCTTCTTCATTCCTATTTTCTTGTTGTTTTCCTTCAATTTTTATCACAATGTATATTATACTAATAGATTATTAGAAAGAGTTAATAGCAAAAGCTAAGAAAAAAGTTTGAAAATCCTTTTTATTTTAATGATAAGAGACTCAAAAGAAAATTCAATAAATAGTTTATAAAATATATTTTCATACTTCTTAAGACTTCAATTAAAACATTTAGTGGAAGAAGACAACTTAAGTTGTATAATTATAACTGAATCTGGTTTCTGTTAAGATTTTTAAATTTTAAAAAAGAAAGAAAAATGCTGTTCCTTTATTACTTGTAATAGTAAACAAGGACACATTGCCCTTGGCTCTTCAACATAAAATGTGCACTTTAAATAAATATTTATTTTCTAAAATGCGAAATAACAGGTGCTCTTTTCCTTTTGTTTCCTATAAAAAGGTTTTTATTATTTATTGGTTTTAAAATATATGACACAATACAGATGATCATTAAAATTTTTATTTTTAAAAATAATATGTATTTATAATGCGATTTAATTACCTAAAGCTAAAGAATGTGTAGTGTTTTTAGTAATAATATCTATTATTTTTATATGTTGTTTACTATTAATTCTATTGAGTCGATTAAGTACACCTAAATAAGTCTTGCTAGATAATTTGTACGTCGTAAAGCTTCAATAAATCCATATTGATAGACAAAATATTCGCATAATATAACAATAAATATATCTTGAATGAGTATGAATAATTGAACTCATTGAACATGTTTTTGTTGAATTGAATGTATGTTTAGATAGAACTAGTGAACAATTACTGGGAAATCCTAAAATAATAAGCCTCATTTTTTATAAGTGTTCCATTGAATTCCATTCTTATCATAAGACATTGACTTTCTTTCACATAATCTGCTTCATATATGTCATTACGAGTTGCAACATGAAACTTCTTATCGAATACTTGTGTTTGAATAGCAATAAATAATGAATTAAATGTCCCTATGGCATTTATATTATTTTCTAAAAGAATTTGACGAATATCTATTGATATTTATGAAAATAAGGAGAACGTTCTATAAATGATTGAATAGTTATAAAAAGTAAACTGATTAAATCAAGTGTATTCGACTTTTTTGAATGAAGTTCTGGTGGTAGAGATGATTGTTCTTGAAATGAATTTTGAATTTGTAAAATTATATTTTATTCATCATAAGCACAAATAATATTAGAAATAAGAGTCCATTCATCAGATGTTAATATTGAAAGATCTTTAAGTTAAAAAACTAAGTGTTCCAAGCTATTGACGATAAAAATAAAGAATATTTGAGAAAATCATTCATTGAAAATAATCTGAGATGACCAACTTTGTGTTTATTTGTTTCTATCTATTGTTGACATGTAGAACTAATTGATTTTTGAATTGAACAATGGATTAATTTTGGATTCATACCAAGAGAGAAACATTTTTTTAAAGCAACAAGCTAAACATCTACTATGTGTCTGCTGTGTTATAATACAATCATTATTAAATTCACACTCAAATTCTTTCTTATAAGTTTAATTAAGATGTATTCGGTTTTTGTTTTGTTTTTTGAATAAATATTAGTTTACCGATCTTTGAGGTGCATTTCTTTGAAAAAATGTTTTACATGACATACATTTTATAACATTAAAATTCCTTCTACGTACTACATCACCACATACAAGATAGACTAGAACTGTATGACATACTAATCTAAAACTTTTGTGTTAAATTCATGTAAGAGTACATTTACTATGCTTTGCTTTATTATATTCTAGATGTGTGTAATATTTCTTTTTATTTTCCCTCTTTTTGTATTTGACGCTGTCATTTATGATGTTGTTTTAAGTGAATTCTGAGAGAAACCTTTTTGTTCTATGAAACTTGAAAATAAGAATTATATGCATACTGTATAATTTTCATTTACCTTCCCTCCAGCACAAAAAGAGACACATTGTTTACAGATCATAAATAAGTCAGTAAACTTCTCATAGAATCAATATTTTTCTTGTTTTCGTGCAAAATATAATACACTTAACAAACATACTTTACACAAATAATAAGAGCCTGGTTATTGTATACATGAATAATATTAAAAAGAAGATTTCATTGTTTATATGTAAACGATGAACTATCATTTTGAAGAAGACTAAGTCGTTAAAATTGTAAAATACAAACCCAATAATTAGTAAAGAAAATATCAGAATAATCTTACTCTTATGAAGGAATGTCTTCTGGTGCAACTTGCCAATCAAACGGATATTTTGTCTATAGGTAAGCTCCAACAAGACTAGTAAAAGCCTATAAGGATTTGTTTCCATGCGCTATCCTTCCAAAGATATTATAGTTTTATTGAGTTTTTTTATCTCTGGCAAGATTTTTGTGAAATAATCGAAGTACGGAATTTCAATTGGATATTTCGCCCATAAGTGGTAGGTCTCGTGGTCTTTAGAATGACCTGATAATTTCAGCCTAAAGAAGTATATTCTTCTTGAGACATTGAATATCCAAAAACAGTCATTTATCACAATGCACAAGGTAAGAAAGTTCAGTGTTTTCAACATTCGATGTCTTAAGAACAATGCATCCCTTTAGACTAAAATTTTCAGAGTATTCGAAGCTTCACGAGACCTACTTATGAGCAAAGTATTAGTTCAATGAGTGAGTCACACTTGGAGACTTTCCCTCGTAGGACAACGAATCAATTAAGGTTTCATACCAAATATGAAATATTTCTTCAAACTTACTATATCTTTCTTGTAATATTTTATAATTACTTTTTCCTTGTCCATTGAAATGTGTCCGATTCAATTGATTCATGATATTGTTTAGTTAGATGAAAATAGGAACTTATTGACAAACATAATACATTTCGTCGAAAGTAATACATTACAAGACATTTAAGCAATAGCATCAAAATTCATTCTATGTGCTACATCGCCACATATACAGTAAATCAACAGTTAGCGAAGCATTTTTTTCTTTTAATGAATTATTAAATTCTCTTATTTATATGACTTTATGATATTCCCACGAAGTTAAATTGCTTTTTATTAGTTTTTCAAAAATTTGATATTCGTATTTCTGTTCCAACTGTACTATTTAGTAAAGTATATGTTTATAGGAAACAATCAAACATCATATAATTATTTTTATTGTTTAGATGATTGATAATGCTCAAACTAATTTATCTTTATCATCAATAAATTAAGTGTGTAACACATATTAATAGACATGTTGGTTAATCTAATTAGGTAAAATTTAATGTTTGATAATGATGTGAAAGATACAGAGTGTATTTTCATATGCAGAGTTATTGTATTCTATTTTACTATTTTATAAAGACGTCACATTATCTACAACTATAGAAAATAATTTTTTAAATTGTTTTCATTCAAACATACTTAGAATGATATTCTGAAATATTCTTTTCATCTTACAAGAAAAAAATTCCCAATTTTCTAATCGCTTTTTATTTCAAGCTATTGCCATTCAATCGATCATGATAAGTAGTAAAAAAGAAGTCTATTTCAATTTGATTTTTCAGTTTTCACTTATTATGTTATGAGAGTTTTACTCGTTTTTCGTCCTACGAGGATAGAATCGCTAAGAGCTTCGATAATCAAATTTCGAGCTGAGATTTTGTTCAGAGATCGTTCTAACAGTCACTAGAAACACTCAAAGCTTGGGCGAGGATAAACATATCTGTATTAAAACGTAAATTTGTCATAAAAATGTCCTTCTTTTGAAAAACAGGCATGTTTTTTTTGAAATCGTGAATATCTTAGCAAGGATATGTTCGTTCTAATTCAAACTTTAGCATGTTTCTAGTGACTATAATGATGACCTATGAATAAAATTTCAGTTCGAAAACTGGGTTACCAAGTCAAAACATAGTTTTTCAATATTTTTTATGACTGATTGAATGACAATGGATCGAAGCGATTGAACAGTTTGAAATGTTTCCTCGTCAGTTAAAATTCTATTGATTTTTTGATTTTATTTTCTATATATTCAATCAATATTCATCATATATTAGCTATTACAGAAAGAGAAATTTATTTTATTATTTGTTTTCTTCAACACCTACTAAAGTTACTTCATTTCAAACTACACAATCATTTCACGAAGACAATACTGTTACAATTAAAAAAAAAGGAGAAAAATAAAAATCTAAGGATTAAACTCATTTAAGCAATACATTCTCGTAATATGAATAAAAAGGAATTTGTTTGAATTTTTGCACAAAAAAAAGAGAAAAAGAAAACGAAGAAGGGAAAAGGTCAGTATGAGAAAAAAGAAAGAAAATAGTAATACATAAAACACACGCATACAACAGCATTGTTTTTCATTCGACTACATATTAATTTTTTTTTTTTTTTTGCTAAAAATATTTGACACACGGAAGAAGAAAATTTTTAAATATCTCCATTTAGACGTGAAGCTGCCTGTTCCGGTAGATCTTTAACATAAATTTGAAAACGTGTTATAGCTCGACCTGTTTTCTTATCAAAATCAATATTTTGACCATATACACGGCAGACAACATTAATTAATATATTTGGGCTTGGACTATTAAATTGAACCCAAATATATGGTGCTTGATATGTATCTCGACGATTAATTTTACCTCTAGAAAAAAACCAGATCGATCTATTCATACGAAAAGAATCTTTCATCATACTCATAAGGAAACCATGAGGTTTCAAGTGCACCACATTTAGTATCACGACCGTTTTCTGATATATAAGTTATATTTCCAATATTATCTTCGTCAGCGGGATACTACAAAAAAAAAAAGTAATTTTTCATTTTTTTGTAAGTGATTAAATAATATAATGACTTCTCCATAACAATGGACATAGACTGCACTAGCTGCTGTGGAGTTAGTTTTACATATACTAATATATGATTTTTTTTCGCCGTCTGGTGCACCTGGTTTTGGTTTAAAGCCAACAATCTAATAAAATATTTTATTTTTTATAAATATTTTTCTATTATTTAATTTTACTTTATTCATTTTAACAAGTACACATGGTTTTCCTTTTGCAAAACCATATTGAGTAGCATTTGTACAATCACCTGGTTTATTAATGATGAATTTTCTAGTTGGTACTGGTCTTTCTCGAGGATCATCGTCTTCATCATCACTTTCTGCTTTCTCAACCTTATCTTCTTTCCAATAGACTAAATAAATAATTGTCTTAGAAACAAAAAAAAACAAAACAACAACTACTGATTTTATTTACAAATTTGAAGGTATTGATCAAGACTTTTAGCATAAACATTTGGTTCATTTGGGCGAGCATTTTTGTCAATGATTATTAAATTTTTATCAGCTTCTGGTTGAGGTCGAAAGCCAAGACCTAAAACAAAAAGCTAATTAAAAAAAATTTTTTTCATAAATAAATATTCATACCAGGTGAAAGTGGATTTGATCGAGTAGCCATACGTGATTCTTCTAAATAATATCGTGGTCGATCACGTGGTGATAATGCCATAAAAACAGCTAACATTGCACAGAAAAAACCAGCCAAACCAAGGTAGAAGAAGAAATAAAAAACACCTAATTTAGCTATTTAGCAAAAGAAAAAACATTGTTCAATTATTCTTTTTTTGTTTAAAATTTTTATTTTTATTTACTCCATCCTGCTCCATCTCTGCCAAGAAATTGTTTTCTTTTGGGATTGTATAATGCATTCATGAAAGAAGAAACTCGACCACCCATGTTGATAACTTTATTGTGTATGTATATTACTTATCTACAAGAAAAAAACAACTTGTTTCTTCGATGGTGATCTGATTTCTTTCTTTTTTTTTTTGCCTCGACTAACTCTATTCACGATAATAAAAAAAGAAGAAAAAAGTAATTCTATGTATGCTGAATAAAAAAAAAAAAAAAGAAAAAGGAAGGTATTTTATCTTGGTGCATTACGATCGACTGCATACAGTTTATCATGCAGAAAAAAAACCCGAAAGAAATGATTTGTTTCTCTTCTTACACGTAAAGCCGCACTATGAAAAAAACTGTTTTTCTTTTATTAAAGGGCAAACGATTCTATCGGTTGGTTGTTATTCTCGTTGGAAGAAAAAAAAAGAGTCCGACGTCGAGGAATAAAAAAAAAAAAAGAAGTTTTTCATATTCTTATTCATATTTATATTTCAATGATCAGTAAGCAAAAATAAAAAAAAAAGAACGAATCTAAGGTGTATATTCAAGGTTATTCAAGTTTATGATGCTAGAGAAAATGTTCAAGGCCATATATCAAATATAAAAGAATTTCTTCGGCTAAAACATATATCTGCCATCGTAACTCTTTTTTCTTGTGTTTATGGAATATGCTTATCTTTTTATGATTGGTTAGATGAAGCTGGTGCAACCAGTGATGCCATGATTTAGCGACCTCTGATGAATTCAACAGAACAAACGTACTTTCTTTATGTAAAAACGTAGAAGAACTTTACGAGCAATTCTTTTTATATATCTTAACAGGTGAATCGTAATCTTCAACATTGAAAGATATTAAAACTTAATAATGAAAAATTTTCTGTATATTTTTATATTTTGCTAATTGTTATCAGAAATACAACGTTGAAAAACGTATTTGTTGTATTGAAGTTATAAATTCGATCAGACTGATTATCGAAGTTGTTTTTATCAAGTTAAGTAATAAATAGTTGATTATTTTTATGACATCATCGAAAATTATGTGTAAAGTTAATCTTGTATCGAAACAAAGAACATATATATGTGTGTACGGAAAGAACAAAAATGTACGAGCTCCTATATACCATGCGATCATTCACAGTCGCCTAAAGAAAGCATGGATATCAACAAGAACAGCTGTGGATAATCACAATCATTCAACGAAAGTCGAATTTGTATTGAAACAGGTACTTCAAGTAAGATTACATGCCGATGTAGACATTGTATCGAGTATACAATCGCCCAAAAAAAATTCAGAAAATCTTCTATACTGACTATCCGGACTACAAAATAATACGTATCCAAAAAATAGCCATATACCTTATTTACAATTGATTAGTACGTCTCATGAGGGAACATTTTCGACTAAGTAGTCGCTTTTGAATTTAGAAGACAGACCCCAGTGAGATATAAAAAATCTCAAAAGGACAAGTTCCATTAGACCTTCTGCCCAAAGTTATAGGCATTTTATTAGAAATTTAGCCTCTGGTATGGTATATAACAACAAACCAAATGATGGTATTTTAACCTGAAATTCTTCCTATAGACAGGTCTATTTGTCAGTGAGCTGGTTTTTTCAGAACATTTTACTGACAAATAGATTTGTTTGTGGGGAAAATCTCAGTTCGAAATGTCACGATTTAATTTGTTAGTATATACCGTATCAGAGGCTAAAATGCTAGTAAAATAATGCCTATAACTTTGAACAGAGCACCTAAGAAGACTTATCCGTTAGAGATTTTTCATATCTGACTGGAGTCTACTTTCGGAATTCAAAAGCGTTTGGTCGATTGAAAACGTTCTCTTGTCAGATCTGCAGATTTTAATAATGGAGATAATCAGCTAACAATTTTTTTGGCTCTTTTTTTTAGATGATTGTATATTCAGCATAATATCGACATCAGCATGTAATCCCATTTCACGTAACTGCTTCAATACAGATTTGACTTTTGTTGGATGATCATGATTATTTACGACTGTTCGTGATGTTTTTTATAATTTCTTTATGTGATTATGTCGTTTACAAGAGTCTGTACATTTCTTTTTGTTCTTTTGATATATACATAGATATGTCTTTTTGTTTCGGTGAAAGCTTAATTTTAAATGTCAGTTTTGATGATCTCATATAAATAATCATCTATTCACTGCTTAATTTAATCAAAACAGCCTCGATACAATTTAATATACAATTTTGCATAATTTATGATATATCATCTTCAAAAATTTTTTCTCAAACAAGTGAAATGGACAGTAGTGTTATGAATCCCAATTTAATTCTAATTCAGATCGAATATTTATTAATTTTACAAAAAAGATACAGATCAATGGCGAACACATCTTTTAACTTCAATTATATTGGTAAATTTAAAAAAAGCAAAAATCATTGATTTATTAGATTTTGGATATGGAATCAATCTGCTTGGTATTCATTAGAACTGACACAACATTTTGTCTTGTAATATGACATGATAATTTTCTTTTGATATACTACATTCAATTAATTTCACATTTGGCCACTACATTTGGATTCAATTGTGTAATAGATGAAATGAGTAATCATTATATGAATATTGACTAAATTACTTTTTCGAGAAAGCAATAAAAAATAATATTGGAAGCACTGGCAATTATATGCAAATAAATATAGAACAAGTTAAGGAACTAATGTGCTCTTTCGTTTGTAATAAAAAAAAATACAAAATCAACCTTAGCGAAACAAAAACGTCGATGACATTTTTTTTTGACTGCGTGCATTGAGCATTTTTATCGTACTATATAATTTTTCAGCATAATGAAAATAGGTTTTGACATTCAATGAATAAATCATTTATCAAACTAAAGCTTATAAAAAAAAGCAATTATTTCCTTTAAGAAAAAAAACCAGTGTACTAAAACAAAGATCAATGAGAAAATAAGTATATTTCCTTTTGTAGAATTTTTCAGCTTCTTTTATGCTAATGACTTTTTAAGTAAAAATATCCTAAAAACTGCTTTCGAGCGCCCTCTACTGAGCTTTTTTTCCTTTTATTAAAATTAGTATTTATTATAATTTTTTTTCAATAATAAAATATTATAAGAATAAAATTTTCAAGTTTTTTTTTATTTCATTGACTCTTTTTAAAATGATTGGTATGCAAGATGCTTATCGGTTCTTATAAGGATATTCCAGGCTGTCGACACGCTTAACTACAGAACGAGTGTCTGTACGTGTAAATCCTACGTATGCATGTTTTAACTTTTTCATTGAATTTAGTGAATCATCTATAAGAACATATGATTTTCTTTTTTTTTCTTTATAGTTGTCATTTCAATCTAGAGGATCATGCAACAATCCATTATACGTCGTCGTTCATCTATTGCAAAATTAGTTCTGGATTTTCCATGGACAAAAACAAAAGAAGATATTGTTGATTTTTTTCATGTTGAAGAGAGTAAAGGTCTCTCTCAAGAACGAGTTAAACGTGATCTTGAAAGATATGGACCTAATGGTAAATAAGAAAAAAACAATTGCGTATATATAATTAGAATGATTTATTTTCATTCAGAATTACCAGTTGAGGAAGGTAAACCACTATGGAAACTTATCTTAGAACAGTTCGACGATCT
>CAJNOL010000250.1:166370-185699 GCA_905250125.1 Rotaria sordida
TTTCTTATGATTTAGGTAGTTTGTATCTTTTTGACTGCTGCACTTGGTTTACCAGAATCATTAATTCCAGTTCAATTACTATGGGTAAATTTAGTAACTGATGGTTTACCAGCAACAGCACTTGGTTTTAATCCACCTGATTTGGATATTATGGAACGTCCACCACGTAATCCCAAGGAATCATTAATAACACCATGGTTATTCTTTCGATATATGGCTGTTGGAAGTAAGTTAATCGTTTTTTATTTTGGCATGAATGCTATTTTTTTCAGCTGACTAATCAAATTTTGGAGGATAAAGCAAAATACAAAAAATGATTGATAAATTTTTTCTGTCTCTCATGTTAGCATACGTTGGTTTTTCTGTGGTATGCAGCGCAACATGGTGGTCAATGGATGCGACCAATGGCCCTAAACTTAATTATTGGCATTTGGTGTGTACTTGATTTAACTAATTTTTTTTTCTTTTTTTTTTATAGCATATGTAGGAGCAGGCACTGTCGGTGCCTCATGCTGGTAAGATGTTTGATCCCCTTGAGTGCAGTGAATTCATAAAAACATTAAAAAAAATCTAATATTTCAGGTGGTACGTGTCGTATCACGATGGACCGCTGTTGTCATGGACGCAGCTGGTGAGATTAAGTGAAACAAAAAAAAAACATATTATATTGAATGATATCTATATACACTCATAGATCCTTTTCCTATATGTTTGTGTGATATGAGTTCTCACAGTTATTGAAATATATAACATTTCTTGCAAGTCTTACTTTGCTTGGTTTGTTGTGCTTCACTTTTAGATAGTTTTTCTTTGTGAGAAAGACTTATAATAGTTTCTTGAATGCTCATGAATTCGATTTGGTGAAAGCTTCTTTTACTTTTTTTTTTGTTCAAATTGAAAAAAAAAGTTTTCTGAAATTTGTTTTTTTCTTCTTTTATTGAAATAATTTTATATTTAGAAACATCATTTTAAATGTCGTGGTGGTGGTAAAGAATGGGAAGATATTGATTGTGATGTCTTTGATGATCCACATCCAATGACAATGGCACTTTCAGTACTTGTTACTATTGAAATGTTAAATGCACTTAATAGGTTTATTATTTTCAATAATTGTTTTTTGTTCTTAAATTATTTTGATATTTATTTCTTTAGTTTATCTGAAAATCAATCACTTCTTAAAATGCCTCCGTGGTATAATAAATATCTTTTATTTGCTATTGCTTTATCCATGTCATTACATATGATGATTCTTTATATTCCCATGTTTAATGTAAGTTAATTATAGAAAGAATTAAATTTGAAAAAATAAAAAAAAAATAAATTTTCTTTTAGACCGTATTTCAAATTTGTCCTTTAACATGGGAAGAATGGTTTGCTGTATTAAAAATATCTTTCCCGGTTGTATTACTTGATGAAACATTAAAATTTGTAGCACGACGTTATGTTGATAGTAAGTATAATTTCATGCATGTATTAGGCATTTTATTGTGACCCTTTATTCCATATGTTTGCTGTGTTTTTTTTTCCTTGTAGAAACAGAAACAGGAACAGGCTTTTTGCATGGTGTGATAAGTTTATTGATATTATGGGGTCTTTATGCAGTACTTCTTATTTATTCACCTATATTTAATTCTTGGGCTGGTTTTACTCATCATCCGCTTGGAAATACTACGACATATACAACTGTTGATCATAAAAATCTGGATTTGTGATGATTGGCTTATTTTTTTAATTCTTAGATTATGTTTTTTATCTCATAATATATCTATGTTCGGCTTTTTTTTTTGTTCTAATACTAAAACAGAAACATTCCAATTTTACTAATATAATTTCTTTTCTAAAAAAAAAATAACACGTTATATTCTTCCATTTGTTTTTGGTTGTTTATATACTGAATAAAAAATACAATTACTTTCGCGTTTGCTGTTTGCATGAAGAATAATTCTTTTTTTCTCATTGAATTATATAAAATAATTATATTCTTTGTTTATTTTAGTTTCACCAAGAAATAGTGAATTAGAAGAATTGGAAGGAAAATAGAAGATTTAATTTTTTTCAAAATCTATTGTCCGACGGTGATCTTTTTTCCATATGGATAAAAACAGATGTGTAAAAAAAGATCAATAATAGAACTTCAACTAATTGTCATTCTATTATGATAATTCCCTACCCGTTTGTTCTATTTCTATATAGTTTTATCGTATTAGAATAGAACATTGATACCACCATCTTTTCTCTTCTCTGGTGCATGTATTAAATCTTTAATTACTAATAGATTTTTCTTTTGTTCTTTTTTTTTTGATGACATGACCCTAAAGTATGTGCAGTTGTTTCTCTTGTTTTCCTGTATAACTTTTTTTTTCTTTATATAGTTTTGTCCTATTTTTTTCTTTGTCTTACACTCAGAAACATACCTGTTGTTGCATTGATGACAACAGTTATTTATTGTTCCTGGATTCTTTCTTTGTCATTTTGGAATACAAACACACGAGTCATGTGTTCAATATTTTTCTCTTATATTTTTTTTCTCATACAATCAATCAATTGAGTAAGGTAATAAGTATGGAGTATCGATCGATGATGGTAGGTCAGGGAGATGACCTATATACAAGTAACATAAGTGTAGGTAGAAAGAAGAGGAGAAACGAAAAAAAAATGTACTGATTCAAACAATATGCTGTTTGTCTAGGCAAGTGAAGGATGTTGATTTTCGTTTTTTTTTTAGATAGATTCTATTGATTCTCTTGTATAAATTTATTAAATTCGTGCAAATTTTCATTTTTTTTTTGTATCAAAATTTTAAATGGCATCACGAGCTAAAGCTAAACCACCAAAAAAGCGTCAACAACGCGCTACTTCAAATATTTTTGCCATGTTTGATCAATCTCAAATTCAAGAATATAAAGAAGCTTTTAATATAATTGATCATGATCGGGTATACTTGATTAATGCATTTGTTTTCTGTGTTCATCATTTAACTTTTTATTTTTAGGATGGTTTTATTAGTGGTGATGATCTTAAAGATATGTTTGCTTCATTAGGTATGATTAGATTGTATTAAATCTATTTCTATTAAGATAATACTTGTTTTTTTTTTATAGGTAAAGTAGTTACTGATACTGAAGTTGATGCAATGATACGTGAAGCACCAGGTGATATAAATTTTACTATGTTTTTAACACTATTTGGTGAAAAATTAACGGGTACTGATCCTGAAGATGTAATTAAAAATGCATTTATGTCATTAGATGAAGATGGTTCAGGTAAAATTTCTGAAGAACGTTTACGTGAATTATTAATGACAATTGGTGATCGATATAGTGATGAAGAAGTTGATGAATTATTTAAAGAAGCACCAATTAAAAATGGTTTATTTGATTATCAAGAATTTGTTAAAATTCTCAAATATGGACGAAAAGATCAAGATTAAAAAAAAACAACAACTTCTCTTTCTTTTTATTCAGATATTTCAAAAACAAAAAAGAAAATGTAATAAACGTTTGATATGTCAGTTAGAATCACAGGGATAATCCTTCTTTTTTTTTTCTTTTGCTTATATCTTATTTCCATAATAAACATTCGATAATCTCTTATTTCTTCCATGTGTATATCTATTATATTAGTTAATCATTATCATTTCTCTTTTTTTATTCGAAGAAAAATAAAGTGAAAGATAGATATATCACAGTATGCACTTATTCATAATTTTAGTCTTATTGAATACGAATCTTTGTTAAAATAATCAATTGATGAGCTATCTAACGTGTAAATAACTGAATTAACTAATAGCTTGATGGAACTGCTAGATGTCTTATGTATATCGATAAATTAATCAAAGTTCCTTTTCGAACAGTACAAATGTGAATTTTAAAAGTGGTGAATATAGTAGATTGATAATCGAAAAGTTGAACTTAATTTATTTATCATGATATTCTCTGAACTTTTCCAGTAAAAAAAAATAGCAAATGGTTTCAAATCATTTTCATCTAACGAAGGAACGCCTCCAAGTGCGATTCATCAATCAAATCCATTGTTCTTTCTAAGTTATTACAGTTTTACTGAATGTTTTATCTTCGACAAAATATTGATGAAAAAAAATCGAATTATGAAAATTTGCTCATGGATGAGTCTCGTGAATCTTAGAATGCCCTGAAAATTTCATCCGAAAAGGATGTACTCTTTTTGAGATATTCGATATGGAAAAATAATCATGTGTCACAAAGAAATGTAAGAAAGTCCAATGTTTTCAATATTCGATATCTCAAAAAGAACGTGTCTTGTTGGGCTGAAATTTTCAGGTCATTCTATTGTTTACGAGACCTACCTAAGGGCGAAATTTCGTAATTCGACTTTTTCATCGATTCTTTGCCAGAGATACAAAAAAATTAAGTCTACTTATGCGCAAAAATATTAGTCTCACCTAGGAATCCTCCCTCGAACGAAATACTTGAGTTCATGTTTTAAGTGTCACATAGATAAAAATTCTAAGTTTCATTATAATAAATCTTTGATAAAATAGAACTATGTTAATGGAAAGTGCAAAGTTCTATACTTCCAGAGAACATAGTTAACACTGACATTTTATACAAAAAAAAAACTTAATACAGATTAATGTTTTTGCCATTTAGCTTTCTTTTTCTAATCATTGTCACTCAACATCTATTCCAATTATATTTAATCTAATTCACACTTATCGATTATTTCTATAGCAAACAGTCTGATTACTGAAAGCAAAACTAGAATAGCCATTTCAAATATTCTAATTGCCATATTTAAGAAAGAAATCATATTATTATATTTATTTTGTGTATCTATTTTGAAAGAAAAACAACAATTTGTCATTACCAATGACAAAAAGCAGATACCCATACACAAATTGAAGAGAATTACATTACGAATCAAGAAAATACTTCATTAATAATAATGATTTAGTACATTTATAAGTTATACTTTTCAGATTTTATGTTGTCAAAGTTGACTATTATAATAAAATTTTCAAAGGTATAATTCTACTCCATATTATCTTTAAAAAAATATAATTATAAGACAAAGAATGTCAAAGATATAATAACAGAAAACATTATGAGAAAATCAATCAACATTTTATCTGACAACTTATTTGCTAGGCAATTATGTTATATTACTTATTCTATTGATATTTAAGGACTAGACTATACTATCCTTCTATTGCAAATATTAGTTGTCTTCTGTAAAATAAGATACGTATTAAATCAAGGCTGTACTATTATCGCACTCGATATTGATTGTTTTATTGCTTTTGATTAATACTTGATGATCAACTATTGTCCATAGTTAAAATAGCAAAACACACTTATACACTGTTCATCATTGCATTTTTGTGTTATTTCTCTTTAGAATTTCATTTTTGTCTTTTTTTTATTGAAAAAAAATTTGATAAATAATTGACTTCAATGATATTATCGAGAGTCGAAATGCGCTACTCTTAAAAATGTTATTCTTAATCTGATCGATGACATTATTATTTCAATATTTTATCTAAGTTATTTAATATGTAATACGTACTTTGTTATAAATGTTATTGAGATAATTTTCATTTAATTAAAGTATTCCGTCGATATGTCCTTTTGATTTTATCAGCACATTTTTTTCTGTATTGGCAAAAAATATATGTGCTGATAAAATATGGGGGGCAACATGCTGTAGAAAAGAAATGACAGACAAACAAATAGTTCTGTTACTCAATATTCTCAGATTGCAATATTAAATGAAGAATAACTTAATCGGATTTATCAAATTATGGCAAATTTTTCTCATATTCTTATTCGTTTTTATAGTCATCAATGTTCTGTGAACTCATCAAAATACAGCTTGCTCTTTCTTTCTTGTATTTTTCTCTTCATAATTATTTATTTTGAAATTTTCTTTATCTCATTATAAACACTTGCAAGTATTACAAAATAAATATGTTTAAAATGTATATCTTATTGTAAAAGTTAACAACTAAATTTTATTAGCAAGTTAAATCTATCTTGTAAAGATGCATCGACGAATACGTTTTAAAAAACCGTATGTATGGTAGGGTCTGCCGAGTCCAAAATTTTCTTACTCGGGCCCAGATCGGTTCGGGATCAACTCGACGGGCTCTAATATATGACAATCAAACAGCTTGTATCTATAACGTTCCGAAATGCCGTATTAGACAAAGAATGAGTTTTTTACATTTATTGTTCATACGTAATAGAAACGCAGAATACGTGGACTTATAATTGTATGTACGTGAAAGTGGTACTTTTTTAAATATATCCTATCGATTAACATTTACAGTTCGACGAGAAAAAAAACAAAATATCAATAAGCTTTCATTGTAAATAATAAGATGGAAACGATTCTTTTGAGATTTTGTAGTAATGATACAAAGCAATGATCTATATAGAGCAAAAAGATATAAAAGAAAACCATTTGAATGAAGTAAATAAATATTCTCAATGTCTTTTTCATTGGTTGATATATCAACTGTAATCGAACGTCATCTGTTTCCTAAATTAAGATTGGATAATCGAAACTAGCATTTATTCTTTTGACTATTTATGTCTTTGTTTTATTCTAAAATTGTTTTTTATTCGTAATTTTATTCTAGAACATAATCTTTTATCTATTTTTGAAAATAGGTTGTTTTATATATATAGATCTCAAATTGTAAATAAAGATAATATTATTCAATAGTATCTATCTTAATATGGTTTCCAACGATGCATAGATAATAAAGAATTTGATTAAAAAAAACATGATTATCTTTTTATTTATATGAAAAAATTGTAATTAAAAACTATTCAATGTCGATGAGGTATTAGTAAATTTTTTATATGAATAATTAATTTTTATAAATTTTCAATTTTAGATACCTGTTGATGAGCTTGTAAAATGAATTATTATTTCTATTTACGACTTAAGAAGTTGAAAAGTTAAGCTTAATTGAATAGAATTATGTTATTGAAGATAAGAATTCAATAATTAGCTGACTACCAATCGTTTAAAATCACTCTCCAAGTGTATACAAACTCGTTATTATTTTTTAATTTATCTTTATTTCTATTTGACATTAAATCATTTTATTCTCTAGGTCGAATTCGGATCATTACATATAAATGATAATTTATATTTATCTATGCGTATTTTTTTTTCTTTTTAAAAATCTAGAACAGTGTTGTGCTCAGATTTTCTTTTGCGGAGGATGAACATGTAATTTTTTGAAACACAAACTCCAGAAGGATCAGCTCGATCTTCGGAGAGGCTCAGCCCCCACTAGAGCCCGTTGAGTTTAAAATTTTTAGATTCAATCTGGGATCAACCCGACGAGTTTTAACCTTCACGTGCCATATAAGACATTGACCTAGAAGAAAGAAATGAATGTTTTATAATTTTATACGAATGATTTTAGATTATTCAAACTAAAAAATGTCGAAAGATTTAGATCCAACTGGTGGAATGTTTAGTGGTAGATTTATGTAATATAATTTCATTTCGTTGTTTGTCTTTTCTATAGGAACACAAAACACAATGGTTGGAAAGATTAAAGGTCCCGGAAAACCAGATCCTCAAACGTAAATATTTTGAATAAAATCATTAAATTTTGATTTGAAAGTTTTAGATCTGCTCCACCGGGTGCTAGAACTGATATTGTAAATCCAAATCAACCGGCTGAGTAATATTTTTTTTGATTAGTCTTATTTAAATCAATTTATTTTTTTAGTCCAAATCGTGATCATGAACCAAAAATTAATTTTCAAAAAGAACCAATACCAGGTCAAGGACCTCAATCTGGTGGCTCTCATAAATAACTTTTTTTGTTTTTTCATTTTTTTTTTCTATGTGATAAATAAGCTAATAAATCATTAACTTTCAGATTGAATTAATTTTTTATCTTTGTCAAATTTTTCCAGTTATCCTACAATGGCAGATGGTTTGTACGATGAATTAGATTTAACAAAAAAAAAATATCTTTTTCTATTTTTTTAGGTGATGATATTTTAAATGAAGAACGTCAAATAAATGAAGATTATAAAATTTGGAAGAAAAATTCTGCATTTCTCTATGATTTAATCATGACTCATGCTCTTGAATGGCCTTCACTTACTGTTCAATGGTTACCATATGCAGCAAAGTAAGTTTTATATATCTTCATTCGAATGTTATTACTAAGTTTTTGATCGAGTGTATCAGATTTAATCAATTATACAAAGATTTTATTTGTGAATATTTCGAATAATAAAAAATGAATATCTAAACTATAGAACATATTCCATTGTAAAACATATCACCGATAAAAATTCGTTTTCTATGTACAATGCTTTCGAAAATTAGTCGACCAATTTTTCTCATTGTCATAGAAGCTGATAAGAATACAAATAAAGATGGAAAACTTGAGTTTTTGTTTCCTAGAAATTTGTTTTTTTTCTCTCAAACTCATTGAGAGAAAGAATTAATAGATTTTATAGACGATTTCTACGAATAATATATCATATCTGTGAATATCTCATTATGGATTTTCACAAAAAACCTTCGCTTCGTACACTAGAAGTGAAGTATGGAAAGAGCCTAGTAAAACAACTTAAAAATTTTGAACAACATCAATGAGAATTAATTGCTTAGTATATAATAGATAAAACCATTACCAACAAAATACGTCAACATTATGTGAAAAAAGCTTGTATTCAATTATTCTTGAGAGGACAAACTAGCACTAGAGACTCGCATCGGAGTCATTTTTAAGCACGATCGGAGCTCTCTAAATTGTCTACCAGTAAATCAGATTGAATACTACCAGTTTTTTTGAATGATGAGTTGTACTCTTTAATATTCATTATGTAAACTAATGTATAATGGAGGCTCGATTCACGTCTCTTCAATGCTTTACAGAGATTGGGAAAAGTCAAAGTCAACCTTGACTTTGACTTCTTCTCATAGACGTAGGCCTTGAAGAAATACCAATCGAATTCCGAAAATATATCAGTTTATGCATTTAGTTGACTTCGATGCAGCTTCCTACTTTCTTTGACAAACTGTTGAAATTTATTACTAATAGTTCATTCAATCTATCAACCGAATCAGAAGATACTATTATCTCATTTTGATGTATTTTAACTATAATTCTCTTTTAACCTTTTAAATTTATCTTTTTTTTCTCGTCTATAAAATGTACTACGTAACTTTAACAAGATATAAATGATCCGATTGATCCACTCAACTGAAATTCTATATAATAATAAAAGACATTGAGTATTTTTTTTTCAGACCTGAAGATGGAAAAGATTTTACAACTCATCGTCTTATTCTTGGTACTCATACATCGGATGAACAAAATCATCTAGTAATTGCATGTGTACAAATCCCAAAAGAAGGTACAACGAGTGATTCAACACAATATGAATCTGAACGAGGAGGTATTTAATTAATTTCAATTAAAGTTTTAACAAAAAAAAAAAATATATATATATATATATGTATAGAATTTGGTGGTTTTGGTTTATTTAATGCAAAAATTGAAATTGAATTAAAAATTAATCATGATGGTGAAGTTAATCGTGCTCGTTATATGCCACAAAATCCATCACTTATTGCAACAAAATCTCCATCAGCTGAAGTCTTAATATTTAATTATACAAAATTAGCTAATTTACCAAAAGAACAATTAATGGCATTAAGTGCTGATTCATGTCCAGAATTACGTTTACGTGGACATACAAAAGAAGGTTATGGTCTTTCATGGAATCCAAATTTTAGTGGAAATATTTTATCAGCATCAGATGATCATACAATATGTTTATGGAATATTGAAAAAACGCCAACAGAAGGAAAATTTGTTGATCCATTAGCAATTTTTTCTGGACATCAAGCTGTTGTTGAAGATGTTGCTTGGCATTTATTTCATGAAACTTTATTTGGTTCAGTTGGTGATGATTGTAAATTGATGATGTATGTTATTTTTCGATGGAAAAAAAAAGGATCAAGAGTAATTCTGAGAATTACTATAGTTAATAATTTAGTATTTTGTGTAATTATGATTCACACTTTATGCTGATAATCTGTGTTTATCTAACATTTTTTTGTTGATAAGATTTCTGAGAAATTGAATTTTTCGACAAAACTCCGTAGTGAATTAAAAAGTTAACTTTTGACTTGAAACTTCGGCAAAAATAATGTTCTCAATGGAACTTATTATACAAATTTTCAGACTTTTCAGTTACTTCTATCGTAAGATACGAATATAAGTATAAAATTTGTTCTCTTACACAACAGAAGGTGTATGTCATGATAGAACTAATGAGAAGTACTGAAACTTTGAAATTGAACTGAGGAGATTACGGAATTTTATTGAAAAATTCGATTTTATCGTTCGTTCCATAGTCTCGATCCAAAATTAATTTAGTTATATGGAGATACTCCTTCATCAACTATCAACAATTGCTAATAATAACTTCAAAATTGGAAACTATTTATAATTTATCTTTAGAACTAAACAATCAATGTATATGTTTGACCTTATATTATTTAAAGTTTCACCTATTTGAAAGATTACCAATCATAGTAGAAAGGTCAACCAGAACAGATCTATATCGAAGGTTATATTTGTGATAATATATCTTCATAAGAATTTGAAGATGCATTTTTATGCACCCAACAAAGTTGCCTGGTGACATGCTCTATCCATTAGTAAATTAAATTTATAATAAATGCCCTGAATAATTCAGCGAAAGAATTTCCATTATTCATCAACCGTTAGTTTTTAGTATATTACAAATAGCTTTTTAACTCTAGTGAAACTTCAGAAAGTCCGAAAGACTTGCAGTATATATTAAATATCTAACGCTGAATAACTATAGTATATCTAATGAATATAATTAGAACTTCAATTGGAAACATAAATTTACTTGTACGGTCTTATTAACGATATTCACATCTATTTTATCTAGTTTGTAGTAATTACTGCAAGATGGTTAGTCGCTTGCAATCAGAATCGAAGGTGTAGTTGAATGTAGACCTATAGAAGCTACAACTTAATTTCCAAATTGAGAAATCGATTTCGTCGACTGACAATTCACTGCGTTCTTCTATCACAGAGACCATGATAGAGTTTGTTGATATACGATCTATCAATAACGTCTCATTATAGTATATGTACTACTTCCATTTTGTAGTTTTAGAAGATTAAGTAAAGAGGATGATGAAGAAATGTATCCCAAATAGATAGAATAAAACAATCTTTCTATAATTAGCAAGAACAGCTACATCATGTTGCACATTTTAATCTCACAGGAATTATGCTTAGAGCTTTTTTTTTCTTGTTTTAGTTGGGATACACGTTCATCAAATTACACAAAACCATCTCATGTTGTTGATGCACATGGTGCTGAAGTTAATTGTTTATCATTTAATCCATTTTCAGAATATATTTTAGCAACTGGTTCAGCTGATAAAGTTTGTTTGTTTTTGTTTTCATATAATTAGAGTCAAGAGAAAAACAAATATTCTATTTATAGACCGTTGCTCTTTGGGATCTTCGTAACCTTAAATTAAAATTACATACATTTGAATCACATAAAGATGAAATATTTCAAGTTCAATGGTCACATCATAATGAAACAATACTTGCATCAAGTGGTACTGATCGACGATTACATGTTTGGGATTTAAGGTACAAATCTATTTTGTTTCTTAAAATATCGTTTTCTTTTATTAAAATGATTTTTTCTTTCTTTTTTGTAAAGTAAAATTGGTGAAGAGCAAACAAGTGATGATGCTGAAGATGGTCCACCTGAATTATTAGTAAGAATAAAATTGATGATTAGAAATAAAAAAAATAAACAACGAAAATCTTGTTTTATTATAGTTTATTCATGGTGGTCATACAGCTAAAATATCTGATTTTTCATGGAATCCAACTGAACCATGGGTTATTTGTTCTGTATCAGAAGATAATATAATGCAAGTTTGGCAAATGGTAATAATATCTTTAGTTTCACAAAACAAAAAAAAGCAAATAAATTTTTTTTTCTAATAAATTTTAGGCGGAAAATATTTATACGGAAGATGAAAATGAAGCAAATTCTGTTGATCTCGAATAAATTTATGAAATATCTTTTCCTTCTTTTTTTTTCTGTATTATTGTATCATGTAAAATCTCTTTTGCAAATCTAGAAAATGACTGTTGAAAAAAAACCAACAATAAATATATTAAATAACATGATGAAATCAATTGCAAAATATTTTATATACTTAAAATACAGGTATTCTTTATGCAAATAATTCATATTAAATTACGATTATATTTAAACTAACCAACCGTATCTTGAGAATGAATGTAATTATTCATTAGGTTTTTTTTTACTTCATTTTTCTGCTATTTAGTAGTATTTCATTGGTGTATAGTACCGATGTTAACCATGAAACATATGTATGTTCGCGAAAAAAAATAAGAACAAGTAAAAGAAAGACGAGAAAGAAAAAAAACACGGTATTTTTACCCTATTGGACAGGTAGATGCGTTATGATAGTCACTATTGCACTACGAATCAGCACTTTGGACTCAATACGCTAGAGCAAAAATAGAATATTATAACGCAAATAATTAACAAAAAATAGGTATTTATCTTGTTTCTTTTTTATTTTATTTTTTTAGCATTTTTAACATAGAATGGCGACCGTATTTGTTGCTGTTGGTATAGCATTAATTCTTTATGTAGCCTATCGATTATATCAACATTTATTTCCACCACCAAATATAAATCCACATGGTAAATATGTTTTAATAAGTGGATGTGATTCAGGTTTTGGTCATGGATTAGCTATTGAACTTGATAAACAAGGTTTTAATGTATTAGCTACTGTACTTTTTCCGGATAGTGAAGAACGTCTTACCAGTCAATTATCTACTCGAGCTACAGTTTTTTGTCTTGATATAACACAACAAGAAGATATAGAAACTGCATATGAGATTGTTAAAAAAAAAACTAATACACTTCATGCATTAGTAAATAATGCAGGTATTACTAAAACTGGTTTTATTGATTGGACATCATGTGATTTTATACGTGAAACAATGGATGTAAATTTTTTTGGACATATTCAAATGACAAAAACATTTTTACCATTACTTATATCCCGACGTGGATCACGTGTAGTTAATATTTGTTCAGTAGCTGGTTATATGGCTACATCCGGTCTGTCAGCATATGCATGTTCAAAATTTGCATTAGAAGCTTTTTCGGATTGTTTACGTCGAGAAATGTATCAGTGGCATTTACATGTATCAGTAATTGAACCTGGTTTTATGCGAACACCAATTATTGACGAATATGAACTTGATTGTCGTAATTTATGGGCTGAGCTTCCTGAAGATATAAGAAATCGATGGGGTGAAAATTTTTTTCATGGTTTTATTGCAAAAATACAAAAAAATCCTTTTCGTTCAAATGCTGAAAATCCTCAAAAAGTTATTAAAGCAATCCGTCATGCTGTTATGAATACTGCTCCACATATACGATATCGACCTGGATGGCAATCAAGTCTTTTCTTTTTTCCACTTTCTATGCTTCCTGCTTGGTTAGCAGATTTTTTTTTCATTAAAACAAAAGGTATGGATGCTATCCCTACTGGTATTTATGATCAACAAGATTAAAATACATTTATTACGGACAAAAAAAAAAGAATCAATATATAGAATCTTACTAATAAAACTTTCTTTCATATTTATATTGTATATAACAGCATGTAGTTTTATCATTTTGTAAAAGAAAAATATTCAAGCAATAAAATAATCAATTAGTCAATACGTTAAATAAAGCAATCATCATCCTCTAAATAACCATCTTAAGGGTATCTCAGTATCTTTTTTTGATCATTTCTAGCTCTCGTAGATGGTACAACCGATCAAGCTGAAATTTGTATATCAAAAATAAGGAGACATATGTTCGAGGAAAACAAAAATTTTGACGTGAATCTTTGTTGAGAAATCACGGTTTTACATAGAGTTGCATCCTAATATATTACGACTTCCATCAAGAGCAACTATAAGGTGTTAACCCAGATCGAGATATGTGTAGATTTATAGAAGAAGATTTCTTCTATCTAATGATGTATCTACTATCAAGTTCTATTGCGTAGTATTGAGATATCAACAGATGGCGCCATCTATACTGCATCCTACCGTGGTTGCAATGAAGGTGGTACGCTCTGTTTATATCTCAACGATATGCCATAGAACTTAATAGTACATACATTATTAGGTATCGGAAATCTTTCTCTATAAATCTACACATATCCTATTCTGTGTACCGACTTTGAGAAATAGAAACGATGAAAAAAAAGAGCAGGATGCTCTTAAGAATCAATTAAAAGAAAAAGATTTTGATTTTATTGATTCATTATAAACATGATCATTTTCTGGTGGATATTCATATCGATAATAATCATTTCGTTTATCATATTCATTCATATTGGTAGGATTACTATCAGTAAGAAATATAAAATGAATTCATAAGAACAAACTTACGATATTTTCTACTTACTGTTGAAAATACAACAAATCCAGAAGTTGATTAAATTTAGATGATCGTCGTTTTGTATTTTCTTATTCATTCAATAATCGATTGATTTCATTATAAGCATCATTAATATCACTTATGATATTATAATCCTTGATTTTGGGCCATATTTTGTAAAATGGATGAACATCAATTAAAAGCAAAATCATAGCAAATACAAAGACAAATATATGTGAAGCCACTCGTTGTTAAATAACTAATAAAACTAGTTATGCTGCTTTTTATTATATACGTATATACGACAATGAACTTAGTCTGACATTTCCATGTAATATATAAGACTTTCAAGGACACGAAAACGTCTTATTTAATCGGCTCCTTATATAATTATTAGTCATGTTTTCATGATATTATAAAATGATAAAATAAATTCTCTAGCAATAGAATGTGTGATATTAAGAAGAATCACATTGTTTAAAGTACAAAAGAAAAATTTATGATTATTACGCGAGATGGAATAGTAACTGCTAAAAGATTTATTCATTGTTCAACCTTTTCAAAAGGAGCTTGCCAAAATTCGAAAGCATTGAGTTAGAATTAGAATTTTATGTTCGTTTTGAATATGACTTCAAAAATGTTCTAGGAACCTTTTGTTTAGAAGTTATAAGTCGACCTTATCGAGACCCACAAATTAAATTTCGACGAACTTCAGCGTAGTAAAAATTACGCAAAGTAGAAGCGAAAATTATGTCAAATATAGCGGATGAACGAACAAATATTTCTCTATAAAATGAAATACTAATGATTAGTTTGCTTCGAATCATTTGTCTACAGTAAGTATTTTGGAGTAAGGAACACTGTGTCAATTTAGACAATTTTCTCGATTTCTATGGAAAACAGACTTGTAAAGTGAATTCGGTCATTTCGAAATGATTATTCTAGAACTCTTGATTCTTATGTCATTTTGAAGAAAACAATTTTGCCTTTAATTCTATGCCAAAATAATGTCCGTAATATAATGTATACAGTAAATGAGACTCTTGCTACAAAAAAAAATGTGAATTTTCTCTGTCCAAAGTTAATTCTTGCGCCTCTAAAAGTTCAATTCATAACTCTTAAACCAAAAATCTTAGAGAAATATTTGGAAACAATACTAAATTTTGATTCTAACCCAATGTTTTCAAAGTTCTGCAAGCTTCTTTAATAGGCTAAAACGTGAATAAATATTTTATCTAATTATTTTTCAATCATCCGTTATTAGCAATTAGTGTTCTACAATCAGGTCATCTATTCAATACCCGATCCGACAATTAATGAGATCTCGACGTTTGAAAATATTTTCACTTTTTCAAACTACTAATTTATATTAAATCATAGAAGTAAAAAACAGTTTGCGCAATTTATTGTATTTGAGAACAGATCACAGACATGCAATGCGGGATTGTCTTATTAAAAGAATTCGTTTTTTTACTAAATATTCATCTACAAATAATGATGAGCCATATGACGAAGTAACTCAATACATGGAGAAGAGAATGAATTATCAAATAGGTGAACATGTATTCTCGTGATAGAAAAAAAAGCATTCATGTACGTGTCCATAATTATGACGTTTGGCATAAATATTGCGTTCCATTCTAACATTGTCAGCGACAAAAAAAAACGTATACTTAGAGAAATAGATCGAATTTCAGAAGCAGAAAGACACCAAGTGAATTCTGAATTATCTACTTTGAGATGATCTCTTTCTTTTTATTGCTGTATATAAAAGAAACTAAATAGTATACTTTCTCATATCAAATAAAAGTTTAAAGACCATACTATGACTGTGAAAGTATCTGCCGGATGTCGATTGACTTCGGCCTGATACTGGGTACAACTATCTGGGTTCAAGTCTAAAAGAAAAGTAGCGGTCATGTCCGATTAAAAAAAGTCGTACCAATGCACGTTTCCTTTAAAAAGAGAATCAAAGCAGAGAGGTTAACATTAGCAAAATAAATTCCTTTAAGTTGAATATAAAAACTTTCTTGCATATGTTGAATGTCTCTAAAGAATAAAAAACGGATAAATGTTAAATTTGAATTCGACCGTATCGACTTGGCTTAATACCATAGATTTATTTTTTTCTTTGATATTATTGAGTGATCATTGTTACATAACAAATTAATTATAACTTAAATCTGCCATTGAGACAAACATTGATTTGATCATTGCTATTTTTGTTTCTAGAATCTTCAAAATTCTTTTAAAAATCGTCTAAATCTTAATAATTAATTCAACGTTTTCTTCTTTTTTTTTTTTTCTTCATCAATCTTAAATAGGGATTATCTAATATTCTTATTTTAAAATATTTCTTATAAACGACATCATAGAAACATAAAACAAAGTTGTTTTAACTTATTTCGCCTGATTAGTCCGACACTATTACTGACGAAGTCAACAAGTCGTCATCTTCCGTTTGAACACGAACAAGTAGATTAAGCGGCATTATACCATGTCAACAATATTCTTTATTCAATTGACCACGATCATGGCCATCCAATGACGATGTCCTACTGGGTGATCCCAAGAGTCATACGTATATAAAAACTAAAATCCTTTCTTTCATCTCTATTTCTTTTTCCCTTCCCTCTCTTTCTCTCTAGTCTGTTAATTACAATTGTCGATGACGACGTGTTTTTCAATATTGTAACAGTCGGTCGCGCTTTTCTTTGATGAACATGCATACCATATATGTACGTGATAGGGTGGCAGGCGTGCATGCGACACGTAATACGTATATTTTCCGGGAAAAGAAGAAGCACAAGAAAAAAAAAAGAAACATTTTTAGCCAACAGGTAAACGAATTGACATAAAAAAAGAAATCAAGGTGAAGAGAGAAGAAGAAGAAAAAAAAAGAAATTAGTTGTGTATCAATCAATTTCAATCGAGTATTATAGCTAAACAAGCCGATATGAATAGTAAGTCAAAAAAAAGAAAGTATATTGAAATCTTTTTTTTTTGTCTTCTAAATTTTTAATTCAGATTCCAAAAGTCCAATTACTAAAGACGAAAAATCATCTAATGGACATCATTTTTCTGAATCAAATCAATCAGCATTTCGTCGTATATCATCATCTATTAAAACTGATCAAACTGATAACATCAAGGAAGAAACAACTAAAAATGGTACAACAATTTCTTCAGATGAACATCATACAAATAAAAATTCTATTCCAAATCCATTTTTATCACCATTAATTTCTTCAACATCAGATTTTCATTCTCATCTTGCTTTATTACGTCCATTTCTTTCTCAAACTTTACCATTTGTACCAACACTTCCACCTCCTAATTATTGGCATACATTACCATTATTTCATCCATTTTTATCTAATCTTCGACCTCCGGGATTTCTTCCACCACCACTTTCTTCATTACCAACATCGTCATCATCGTCATCATCTCTTCAACCAAAAGCATCAACAAATACAAACAATAAGAAATCATCATCATCATCATCAGCAACACATTACCATCAATATACAATTACAAATAATAATGTTCTTGTTCCATCTCCAGCTACATTGATGGACTTTATTCGACGACCAATAACATCAAATGGAAATACAACACAAACACATTCAACAACAAATAATACAAAATCAAAAAATTTAAAAAAATATAAATGTGATATTTGTTCAAGAGCATTTTCAAGAAGTAATACATTAGTTACTCATAAGGTAAAAAAAACTATGAATTCTCTTTTTATCCAATACGATTCTTTTTATTTATTTTTTTTAACCAATAAAAATTTTAACCGATTATATTAAAGAAAAGAACACGTTTGTTTCTTCCGTTTTAATTTATTATAGAAAACATAAAAAGAAAGTTTTTTTTTATTTTTTATTACTTATCCATTTCTATTAAAATTGATTTTGGTGTTAAGAAAAATATACATATATCTTAGCACATGTAATTCGCTAGTTATACTCTAAAAAAACGTTTGATGTAATCGTGACATATGTCCACTAACGGTAGTGTGAACGTATGTCGGCTTGTATAACAAACGTATTGACAGATTAACACCAATATTGATGATGATGATGATTGAACAATAACTTATCTCAACTAAAGATTCTTTTATTTCTAGCGTATCCATACAGGTGAAAAACCATTTGTATGTGAAATATGTGATCGAGCTTTTCGTCAACCAGGAAATTTAACAAGACATAAATTAACGCATACAGCTGCTAAACCTTATGCATGTGGTATTTGTTCAAAAGCATTTAATCGAGCATCAAATCTTCATGCACATCAACGTACTCATTCATCAATGATGCCTATGATGACAAAAACAACAACAACAAATAATAATAATAATAATGGTCATGGTTCTTATACATGTAAGAAATGTCATGAAGTATTTGAACATAAATTTGAACTTAATTTACATACTGCTACTTTACATCATTCTGGTAAGATTCATTTTTGATAAAATTCAATGATTAAAATATAGAATTTTATTTTAAGATGTTCAATTATTTTCAAAAAATAATGAAGAAGCTGAAGTTGATGATGAAGATGATATGGAAGATGAACAATCGTATGATAAAGATGAAGATTTATCTGATGATAGCGAACAAAATATTGATTTACTTGAAAATTAACTTTTTTTTTTTAATCCGGTTCTGTTACCGTTTTCTTCTTTGTGTTTTATTGTACAGATAAAGAAAATTCATATATATATATATATACATATATATCGATACCTATATATTATTGAATAAAAGACGGAAACTAGAAAAAAATGTACAAAAAATTTTTA
>CAJNOL010000251.1:0-171550 GCA_905250125.1 Rotaria sordida
ATTTTAGTGGTTGTTTGTTGAAATGTTTGTATTGGTAGAATTTTAGTGTAACTTTTTCACGCCTCTATTTTCACACTCATTCAATGATCGAGTCTTTGATGAATGAGAATCAAAGAGATTTTCTCACTGTATATTAGTCAATCTATAGAGAGAGCATCATAAGTATCAATCTTGTTACTAACACAAACTATTTATACTATATTTTTACTTTAACCTTTGTAACTTATTTTTTCGAGAATTCCAAAATTATCAAAAGAATCTTCGTGCTAAACAGAAATTTTGGTCTAGTAATACAATGATTCATCCCGTTTGATCTTGACTGTAACAGCGATCTTTCTGTAAAAAGTCTTTATAAAATTGATACAAACGACTTTCTATGTTGCTAATACGCTCAGTGAATCAGTAATCAATACTTTCGATCTTGGTTTCATCTCATATAAACGATGCTCAAAAAATGAGGTATCTTGGCACTAATTGTTCATGTTTTCGAATTCAGTAGTAACCGTAATCCAACAAATCTTTCTTAAATTATCTAAATGGTTTACATGAGAGAAGATTATACAGAAGACATTTTTTCTTATTTGATTCCTCTCTCGAAGATTAACAATATCGAAAAGTTGAAATATGGAAAGAAAATGTGCATCATGACGTGACGATTATCAATTACTAAAAAATCTGGAAATTCTACGCATTATATTCACATATTTGTAATCAATAGTGAATATTTTATTTTTTCTATTTATTTATTTAAAAAAGCCTGTTCATATCCATTGATGTTACATTACGTGTTAATTTATCTTTAAGCATATCAAGTACATTCAATGATCGAATTTGTATTGATGTTGCTAATTATGTACAAAAAGTATTTTCATTATTAGATGAAAATTTTTCTGATAAATCATATAATGCTTGTTTTAAACAATCAAATGTATGACATAATAATGTATATATTGGTAAATGTGCTTCTTGAGTTATTTTAAAACGTTCATCTAATTGTTGTGGTGTTAATTGAACATCTACTTTGTCGGGTTTAGCCGGACTTATAAATGATGGTTGTTTACTCATTTGAGAAAAAGTATCACTACTGCTTCATGTTTACCAATAGCTGATGGAACTTGAGATGGAGCTAGAGATCTTTTTGAAGACTAAAATGAAAACATAGAATTTTTTAAAAAATAAATGCTGCTAAAAAAAAGCAAATAATACTAGTTTAGAATAATTATTTTTTAAATACTAGAGATAATCAATAGTATAGAGGCAGAGATAATTTGTTTGAATATTAATTACATTAGATATTGGAAGAAAGAAATAGGATAAGTAGTTACCAGTTTGGCAGAATTTTTATCTTTAAGTTTCTAAAATGTAAATAATTTGCAGATTTCTTTTTTTTTAATAATAATCAATACTGTATTCAGTAGAAGTAATCTTTTTCCAAGAGTACGTCTTTCTTACAGTACCGATCAATCGATATAGTTCTATTAAATTATAAACTGATATGAAATCAAAGTTCATGTATCTGAAAAGATCATGAATACAAAAATCGATTATCTGTCATGGATAGATTAACATTTTCTCTCATAGCTTTTACTATAAGAAACCGTGATGATTTACTAAGAATGAAACAAAGGTCAATTCTTCTAGAAATATTCATGTAGATTTGAAATTTGTACAAAAGTTGATATTCTATATCAATTTGATCCATAAAAAACAAATGCATTGAATTGAAATAGATCGTCTTTATACGTATACTGTATGCCAAAGGCGATTATAAGATTTTGACCCACAAAAGGAATATATATATATATAGGTTAGTAGAGAAAGACTTTCTCGATCTAGTGATGTATGTATTATCAAGTTTTCTCTTGCGCATCATCTAAACGTCCACAGAAGGCGCTACCTTCGCCATGACTACAGTCGAAAATGATGAAGGCGCCGCTACCTATTAACACTTCAGCTATGGATGCAACAGTGACCGTGGACCAGTGGTCCACCGTCCATTGTTGCACCATACCACCCGCTGAACGATGAACCAGTGCCATTGGTACCACGATGGACCGGTGGATGCTTCACCGTCACCATTGCATCTCTAATCTAAACGGTATCTAATAGAAGTTGATAATACATATGCCATTAGATAAAAGAAATCTTCCGCTACTAACCTCTATAGATCTTGTTCTAGCATAAAAAATCATCGTGACACATATATTCGCCTCGTACTCTAAGAATGTTTACAAATAATGGATGTTGCGAAAGTTTCTAGCTGAATGAAACACTATGGATTGGGACCAGAATTTTGTACTCTTTGCGAATATAGGTTCAGAAGCTTTTCTGACTATTTTTGCTCGAGAGTAGTGAGAAACTCTTTGAAAGGGCTGAAAACTTAGTTTGGACGGAAGATTTTTTCTCGTGTTTTCACTGTTGGCACCAGAAACTAAACGTCGCCAATTTTGTTCGTATATTATCGTCTGATAAAGTACCAAAACTTTTGTTTTTCTATCACTTCCTTTTTTAAAAATAGACTTTTTTCGACAAAAGAGTATTTTACATGGAATGTAGCTTCCGACAAAATGCTTGTAGCTTCACTTTGGTAAAAGCGATAGTTTATGTCGAAATCATATTTTGTAAACAAATTTTCACTCTACAAAATTACCAAATTTAATAACTTTAAACACCATTATAAAAATCTGTTTGATCGTTATCCAAAACAATCTTTCAGGACTTTGAAAAATTCACACACTGCTCTCAAACAAACATAGGCACATGATGTCTAAATTTATCTTCGAAAAGAGTACAAAATTTTGATTTTCACATGCTTAGAATACTTTCAAATTGGTCAATAGCAAACAAACAATTTGTCCGGAAACTTTCGCATCATCTATTAACTCTTTACTTCCAGACACTAATCCAGTACAGCTGCTGTTGAGTCAACGGTAGACTTAGTTTATGCAGGTACTGATTATGACATTGATATGGTTAAATTTGAGCGAAGTTATTTCACTATGGAGATGCAGAATAGACCATAAATGACTCATTCATTTTGAATGACATAAAAATTGAATTCATTGCTAATTTGACTTTTTTAATGTTTTTTTCTCAGCTATGCTGTTATTTTATCTATATAAAGCTACAAACCTACTTATGAATTATTTTGTGGACAATGATTCATTGCGCTGGATGATAGAGGACTAGACACTTGCAAAGGAGGCTATTTTCAGATTAAAATCAGGTCTTTCATTTCTAGAATTGTGTTAGAATTATTAGTCTTCATTTTCTTTTTATAATATGGAATTATTGTTTCTGATTCTGACTCGTCGAGATGAAAAGGTTATAAGTAACTGCAAGTTTCTTTTTTTTATCGATAAGAATTTTTCATGTTATTCATGCGTTTATATTGAAAATAAAATAATTCTAGAAATAACATTTTTCATACTACTCACTATGAATGGGTCAAAAATGATGTTACAGAGTATAACGAGTTAATCTGATGGAACTGAGAGAGGGACACTCATTTATGATAGTTCTATAAAATAAGTATATTAGTATTCAATAGATTGATTTGAAAGATTCTCTAACGAGGAAACGTTTTTTAATTGATCAATCACTTTTCATCGAAATCTGGTGGATTGTAGGCTATCGACCATGCTGATTCCGAATGTAATCATAAGAAATCTCCTTAGGTTTTTATATGCTGATTTTCTAGTTAATAAATCTCATGACTAAAGAATTTATGATTTATATGACATTAGGTATGTTTGTTGATCGTTATTTTCTAATAAATATTAAAAAAATACTAACTTTTCCTCTTTCTAATTTTGAAGGTGGTGGTTCCTTCTTATCTTTAGTTGTATCACTAGCCGCACTAATAATATTTTTTTCATCTACAGAGCAAAAAAACGAAAAATTTCAATATTATCACTATTAATAATCTTACTTTCTTGTTGTTTTGTATATTCAAAAAAAATTTCCATGATTCAAATTGATAACAATCTAAATAAATATATTAACTTTTCAAAACTCTTGATTTTTTGTAAAATAACATACTTAAATCAATATCTGGGTAAGATTCATTTGATGGTTCGTCAATTTGAAGTTTTTGATAAATAATATTCATTTGATCAACAAATGAATCGATAAATTGATTCATAATATCATAACAATAATATTCTTTTGTTTTCTTTTATTCTTCAAATAATTTCAATTCGACTTACCAAAATAAATAAATTGTTTGTTCTGAAGGTAATATGAATTGAAGTATCAATTGATGAATAGCTTGATTAAGTTGTTCAAGAAATATTTGTTTATTTGGATTATCTTCATCCAATGATAAAATTTTATTACGTAATGTGTCAATTGATAAATCCCATTGTTATTCTTCATATTCTGGTACAATTTGTTTATATAATTTTTTTTATTTGTTCAACTATTTCATAATCAAAATAAAGCTATAAAAACACAAAAATAATAAGATTTTCTTTTTTGTAGAAAATTTTTACATCAGGATTATTTTGTTGAAATTATTCTTGTTCTGTCATATAGAAACCAATAGGTGAACGAGTTCGCTCAGGTGTTCAAACATTATCGAGTATATTAGAAACAATTTTTCGAACAATACTTTTAGCTTTTTTATGAAGAAACATTTTCTTGTTAATTTCCTTTTCGTAATAATAAAAATATACTTCGATATTAATACGTGTTTGTCGATGAACATCTTCTTCAGTTGTTACATCATGTAATGTAAATATAATTGGTCGACCACCACAAAGAACAGAACGTGTTAATAATTGCCAATGTTCAGTGAATATTTCTGGTTCACTTGATTTAAATACAAATGAAAGTTTGAGAGTATCCCTTGGTAAGATTGAACCTTGAACGATAACAATTAAGGTGAATATGTGTATGAATTAAAGAAATTTTAATGAAAGCAAAGATAATAATGTGCAGATGGTTAAGTATTATGTTAGAAATTAGTTTCGTTCTCAAGTAAAAGCAAGATAAATGATATATATTGAAAATTTAGATTACTGTATAATTTCATTCTATTATCGGTAGATACGAAACGCAGTACATCTTTCGACGTAAGAATATTGAATATATGTAATTTTAAGTAAGTACCTATCGAGATGAGACAGAGTAACGAAATGAAGAAAAAAAATCGATCGAATTGCATACCATCGTATGCAGTTCCATTACACCAGTAGGATATAAGTGATCAGGATCAGTTTCTTATCCAGATTTTCTCTTTCGAAAGGACGAGCACTTGTTTTCGAGAGTCCGGACATGTCATACGAGTTTCAATAATCACACATTCCAGGAGGGCTAACTTGATCTTCAGAGAGGCGCCGTCTGCTCGACTATCACATTGGATAAAATATTGATCAAGACTTCAACAGTATATGACAGAATTTATTAGTTTTAATCGATAGAGAGTGTGGATGTGGATGTGATATTTTTCTCTCACTCACATCCGCATCCACCCGCCTACACCTATCCTCAAGTTTTTCACTTCCTAGAATTTGCAAATTGGATCCTCTTTGAATCATCTAGAATGATAGAGTAAACAATTTTCTACAAAATGAAAACATCTTCAAGCTCTCTAACTCAATTTTTTAACGGGATGCATCAGACTTGAGGAAGACACAACAATGATGTTTTTATACGAGATAACAGCAAAAGTGACTTTGGTGCCTTGTGTAAGGTTGATGAATCTCGTTTAAAAAACGTTGTAGAAAACTGGAATATGTTACATTTTGTAGTGAATTATTTATCCTATGGTAATTTAGAGAGAATTTTATCTATGAATTCAAGGAGCTTAATAACGTGTCTTGTATTTTTTTTTCAGAGACTCTATACTTGAGAAACTAGCAATCATATTCATCGTCGTGAACTCTTCTTAGACATAAATTTCTCTACTCGAATAATTATTTAGATTCTTCTTACAAGGAAGCCATTCCAAATGATAAATTGCTTTTGAGTTTGGATTCTGAGATTACAGGCACCCCGAACTCTATGCATTGGGTAGGTTCCAATGAGATATGGAAAATTTCAAAAAGATGAGTGTTCTTTAGCTCTCTTCCTAGAGGTATAGCCATTTTATTGAAGCTTCAGTCTATGGCATAGTCTGTGCCAATAAATCAAATGATGACATTTAAACCTGAGATTTTACCCACAAACTGACCTACATCTAATTCGAGCACTTTGAAAATTTCGTCTCAGAAGGATTTTTTCTTCAAGAGATATTCAAGCTACGACAAACATGAAATTCTTCCATTTTTCATATGATATCAGTATATTTTGGAATTTGAACATCTTTAAGTTCAATTATCATCATTCGATTTGTTGCTGCAAACTATGCCATAGAGTAAAGTCGTAATAAAATAACTGTAATGCTAAAAGAAAAATCCTAAGGACTTTTATCTTTTTGAAGTTTTTCATATACCTCACTAGGGTCTACCTTATGCGTAAAGTCCGAGCTCAGAAACAATTTATCGTCTGGAACAGCTCTTCCGTTAGCTCTTACGTCAACGGAAAAAAATAAAAAATAAACCAGATTGAATAATCCTAGGAGTCACTGTATATTCTAATTGTTTTATTAAATAAATGACTACATTTCAAATGAATCTCATCAAAAGTAGCATTCCTAGCATAAAGCTTGATGTGGCTTCCTACCCAAAGAGGTACCTCAATCTTTATTTAAGATCGAAAAAAAAACGCTTCGAACTTAACACTCTTTACTAACACTGTACAGTATAAAACTAAATTTATACGTAAAAAATTATTATGTATTATCTGATTTTTAAATAACAATTGAATCCAGTGGAAAAATCACAGTGAATATCTGATAATCGATTTAAACTAAAAAAGTTAAGCTTAACATATAGTATAAGTAATATCATGTACTTTAACTGATGAAAAAATAAACCTATCGAGCAATAGCAAATAATATTTGTCATGTCTACTGTTAGAACGAAAAGGGCTCTCGTAACGTTGAAATATAGGTTCTACAACGCTAATATTATTTGTTAATAAAAAAAACACTAAAAGATTTCTTAATTTTTTTACTTATATGATTATCAAAATAGAAACATTGAATTTTTGAATAAACAATATCAAATAGTTTTGTATATGGTTTTTGTTGCCATTCATAATAAAAAACTATTGTTCCAACATTTTTTATTTCAACCATACGTGTTACACTTTGACTACCTTGACTATCAAATTGAACACGAATTTCATAGATAAAATCAAGTTCTTCATTTTCATTTATATTAGACATTCGTTGAAATACAAATGTATCAATTTTTAAAACCGGGCCTAATTAAATTCCAAAAAAGAAAAAAAAATTAATAAAATTGGGTTTTTTTATTTTCTTATTTTTACCCACTATCGGTGCATCAACAATATCTGGTATATCATTAAATGTGTCTTCGACATTTTTATTTTCTTTATCGTCATCATTTATTTAAATCTTTTCGATTGAAACTTTCAGGATATTCTACAGGTCAATCAACTTATCTAAAATAGATACTTGAAGCTGGATGGAAAATTCAATAAAACAATCATAACTCGGTTTCAAAGGTCCATGGAGATGAACCATTTTAAACTTTTATTAGTCTCATCAACGCATCCTTGCAGATGCCATATAAACTGAAATAGCGAGTGTCAGTTCAAGTAGTTCCCTCAATAGTATTTTGATATTTTTATTCGAATCGAAGTAAATAATAAGTAGACGTCCCACATAATGTCTAGTATTTGTAATAAAATGTTGAACTCTATTATACGTATTGCAGCTGAAAGATCGAGGCGGCTTTTCAGCCTTTGTGACCCCGATATTTCTTAGAAAGAAGCATTTGTGCACTTTATATCAATGACAATTTCGTTCTAATCATCGAGAACTATCTATCCTGAAAGTTTCTGATAATCTGTTCTTGAAAACTACCGTTGAAGAGAAGAGAATGGTCTTCCGTAACTTAAGTATACTGTGTTTATAATTGTAGTTATATTTTTATTTTTTTAATGAATGAATATGAGACAATTAAATTGATTAGGCAAGCAACAAGAACAAGTACAATAATTGAAATAAGCACTTTCCATCAATTCCATCTGTCGAATTGTATCTGACTTTCAAATGTTTAATTTTTTAAATTATTGAAAAATTAAATTTGAGAATTCATATAAAATAAAAAATACTGATCAGAAATATTAAAAAAATTCTCTCAATAATCTGTTTGTCTTTAACGTGGTGTTTTAATAATTAAATGTGGAAATCTAGCACAACATGTAAGTGCAATAAGAAAAAAAATAGTAGCAAGAAACATGACATAAACAAAGCCAATATGAATAAGTGTAAATATATATACATTCCTATGACAATAATTATTTGGATTTTCTAAGCCAAATTCAAAATTTGGCATAAATACACTCCATGTCCAAAATTGTCCAACAATAAACCAAGCAAGAAGAAAAAGATTTAAAACAGCATCTGTAAAATCAGATCCGTCTATAAAACAAAATAAAAAAAAGGGACTTTTTTTCTCTACAGAATAATATGAATGAATACAAACTATCATCAGTCTCTTCTTCTTGATCAAGTTCTACACCTTCTAATTTTCGCATACGTCTTCGACGAAATTGTTTCCATAATAAATTTAATACACGCACAAGTCCCATTGAACCAACAACAAGTAAATAAACTGGTAAATTTGATTGAATTGGACAATCATTTAAATATTTAACACCTATATGTATGTATATATATATATATATCGGGTGGCCCAAAAGTAAGGAAAAACAATGGATATCCCATAATAACTGATGAAAAACTGTTAATGATATTTTTTATACTTTTTATTGATGTAAAGAGCTGAAATCTTTATTACATATATATCTAATTAACACCTTTTATTTCTGAAAGTTTTAGCTCTCTACATCAATCAAAAGTATGAAAAATATCATTAACAGTTTTTCATCAGTTATTATTAGATACCCATTATTTTTCCTTACTTTTGGGCCACCCGGTATATATATATATTATTATTATTACATTTATAAAATAAAAATTTAAATATTCTTACCAACAAAGAAAAGTATGACTTGAAAGACCGTTAATAAAATTAATAAAGCTGTAGCGACGACTAAAATAAAATTTATCAAAATAAATATTACAATTCCTTTCAACTTAGTGATATAAACTTCATAGTCTGAAATCAATCAATAGATTAAAACTTTTTCTCTTGGGAACACGATCTAACAGAGTGTTGAAAAACAAGACGATACCTTCATTGTCATAAGTTAACTGTATGTACATCTCACATCAAATTTCACTTAAGTTTTTATGTGTCGATGTGTTAAATTCATCGATTTAGAGGAATTCGGAAACTTCAAAGTGGAGCTATAGTACACATTAGAATTGGGGAATTATACGAAGAAATATTTTTTTTAACGATCAATGAAGGTAGTTGTTTCTGAATTTGCATAATTATCGGTGATATACTTATCTTCTTCTCAGAGGAAGACGTACATATTTAAAAAAAAGGAGTAAATTAATTTCTATTTTGAGTCGAACTCTATCTCAATTCTCTGATCTGAACTGCAGTCAGTAATCTGTAATCTAGGTGGGATCAATTCTGCATTCTTTGAATTAAAAAAACCTTAATATTCAGTTTTCAATCAAATTTTCCAAAGTCAGTTGCCAGAAAACATCCACCATATGAATAATAGAACTCTATCCATGTATTGACAAAAAGGATGCAAAACATTAAAAGCCTGTTCAGTAGCTCTAAATACTACATAAAATTAGAAAATCGTATTACGTATGTAAAAAAAGAAGTACTCATTGAAAACAGCTACACATGTATATGTTTCCTCTAAAATTATCAATCTTAGAATAAATCAATAAAAACTGACTTTTTAAAGACCCCGTAAAAATCAATCTTGAGACAGATGCATGCAAATTACATGAAGTTTTTAGAATATGTTGGAAGTGTAGTGGAGAGGCTATGGTGAAATTTTCGCCCCTATATGATGACGCTTGAAGGAGATATTCAACAAACAAGGATAAAAAAATAGCTTATTTAGCAATCAGAAATTCTCGCTGGGTGTTTATTCTATAGACTTAATTTTCTTTTGTTTAAAAGAGTATGTCAAAATTCAGGGCATGACAGAGTTCTTTTTTCTAAATTCTTACTTTTTAAGAGGAGTAAAAGAATGAAAAATTCAATATCTTAAAAAATGGCGCTCTAATTATAATAGTAACAAAAGCTTAATTCAAAAAAAAGACTCTGTCATGCCCTGCATATTGACATGCTCTTTCAAACAAACAAACAAAAAGAAATTAACTAAAATAAACCTCCTTCGAAAATTCTAGGATGTGTGATCAAAAAAAACATAAAAAAGAGAAAAACTGACAAAGATTTTCTGTGTTTTCTGAAAATAGCATATTTTTCAAGTAAGGAGTAAGGGAAAACTTCAAAAATCTTTGAAAAAAAAGACAAGGTTCCCAGTAAAATTTTTTTTTCACTCATGGAAGATCAGACCACGGGGCATCTTTCCTCCGATTTATCTTAATTTCGATCATTCTGACGAAAAGTGCCTTTTCTTAAGGGGAAGCTTAATGAAAATACAAGTAATGGTTGCACTAGTAGACCTTTTACGTAAAGAGATCGATATAGTTTGAAAAAGTGTAAGACACAGAGAACATGAATCCTATATTGAAGTGAATTTTTTTGTTCACGTTTGAGAGTTAATGAAAAGATTATTGTTGAGTCGAATTGTCGAATAATTCAATTCGATCTATGTTAGAAACCGCTGATTACACATATGAATGACTCCTTAGTAACACTACCTTCATCTCGCTGACTGTAACAGACATTGTTGATATACCATTAAAGGCTGTATATCAATAACGTCTCAATTGTTTTATGTAATAGATTTATTCAAGAGAATATATCAGTAAATTTTCATTAATTTAAAATGACTATAGCAAAAGATTTTTTTGGGAACGAAATTTTATTTGACATATTCACAATTGTATTTTACAGTCAATAATATATTTTATAATACATCTAAGATTATAAGGTTAATTTTATAAACAAAAAAAAGGAAATGAATGTCTGAACTAACTACTTTTTGACCTTTATCGTAGTAAGAATTCTTTCATTATAAAGACAGTTGGTAATATTAAATATCTTTACATGCAAATATTTTTATCAAACATTTTTCCGACAAAAATAAATATCATATAGTTTTACAAGGGATTCTTAGTCATCAATTGAGTGACGATGAGTAATGTAGATATAAGTTTTTTTTTAACTTTATTCATGATTTTTTAGTAGTTCCCTTTTACTGTGTCATTAAAATTTGTTTCAATAAAAGATAAGATGAAAATAAATGAAAATTGATTAACAACGAAAGAAATATTATCATACGAGCGAAAAACACTTTTTTTTCGAAGTTTTCTTATGATTTCCATGCAAATTATTTCTTATTTTCTAAGTATAAATTAAATGCGTCTGAGCTCTTAGATTTACATCGAAGCTCTATAAGATAAAATTCATCTTATTGCCACAGTCAAATATAGCAATGAAATATTTGTTATGTATATTATTCAGGGAATCTAATACAAACAAAGGAAATCAAATACTTAATTTTCATTAGAAATATAATCTATTTGTTTTATTTCAAAATTTCACGTCATATTCATACATCATTATTCTTATTTTCTGTAATTTTCAATTCATAATAAATTCTATTTATATGTAAATAATAGAAAATCGAATATTCAAATGCAGGTTTCTTATTAATATATGAGTGATTGTTTTATTTTCTATACATTACTTGTATTTGTAACGATAGCAAAAGATTTTTTAACAAATTCCATATATGTTTCAGAATCTTGGATGGCTTCACCTATTTATAAATAAGAAAAACAAAAAAAAAACATTTTGAAGATAAGAAAAAAAACGTTTTTTTTTTTTGTTGTTGTTGTTGTCATTTACCTAGTCGACTAATAACGGATACATATGGATCACTATCTTTAATATCTTCAACCCATTCACTCGATGATAATAATAAACGATGATCTTCTTGTGATAGCTAAACAGAAGAAATTCTAATTAGATTGATAATAGAATGATCATATATATAGATATGAATATATGTAATGACAATTTTGATTAAGTATAATCCATCATTTAGATATTTTTATTCTTTAACTTACAATCTTTTTAGTTTTATCCGTATCACGTTGTTTTAAAAATTGTGCATAACTACTACTAACGCTACTAAAACGTGCAGTTCGTTGTCCATCAAGACTTGTTGATGATGTTGTATTTATATTTGTATTTAATCGATTTTTTGTTCGTGATAATATTGATGAAATAGTATTTAAATCAAATGATGAACGTCTTGAATGTTCTTCTGTTGCATCCAAATGAATACGAACAGATGATACTGATTTCATCGTATTCATGAATCTTGAAAAGCTCACTCTTATATTAACTCTGAAGTTGACTTCTACTTTTGTTCTGCTTAAAAAAGACTAGAGCAAGAATCGTTCTTTCGCTCTCTTTTTTGTTTTTTATTCTTATTCCTTGATGCTATAAGAATAAAAGTAGACTAGGGAGTGATCAAATAAATAGACAGAAAAAAAAATGATAGAATTTGATAGGAAATAAACGTGCTCGACTCAGCTTTAACAGTAACAAACATGACATATATTGACATAATATATACAAATGCAAATCTTCTTTTCTTTTTGACAAACTAGTTGCCATTTCCGCACAATTTACTTGACATCAACCGAAAAAATATATATATATTGCAACAATATATTTTTGTATTTCATAAATATATAGTTATTCAAAAAAAAAAATTAGATTAGTACATTAAAATGCTTTCATTCTATTAGATTTTTGATAAATGACAATAAAATGAGCACATTCAAAAGAAAAGCTTGAATGCACTGCATTAGAGAAATTTGATAAATTAAAACGTATGAAACACCATCAAAGAAATAATGTTCTTTATCCAATATTATCTTTAAATGTGTCAACGAGAAATTATAGAAAAATATTTTATCAGGTGTTGAATAACAACGAAGAAAAACATATCTGTTTTACATCAAAGAAAAAAAAGCTTCTCGTTTAACTTTGATCATTCAAAATACACTCAAATAAGTATTCTAGTAATTAATTCCACAGAATAGAAATTCATCCACAAGATTAGAGTTTTCTTAAGAAAATAAAGGTTCACTGCGTGCATAATGAACATAAAACAATGAAAAATGCTAGAATACGCATATTTCTATTAATTAACGAAAAAATTGAGCTCAACTCAAGCCTCCTTACAAACTTATAGCTTGTGGAACAGAGGTATCCCCATGAGCTTCTATTCTGAGGAAGGAATTAGTCTAAAGTATTAATAGAAATGAACATCAAGTATCTAAAAAATAATGTTTTTTTCTTTTCCTTCTGAGAAAATGTAGGTCACTATAGTTATCAGAATTAGAAAGATACTAGTAGATCAGTAATACACATTTCTTTGTTGTAAACTTACTAATTCAAGGAAAAAGTGTTTAGGCATCAACGAATCCATCGTTCTGTAGAATTTTTATCTTAACCAGTGATTCCACAGAGAGCCATACGACTTTTATTATTATATTTATCAAAAATATCAACAGTTATAATAACATAATTATAGATTAAGATGAAACAGAAAGAAAACGGTTGTCTACCAATATTAGATAGAAAAGTAGTTACCGTCATGTTGACATTAAAGTGTAGTGCAAAGTATAGCTTCTTTTTTCACTCTATAGGAGAATGCATTAAGTCAAATTATCGCTGATAATATGGTAGTCACCGAAGTTCTATTTTTTTTTCTGTAGTGTTTGCACTCAATGATTTTTAATAATTCATTTTCATAGCCACACTTATGATAAATATAGTCATTTGATTTAAAACAGAAATGTTGAACTACAATAAATGCAATATTATCAACAGCTGAGTCATTGCATTATTTTAAAGGGTTGACAGCGATTGAACTATAAGATTTTGCTCATATTAAGAATGTAAAGCTCATAATAAAAATGAATACTATCCATGATCATTTCCTTTTTTATTAGAATCATTCCAATGTGAATGATTTTATTAACCTATTGTTCGCTTACTATTAGATCCTTAACTTAAATAATAACTGAAAAGTAATGTTAATCAACAAAAATATGAATCAATCGAAGAAAGAAAAAAAAAATTTTTTGTTTTTTTTTTTTCTTTTACCATTTTGGATGGACGTTTATTATCACCATTGGTTACTGCATTGGTAGGTACAAAAAGTGTAGTAATTCCAGCATCCATATTTTCTGTTGATAATCTTTGATCTAATATTTCGTCTGTTGTAGTTGTATAACTTGATTGTCGTTTTGCATTTGATGCTTGTCCTTTAATGGTCAAACGTGTTTTTCTTCGAACACTATTTTGACGACGTGCTGATGATTTTCGTTCACTTAAAAATGCTGTTGCTATATTAGCTAATGATACATGTCCATTTTGTATGTCCTGAGGTACATTACAACTTCCGCCACTGGTTCTGAAGGGGAAAAAAAACAACAGAATATTTTTTAGAATAACAAGGACATTAGTTATGATTAGTAATTTCCGTTAACAAATAAATAAAAAAAAAAAAAGAGCAAAGTTCTCAACATCCAGGTGCAATTGTGTAATGAACAAAAACAACAATCATAACAATCCAATTTGACGTTCGTCTATTGACTTTTTTTCTTGGTCAAATATTAATACATTATGTCAATCCTTTTCTTTTCCGATTATTTTCAAACTTGTTTTCATTTAGTAAATCTGACTTTTTTTATGATTCAAAGTGTTGCGTCGTTTTTTTTTTCGTTCCGATAGAATGATTTCGTTATATATTCATTGATCAATTCAAACAAAAACAAAAAAAATTCTTTTAGTTATTTTGACACATGTACTGAATAATCTTGTTGATGTCTGTCTTAATAAGTTTTAGTGTAATTAATAAACAAAATGAGAAATTTGATTTCTTCTTCGATCTGCTGTTTTATCGAGTATTTAATGATTTTGAAGTCGATCATGTGACGTAAATAGTTTCTAATCAAAATATTGCCTTATGAAATCATATTCATTTAAATATGGTTGTGTTTCATTTACTTTTGGTTATAGATGATTATTGCCTAAGGAATATTAGATTAATACACGATCAACAACAGCTTTATTGATTCTATTTGATAAAACATATTACGATCTTGATCTTATTTATGGCCAATTCAATAATGTTTTATTAGAAACAGAAATTTCTAGTTGATATTAAACCTATAATTATGTATATTTCAACCTAGAATGTTGATTTTGGAGGATGTAATTATTGTTTTTAAACTGTATAAGCCAGGAAATAAAGAAATCGTACTAAAGTCATAAGAATTCTAAAACTGTGCACAATTTTTTCTGCAATATTTTTACAAAGTTAAATAAAATTCTTTAAGGTTTATAAGAATATGTATTTTAAAAAATTTACAAAATTGTTTTTTTTTTTTTGGAAATAAAATTTATAGAAAGGAACTATTAAAATGAATATAAGATATGGCAGATAATCTCAATAGAGAAAATGTGCTCAATTTTATTTTAAGACAAAATTAGTCTTTTCCGGATATTTCTTTAGTTCTACAAATTTGAGAAGATCATTTTCGAACTCAATATGCAAAACTGCATCTAGAAGCACGAATTAATTTATGTTTTCAAGTGCAGTTTTGCATGCTGAGTCTGAAAATTATCATCTCGAGGTTTTAGAATCAAAAAAATATACAGAAAAAGCTAATTTTACGAAAAAAAAAAATGAGTAAATTTTTTACAATACATACTCCTATAAATCTTAATGAATCATATTTAACTATGTGAAAATATCAAAGAAAAAAGAAATTAGTACTCAATTTTGGAATCATTAACATCTAACATATAGAATAATATTAAATATCTTGAAATATTCATAATTTATTTATATAACAGTGTCAGAGAATTTTTATTTAACATATACTCTTAAATATTATTGTAGTGAAATCTATTTTTAGATGTTATATAAATAATATGACAGATATTTAATGATGAAATAAAAAATTAAATAAATCTTTTATTTTCTATTCTGATGTAAATTATAATAATGAAGGTGACATTTATCCTTCTCAGTCGATGTCCTTATAAACATTAATATTAACTTCTTTTTTTTTACCTTACACGTCGAACAGATCTTGTTCGTCTTCGTCTTGTTGGTGTTACAATGCGCATTTTTTTCCAAAATAAATTAACACATTGTTTTTAAATAATGGTTGAAATAGTGACATTTTCTTTTTTTTTGAAAGTCAACTTATTTTTTCTCTATTCCTAATAAGCATATCTTTACACGAATATCATTAAAATTTCTTAATAAATAATCCGTAACGGTAATTTAATACGTGCTTACCCAAGACTTTTCGAACAGTATTTTTTCCACATTACACTATTATTCACTGCTGTGAATATGAAGTGATAAAAGAAAGTTAGAAAATAACACTTAGTAGTCTTTTTCCTAGCTCTTACAATTGTTAATCGATAGTTGCTTCAGATTGAAGTATGTATGTCATACTGAGGACAAATGAAAAAAAGTCTATCGAGACATTGAGTACGATAAACAAGCATACATATATATATATATATATATACATGTCTAATGCTTTGACAAAGTTTGTTATAAATTTTAAAAAATAAATGTAATACGTACCTGCTATAAATCGATCCTGCTTGACGTGACATTTTGAGAAATTCTTAAATATATACAAAAATTATTTCAGTTTGTTTATAAAATTAAATCTTATTGTATTATGATAAATCATAAAATATTTTGTTTAAAAAAAATTACTTTATAATATCCGTTTCTGAGAAAAAAAACGGAACTAAGTGAAACGTTTGTGTAAACAAAAGGAACCTTAAGAACCATCTTTTTTTCTTTGCCTTTTCTAGTAATGTTTATATACAATCTTAGCATTTCATAATGAGACGATTCATACAAATGCGTATACTCACCAATTTACTAGAAACAGTTACTTGATTTTAGGTACCCAGTATTCGACTTGAATATAATTATGATAATTGTATTGAGTGGCAAAACGGTGAGTTGTCGGAGCTCGTGCACATCTTTTTTCTTTAAGTATCGCGCAGTTCCTCTCCTTCAATTCATCTTCCGCTACTTTCTTATAGTATTTTTTTTCTTTTTTTTTTTTTCTTCGGTTTGTATGTCGTCTCGGTTGATGATGATAATGATAATTTTTAGTTTCTTCCTCCCTATGTGTCTGCCTGCCGACTATCGAAAACATTTTTGCTCGAAGCCAAAGTTAAATATGCATCATGAAATTACTATTTATGTTTTCTTCTTTTTTTTTTTTTGCATGTAACTATTAGATCTCGTTTATGAAAAAAAAAGCAAACGTACATAATATGTTGATTGACTTGCATGTCCATCAACTATTAAACAATAATCTACATAATACTAATTAGTTATATATATATGCAATGACATGAGTTATTACGTTGAATGAGTTTTTTATGCTAAAACTAAAATTATAATAATATTCATCAAAGAAAAAGAAAAAAAAATTTTCAAGCATATAATAGTTGTTTTCTATTCATTACTGGTAAAGAATTTGTTTGACAACTTGTTTAAGAATGACTAAAAATTCATTATTAACTTTTGTCATTCTTTGTATTATTTTTTTTAAAATTTACTCAAGTAATTTATTTGTGCAATACTATCATCTTAAACAGATTTTATGATTGAACCATATAAATATAAAAAAATAAAAACAAAAGAATTTTTTTCTTGATCACTGACTGTTGTTTTAACGTTTTTTTGTTACTTAATATTAAGATATTAGAAAAAAGATTCACATTATTTCTTACGTAGTTAAATTTATTATCAAAGTCAAACTCATTGACAAGGTTTTATCACTGTTATATTGAAATTCTTTTTTTATATTCAATTTAAGATCAATTTTTATCTTCTTCTACTTAGTGGCTCATTTCTTTCAAGATGCATACGAATCAAATATCTAAAAGAATCAAATATCCAGAAGAATCAAATATCTAGAAGAATCAAATTCGAAGGTATTTTTAGTATGAAAAAAAAACATCTTTTTTAATAAAGCATTTGGTACTGAAATTATGTTGTTTGATTGTATAAGGTCTATGAGAAAAAAATTAGAAATTATGAAACGTGTTAATTTTAAATGAGTTGATTATTAATAAAAAAATCAAATGCTTTTGTTCTCTGTTATAAACTTTTCTAGTTATTTTTATTCATTTTTAAAGTAATTATAAGAGATCAATAACGTTATATCAAGAAATTTTACTTCTTCTTTCATAATTTATCATATGATTGTCTGATTATTTTGATGATTTTGCAACAAAAAGTTTATTTTATCTACAGACATTAACTAAATATGCAAACAATAATAATACGCAAGACCGATCTTTCTCGCTTCTTCCATTCAAGAGCTATAGTCGTTTTACAGGAAGTCTGAAAATGGGCTAATTGACCAGTAGCCATTTAAATTCTATCGAGTTTGATGTACTCGTCTATGCTGAGTTCAATAATGGTATTTGTTTTTAGTTTTGAAACGATATGACGTTGGAAAGATAACATCTTGAAAATATCCCATTCAACGTTAAAAGCCTTGTGTAGGTTGAATTATAAAAATCATGATATAGCAACGTACGATAATTATTGAAACTAAAAACAAATACCGTCTTTGAACTCGACATACACGAATACATCAAACTCAATAGAGTTTAGATTGACCAGTACTCAATTGGTGCATTTCGAGGTTTCTAGTAAAACGCTTATAATTTCTCAATGGAATAAGTTAGAAGGATCGGTTCTGCATAGATCAACAGAGAAATGTCTTTGCTATCGATTCCCTAGATTGGAAATTATTGTTAGTCGAGAAAGTTTTTTCGACAGCTTCTGGTGAAAATCTACAGCAAAAACTCACCAGCTTACCAACACATAGTCATGATAATTTATCTGATCTTATTAAATGCATGCAATCTGAACATGAACGAATAAATCAAAATTCATCATTAAATTATTATATTGAATTTGATTATTTATTGGTAATATGTGCTGACAGCAAAAGTGCATCTACAAAAATAAAGTGTCATTCACTAGTTGATTCTGGTGATCTTTTTTTTTTTAATAGTAACACATCTAGATTGTGTTTCTGAAGTTTTTATTAATTGGATTTTTTAATTATAATGGATTTCTTTTTTTTAAGTTGAAAATCCATACATTACATTTTTAAATGATTTTTATATTGATATAGAAGCCGAAGTTATGTACGTTTTAAATATTCTCTATACTTATAGAATATAGATAATGATGAAAGTCAAAGAAGCAATCGTCATATATTTATATTGAGTTTAAAAAGACAACGAAAGGCGTCATTATACTTCTACACATGTAAACTTTTCATATCCTTTTTTATGTATTTTAAAATATTAAGCTTCTCTTTTTTGCCTTTTGCTAGCATTGCAATACAACTCTTGTATTGTTTCATTTTCATTTAACATGATTAGTAGGTGTGATATAATTAACAGCAATCCAATGTGAACTTGTTAATTGATATATTTATATAATGTCAGTGATTGGTAAAAAGTTCAATTTGATTTTAAATTTATTATTATGTGAGTTGTTTTCTTCCTTAGCTGATCATCAGACTCCTATTCATTTTTTCGTTCAATTCATAGTTCAATAAATGAAATAGCCAATCGATCATGTCGTACAAGTCGTAGTAATAGAACATCAGATTGAAGACATTATAATGATTATTTAATAGAAGCACATGTTCATTCACAAAATGTAGAACATAGACCTGTTATTAATACTTTTGAAGTACTTATTATTATTTAATAAATTTAAAATCTCATCAGTTTTTTTTTATGTAGAATTTTCTTGTCAAACTAGTGTTCAATTGAGTCTCTTAATTCAAGCGGAAATTATTGTACTTGTGAATATTACAGGAGATATTCCGACTTTATTTTATTAGCAAGTTTCGAAAAATTTGATTGTTCAACTACGAGATAGTTTTATCTGTTCTTATAATCACAAGGTATTACCTATTACTTGTTCGATTAATACGATCAAGAGATCTCACTGAAAAGATATTTCTCTTATTTCGGATCAATCATAAAATTCGTTGATCTTTATTACTTATTGTAACGACAAAGTGGAGGAGTAGCTTACTGTTAGCTTCGTTAATGATATTTATTGAGCTACTTTATATCTTCAGAATGTGACTACTTCACATACAACATACACTTATATAAGACAAAGTAAGAGAGAGAGAGAGAGAATAAAGAGGAAAGGAAGATCAGCGTGAGATGATATCAATATCGGCACACCTATCATAAGAGAAAACAATAGGCGATGAAGTAGATTTTTAAGTTTTATTTTGTTACAATCAATAATGATAAACTGGACGCAATTACTTGAGTCATTCTCCTACATTAATAGTGATCGAAATTCCTCGGATAGTATGAATATCTCAAACCATGTTGCTATCACTAGATTGCAAATTAGTAACTATCTATACAATGTACATAAGAATCTTAGAAAGGTATTCTTATATTTCAGAATATAAATAATTGTCAAGAATATCACATATAGAGATATAAACCAATGCAGAGATCAGTAGTAGTTGGAAAACTTTCCAAATTCAGCGACAGCAATGATTCAACCTCGTGGCTTATACATCTAGTTATATGTGATTAAAAAAATTTTTGTTATGAATTTCATGCGAGAATTTTTCATAATTGTTGGAATACGAGGCAAGCGTCTGAGTTCGACACTTTAAGTGACTTCGATAATCAGAAGAAATTTTTCTAAGCACTTATAATCAAAAGAAGTGTTCATTTTGAATAGTATTTTATTACCATATAGTTTTTATTAAAAAGTCCGAAAGTAAGATAACTAATGTTGATATTAACGTTATCAATCACACCGTGTGTTTCCTTGAATTATCGTGAAATATGACCGTTTGCTAGATTCATTGAGTCGTTTGTTTCTTGTTTGACGTACATACGAATAAAATGTATTGATTCTTCTATTTGACATTATTAACGAGATATATGATCATATCATTTCTCAACAATTCGATTCGTATACTTCATACAAACATAAATACTCTGTTTTAATATTGTGATTATCTTTGTTCAACAGCAAATGAACTTCTTTATCGACCTGTTATTATTTTTGAAGACATTATTGTGAAAGATATTCAACAAATTGTATTTATTAAATTGATTTTTTTTGTTATCATATTTAAACGAATAACTCCGTTCTTCTTTTTTCTCTTTGTTATAGAAATCTTTTCATCAGGAAGCACAACATTGGCTGTATATCTAAGCAAGAAGATTAGCTTTGTTCATATAGACAATACGATAATGTGGTATATATATATATCCCTGGAAAGCAAAAGTTAGCCACGTTATTTTGGGTATATCGTTACTATAACAACGTATTCTCAAAAGAATAATACTATATTCGAAAAGCGCGTGAAATTCTCTACCACCCTGTATATTTTTATTACAGTTTGCCATCATAGAATATCTAACAAAATTCAGTACAACCAAGACAACCTCATGTCCAGATTCCCAAACACTTGATTTTGCCAATCCCATCAAAAATAGTTTTTGAAATTTTCCATCACTATAAAATGATCCTATAAGAAAGGAAAATATATATTCTGATAGAGCGTGAAATTCTCTATCACTCTGTATATTTATCTGTTTTTTCGCATTTGTTCATTGGGGAAATAATTTGACAACAATGACATATTCTCAACTGACAATTTCAAAAAATCGACACTTTTTGGTGCTTCGTTTTAGTTAGTTAAACTATGAACTTTTAGTGATGCAATTACATCTTCTGATAGAGCGTGAAATTCTCTATCATCCTATGTAATGGTTATGTCCTGTCTCATATTTATGAGATGCACATCAATTCAAGTAATATCCAGAAACCATCTACTGACAAACTCTACCAGTTCGCCCATTTTACTATCCCTTCCGTTTTTTATTCCACCATATTAGGCTTATCTAGAAAATGAAGGACTATCAAAATATACGATAAAGTTTCCAAAAAGTCATTCCTGTGTGGCTAATCAACACGAAATAAAAACAAAGGAAGGTTGAACCAGGTCAAATTTTCCAGAGTTTGTCTGAAGCACAGTCTTTATCTTCACTTCGATTATTCTTTTAGCACACAAGTTCAAATAAAAAAAGACAGAGGGTGATAGAGAATCTCACGCTCTATCAGACTACATCGCTACAATTGTGAAAGTTCATTTTCGTGATTACCATCATTGAAGAAAAAGAAGAAAAAGCTTATTTTTTTGAAATTGTCAGTTGAGAATATGTCATTGTTGTCAAATTATTTCCCCAATGAACAAATGCGAAAAAACAGATAAATATACAGAGTGATAGAGAATTTCACGCTCTATCAGAATATATATTTTCCTTTCTTATAGGATCATTTTATAGTGATGGAAAATTTCAAAAACTATTTTTGATGGGATTGGCAAAATCAAGTGTTTGGGAATTTGGACATGAGGTTGTCTTGGTTGTACTGAATTTTGTTAGGTATTCTATGATGGCAAACTGTAATAAAAATATACAGGGTGGTAGAGAATTTCACGCGCTTTTCGAATATAGTATTATTCTTTTGAGAATACGCTGTTATAGTTACGATATACCCAAAATAACGTGGCTAACTTTTGCTTTCCAGCGGTATATATACATTCTCTTTCTTTCGATTGATATATATGTTTTGAAAGGAAACATGATAATATCTAGGTATTGGTGAATGCATGCTCTTTGTTTTAAAGGGAACGAAAAAGAAATGAAAATATCTATAAAGCTTCGTTGGCTTTGACACTAACTTCAGTAACATCGTCTGTGACCATTGAGAAAACTTACTAACGTATTGGAAAAGTAAATAAATATATAACCATCCACAATCAGAAATATTTCATACGCGCTCAAGCCTATATTTTTTTTGCTTGTTTTAGGGGTAATCACAAGATTCTATACATCTAACCCATCCGTTTATTTCTGGTAAACATATAGATCGATTTGGAAATCATACAATCGGTTTTTATGCCGTTTTGAAACTCTTTCTCTCTCTCTGATCTAAAAATATGATATAGATCGGTCTCCTTCCACACAGAAAAATAGTTCTCAATAAAAACAGCGATATCTCTCAAAACATCTGAAAGTACTAGAACTGCCCATGATTTGCTCAAACATGCTCTCACTTTATTTTGGTTTTTTGGAGAAAGGAACTTTTCTAGTCTTGGTCAAGCATCAATTAGAATTTCTTTCTACGACTTTTTTTCAGAATCATGCTGTTTTTTTGTATCTTTCTAGTATTAAAATTATTCTCTTTGTTATCGTGCTCTTTTTTATGCTTGTAAATCTATAAAAATAAATACTCTGATAATCATCTATACTTTTTTTTTGAATTTCTCAGCAGGTTCTGTATACAGCACAAACAAAATCGATGAAAAAAATATCTGCTTATTCTAAAACCGCTTATTCGACTCTAGAAACGTTTAGAGATGGAAGCATCGCAGTTTTCTGTGCTATATTTGTCAATATATCCGTTTTAGTTGAATAATTTCATGCCGGTTAAATTATAAAGGCATCAATTGTAACAAAGACATGATACTATATTTAATTCCAATTGTCATTTAATGTACGTATAATCTGTTTGCATCAGTTTTGCTTTCTTGTAATGTCATTCTTGAGCGTAGCACAAGATAACATTTGAAATATCGATTGCCTAGTCAAATGATATTAAGATTAAAAAGAATGGATAGTTACAAAGTTAATCTCAGTGTTTGATTAAGCAAGCAACGTGCAATATTTCGTAACACATTGAGAAAAATATTATACTGGAATAGAATACGTCAATATCTTGTAGAAAAACATGATTTATTTCTATTCATAACGATTGGTTTTTGATAGTGATTAACGGATATGAGTAAAATACGCTCCAATAGACTTCGGCAGCTGTTTAACTCGAAGATATTACCATTCGATAGATCTTCAGAATCGCCACTCAAAAGACGATAGGCGGCAGAACGTGTAAGTTGGGTAAGGCTTGAGTCTTCCCGAATTGGGCACTATTAGGTTCTGTCTCACCTGAATTAAGATGCTCAGGCTTTGTTATACTCAAATTAAACTTTTTTTCACTAGATGAACCTTATTTTGATCCAGGGATTTGAATTTTTCATATGTTTTGCTATATATTGTAATAGAGAAAACTAAAAAATTGAGACGACAGTAAAGCTTACTTACTTCGTCGTTATCATTTTTAGCGACATCCTTATTTTGTTTACATAAATTTATATGTAAAAAAGACCAAATGTAGAGTTATGTGCTCAAAAACAACAGAACCAGCTAGTCACAACCAAGTACCTATCTTCGCTTTTGTGATATTACTTACTTGACTTAATCGCATGAAAAAGTTTAATAATTATTCAAAACTTCAGCAATAAGACTAGTTAAATATAGATTCAAAAAAATTCTATTTGTATCATTATTTCAATTTGTCATTCTCGTATTTTCTGCATGCATAGAACATTGTGACTCTACCTGCACGGTGAAAGGTTATAATATCATACCATTGTTCTAATCCACCTAAACTTATTTTATGTGAATCAAATTTTGTTTTTCTATCATACACAAGATAATTATTTAGCTGTGCACGCTAAAATAAAGTGTGTCGCATATGTCGTACTTTGTTGGCACAATGCATGACAGATCTAAGTACGGCACGAAGTGCTCGTTACGACACATGCGACACATTCTGAAAACGTTGTTCGAATCTAGTATGCAGCGCGTTTTTCGTTTTCTTTTTGTATAAAAGAAAATTATGATATTTTTTGCAATCTTTTCCATTTAATTATTCATAATCTGAAAACTTAAGCAGGTCAGATCTTGGGATCTGTCCAGTCTCGAGTTGATCCGATCTCCATCTGACCACTTCATGGTAGTCCTCGCTCGATCATCGATCAAGGTTGGCATGTTCTTGACTAATGAATAATCGAGAAATAATCTAGAAAAAAAATTAATACAAAAATATATAACTTTCGTATGTTCATTTGAGTTGTCTATCAGAGACCGAAATCGAGTCGGGTAGGACCTATAGACGAGCCGAGTCGAAGAACTCGACTTTTGTAATCATTTAGTTAGTTGATCTAACTAAGAAATGTGCAAATTTGATGAGGATTTGTTTGTTTTCCTTTAATATCGCGATATTCACACTTACATTTATCAGTCTGTTCTTGTTTTTCATTGCCAATTATGCCTATTTTTAATATGTTTATGGATTTAGCTAATATTACCTTAGAATCAGCTTTCGTCAAGGTACCTCCGCTTACCTCATTGCTGATAGAAGTAGTCATAAAAGCTAAGCATCAAATCAAGATCCTACTGCTACGCGAATGGAACGAAGAAAGAGTAGAAGGTCTTTTTTCCAGCGAAAAGTTTTATTTCGATACAGCTTTCACTAAATGTCGATCTATTGCAACAAGTTTCAATTAAAAAAGAGTAGATCTTGCGTAGATGTGTCTAAATTGTATGTACTCGATGGAATGGACTCATGCAAATCGAAAAATTAATTATATTCTGCAAATGTCTACTGAAATGGATTGAAATAAAATATTTAAAAATTAATGACTTTGAACGAAATCATTGGATTTCTGCGATGTCCTTGTTGCTTTCACTTACTATCTGCACTAGTATTTTTTTCAATTTTGTTGGCATGAGTACACTCACCATTTCCTCCAGAGGTACCTATTCATACATCCTGACAGTATCAAACACCTTTGTTTCACCATGACAAGTGCGACAAAAATGGTTCTGATCCCAGTAATCAATAAGCATGACTTAAAACATTTGGTCTTCTGGTGTATTTTGATTCGTCCTGCGTTACTCTTGTTATTTTAAGCCGATCAAACAATATGAACAATGGCTTTTTTGAGTCGATGCTCGGCGCCTCGACTCGACTCGAGCCGAGTTAAGATCTCTTAAGATGTAAGTCCAGTCGAGTCGAGCCCATTTTTCTTGAGTCGTTTCGGTCTCTGTTCTAGAGTACAATTGATAAAGAAACATAAAACAATGAAAAGACTGTTTTATATAAAATGTCAGAGTTTGCATGTATATAAATAAGAATAAAACAGTTTTTTTTTCTATTTCTGTTTTTGTTATTAATACGTTCGTCGTATGAAAAATTGTAGGTTTTTATATTAATAATCTTCACGTTGAGAATATGATTGAGTCATTTCAATTTTTTCGATTTCATTTTTAATGCCTGGTCGACCATGGTGAGGTTCTGGTAATTTTTTCATTGATGGTTTAACATTCCAAATGTCTTTTGCATACTCTTTAATTGCTCGATCCGATGAAAATTTTCCTGCTGCTGCTATATTTAAAAGAGACTTTTTGGTCCATTCAATGTGATTCTAAATCAAAATTAAGTAATAAAGGAAAAAAATTAAAGTTTTTTTTTTTTTTGTTTATAAGTTACTTTATAAAGTTGTTCAACACGTTCTTGTGCTTTCAAATATTCTGCATAATCTGCAAGCAACATATATCTATAAAATAGAATAAGAAATATTTTTTACTTGAAAGAAGTCTTTCATCTTACTCATCATTTAATTCAAGTAAATGTTTAATGATATCAGCGAATAGATTTGGATCTTCAGATGAAAAAAAATCCATCACGTATTTGATCTAATGCTCGTTTTAATTCCGGTTCACGTTCATAATATTCTTTCGAATTATATCTATATTATTTTTTATCAATTCAATTTGATATGAAATATGATATATACAGTAGTTATCAAAAATATTCAACAATGCTTATTTTCAATTGTTTTCTACTGTCTTAGATGCCAAAAAAGAGTCCGATTAGTGCTTCGAATAGAGAAACTTTATACGAAAAGAAACATTATTAACAAATTCCTAAAGATGATGTCTTCAAAACACCGAAACTTTAGTATGTTAGCATCTACGTAAAACATAAGACTATCATTCTGCCGAGAGTAAGTAAAACGATAGAGAAAATCATTTTCTACAAAATGAGACAACTGAGTGTTTTCTACGACGTTCTAATACAATGTCTACAAATGGCTTTTCCATCGGAAAAATACCAAAATAAACTACGTTTAAGGTTATACATATCAGTGTTATATCTACGCTAAGAAACATCGCATAGAACTTGAAGATGTCTCATTTTGTAGAGAATTGTTTGCTCTATCGTTTTACATAGTCTGAACAAAATGGAAATTCTGCATTCTAAATACTGACAAACTAGAGTTTCGATCATCTGCAGGATTTCATCTTTAGGGATTCGTTTATCATTTTTTTAGGATATTTTTGTTATTAATAAATTTTAAGATCGTAGAAAAAATTTGAAAATAAACAGTGTTGAATAATTTTGAGAATCAATATTGATATTAATAAATATTTCTTTTACCCTTTTTCACGTAATGCATTAACTTCTTCAATTTTCATACCAAATATAAATATATTATCACGTCCAACTTCTTCATCTATTTCAATATTTGCACCATCATAGGTACCAATTGTTAATGCTCCATTAAGCATCATTTTCATATTACCTGTACCTGATGCTTCCAAACCAGCTAATGATATTTGTTCAGATAAATCAACAGCCGGAATAATTTTTTCAGCTTAAAAATAAAAAATATAGGTTTCTTTTTTCAGAAATTAGAAACATTCATCCGAAACAAACATATTTTTCATTGGATTTTCAAAAAAATTCAGTATAACGCAATGATAGAACTTCTTTTGTTGTAGAGCTCGAATTAAACTTTTTGAGGATTAATAAATGGAAGAATATTCAGAAAAATCAACAAATAGTTTTTATTAAATCCCATTAAATGATTTCAACTTTAACTGCAAGCGTGTAAAACTTGATCATAATTGGAGGATATTCTTTCGTTCATTCTTTCTAATAATAACAGCAATTATTTTGTGTTTCATATTTCTATCGAATGAGGATTGTACTAAAAGCTTTTTATAGTTATATACATACCAAGACTAACACGATAATTTTCTAGAAAAATAACTTTAAGTCGTTCACCAACTGCTGGATCATCACTAACAGTACGCGCAACATTACAAATTAGTTTGATAACTAAAACCAAAACAAACAAACAAAAAATTATCTTTCAATATCTTTTTCATTTTAATTTACTTAATTTTGCAGTTGGATAACCAGGTGCTGACTATAAGAAAAACAAAGAATTAATTTTTTATTTATAAAAATAAAAAATATTCTTTTTTTCTAACTTTTCCACTAAAAATAACTGTACGTGGTACATTATCAATATTTGGATTATCTTTAATACGATTGTATAATGTAATAACATGAAGACAATTTAATAATTGTCGTTTATATTCATGAATACGTTTTACTTGTATATCAAACATTGTATTTGGATTAACTTTTACCTTAAAATCATTTTCAAGTACGTTAACTAAACGTTTTTTATTTTCCTAGAAAAAAATTCAAATATTTTTTTTTCCAAAATATTTCAATAGAAAAAAAAAATCAATACTAAACATACAAGTTTGACCTGTTGAAGATCATGAATAAATTGTTCATTATCAATATAATTGCGTAATTTTGATAATTCTCGTAAATCTGTAATCCAATCATCGCCAATTTTACTTGAAATAAGTTCAGACAAATCTGGATTACATGTAAGCAACCAACGACGTGGTGTTATACCATTTGTTTTATTTTGAAATTTTTCTGGATTAAGCTCATAAAAATCTTTAAATCTAATTATAAAAATATTCAAAAAACAAAATGATCTGATATTAAATAAAGAAAAATATATTTACATTGTAGATTTAAGTAAATTACTATGTAATTGAGCTACACCATTAACTACATGTGAACCGACTACAGATAAATAACCCATGTTGACTACCTGGAATGAATAAAAAAAGGAAATAGAGATTGTATGTTTTGCTTTTAGGACGGATGTATTCGTGCAATATCTTCTGTGCTAGTACTTTATTGAGTTTTCGAGGATATCCATAGAAGACATTATATGGAAATAGAGATTGATAAAAATAAACCATTGAATAATTTGTTGTGTGAGACTTGACATTTATCAATATGGATTAGTTCTAGTATAAGACTTAGATAGCTTCTAGCTCGAACGTTCTCTATTGCATTCAAGTCAAACGATCAGATATCTCAGAATTCATATCTGATCTTTTAAAAATCAGATAAAAACGTACAAGAATTCATAATGTCTTCAAAATTTGGATCAAGTCTTGGCTTACAATTTTTTACAGGATCTTATATAATCTTTCGAAAAGACCATATAGGATCGTACGGCACGACTTAATGAAAGAGATCATGATTTCGTCTGATCTTGTTTGATCTGAAAATACTTCTAGTCTATTTTGAATTATTTGTAGCTAATACGATGAAGATCGACAGTCTTTATTAGATTCTAATCGAGATTATTATTACTTGGTTTTGCATCAATCCTTTTCTCCAATATTTTAGCAAGAAGTTCTTAAATGGAAATAAATACCTTGTATCTATAGTCACAGTATTTTCGAACACTGCTACTAACTATGACACTAAAATAGAGATATACTTCTTTGCCGTAGACGATAGCATAGACCATCTTGATACCTGTCCAGCTCTAAGAAAATGGAAATGCGAATATTGTCGTCTTCTGAAAGGACAATCTAACATATTATCGCAAATGATCAAGGCTTTATAAAGTATTAACTGTAGAATTTTCTGTTACTACTTTAATTTTCCTTCTCATGATAGTTTCTAGTCGAAACATTGAATCATTACAATTTTTAATAGAGAAGAAGTGAAGATTTGACATTCATTTTTTTCTTGTACACATTACAATTAATATGTCTCAATCGTGTTTTACATTATAATCAGTCACAAATTCTGCAGACACTTCTTAATTCAGAATATCGATTTCTTTGCATATTCATATTAGAAAATATTTATTTTGAATATGAATACTTTTGATCATCAAATTTCTAATTAATACAATAACAAATAGTATAAGAAATAACATTCATACTTATACAAAAATATTACACAAATCAGAATAAATAGTAGAAACTGAGAGATTATTTTAAGCAACGATCATAGTAACAATGCTACCAGAACTTTTTTTTGGATGATCTAGGCTTTTTCGTTTTTTCAATGATGTATAACGAGTTTTTATCTATCATTTGATAGATACCTATGTCGTACATTTGTTTGTACTACCGACGGTTTTTGTCTGATATGAATCACAAGGATATTGTACAGAATAATTAGTCCGCGAGAACATTTACATCTGTATTCTTTAAATTCTATTGGGGTGTGAATCTTCTGTTTACGGACAGTAACATCCATTCTTTATAAATGTTCACAGTGAATGAGTTCGCTCTGATCGCAGATAAAATTATCATTATTATTATTATTTAGTTTTTTGTTTTCACTAATGCATTTAGTGATCATAATGTGTCTTTTTCTAGTATTCCAAGAAAAAGCTTTTCCTTAATTTTCGTGAGTTCAACTTTTTTTCAAATACTCATTCATTCTATATTTGACATTTCATATTCTTACTTGTTTTTCGCCTCCAATAATTGACATACGTTTAACACGTTCTTCATCATCTGGCCATTTTTTTCTTACAAGCTAAAATATAAGTAAATCAGATATATCAATATATATATATATATATTTGTTTTTGTATCATTTTTCAATGTAATTCTTACATCCAAATGATGTGAATTAATATCTGTAATAATTTGGAAATGTCGTGGTAAAAGCTTTTTAAACATATCAATTGGCCATCGTTCAAGTGCTTCAGGTAATAGAGTATGATTAGTAAAAGCAATAACTTTTTTTGTTATATCAAATGCTTGATTCCATTCAAGATTTTCTTCATCAATTAATAAACGCATTAATTCGGCAACAGTTAAAGCTGGATGTGTATCATTTAATTGAATAGCTGTTTTTTCAGGAAAATATGTAAAATCAATTTTTTTATTTTTATTTGAAAATATTTTTGAATTTTTAAAACGTCGAATAATATCTTGTAATGATGCTGATACTAAAAAATATTCTTGTTTTAAACGAAGAATTTTTCCTTCATCAAACTAAGACAAAAATAAAACACAGAAACAAATAGATTAAATACATATTTAGAACAAAGATCTATTTACATTATCATTTGGATATAATACTCGAGTAATATTTTCTGCTAAACTCTATAAGACAAAATAAACAATGAAAAAAAAAACGTTTCAAATCTTTCTTTGTTTTGTTTTTCTTACTTCTTCAGCAACAGCACGAATGTAATCACCAGCATTAAAGAGTTGAAAATTAAATTCTCCTCGAGCTTTTGCTGACCATAAACGTAATGTATTAACTATATTATTATTATAACCAGGTGTCTAAACATCGAAATAGATTATCTTAATCTATAATAGATTATATTAGTGCTTTAAAAGTGACATGTTTTTCGGCAATACTAATAGTATTATATTGCATTCAGAGGTCATTGTTATGTTTTTCTAATCATTTTATACAACCGATTATTAATCTGTCCTTTGTCGCAAACATAGATTTATTTACTTCATTGTGCTCATGTCTACACAAGACAAAATCAAGGGGATAAGTATAAAAATAAGGTGCTAAGAATATCATTTTCTGCATTTTTCTCTTGGATCCTTTGGGAATTTTTTTTTATAGATGGCTACATTCGTGATATACATATCGTACAACTAAAAATTGTTTAATTTCAATCTATTCTACAAAAGCAAATATAAAAATTTTTCAGTATAATATTCGATGCTATGGTCGAATTCAATTAAAGCAAAAAAGTGTATATATATATTAGACATAATAAAAAATTTGATATTTTAAAATTTAATCCGAGTGAATATTTGATCATACCTATCAAAACTTACTATGCATTATTTGCAGACTCAATTGAAATCCCTGATATGAAGAAGTACAAATATCTCATTTTGTATGTGATTTCGCGGATTTTATAGTGCGATCTTGTTATACTAACGAGAGTACCATCTGAAGTGATACCTCACTTTTGAGTTGAGACCTTCAATCATTACATAGAGTCTGTTGAGACTAGAAGAAACTTAAAAGGATTCTTTTTCATACGCTACCATTTTGAAGTCATTTTGGCCTAAAACTTTCCTCATAGATAGCTCTTGATATCAGATCCACAAAAAACCATGTTATTCCACCAAAAAGATAGAAAATCTAGTTTTCTGACGGATTTAATATCTTGAGAAGAGACTATTCTTTTTGGCTGAAATTTTTAGGAGATTCTAATACTTTCAAGAACTGTCTATGAACAAAATTTTAGGCTAAAATAACTCTAAAATGGTAGCATATGGGAAAGAATCCTTCTAGGCTTCTTCTAGTCTCAACAGATCCTACGTAATGTAGTTTCCTCGTAAACAGTAATTAGTGATTCAATCAAGGAATTTTTTGTTTGAAATGAATCTCTGTAAAATGATTACTTGTCAGCAAGTATTGATAATACACATATTTGAAAAGTTTTTAATATTAGTTTCATTCTTACTGGTGCATCATATGGCATAGCATGAATAATTTCTGTATCGATCCATTTCTTTTTTCCATTTTCATCATCAATAACTTTACCATAGAAATTAATAGGTATAAGATGTTCGGGTCGACCTATTTCCCATGGAGTTCCAAATCTATAGAACTTATAATATACAAAAGAATTAAATTTATTGTCTGGTACTTTAACCAACTATCTGGATATTCAATTTGATAACCATCTTGAATTTTTTGTGCAAATATACCTTAAACAAGATAATATTTTCATAGAAAAATCTTCTATTAATCTTTACCATAATCATATCGAAGACCATAACCATATCCAGCAAATCCTAATGTAGCCATACTATCGAGAAAACAAGCAGCCAATCGTCCTGAAAATAAATCATCAATCTATAATTTCATTAAAATTATTGATCGACATAGAAAATTTCAATATTTAATTTCCTATTGAGTTTAATCTGTAGGATTTTTTACAATGAATTCAATAACACGTCAAAGAACGAAAGATTTGGTAACCTGCTAAGCTTAAAAAGTAGTTAACACAAACAAATAGAGGATTTGATAGAAAGTGCCAAAAGATTTTCTAATAAACTCTAGAATATTATTCTGAACTTCCTATGTATTCTATTATATCCAAAATGTTTTTTTTATATACCCCGGTAGAATAGCGATTGTCAGTCTACCGACAGTTTTCGTTCGGTTTGAATCAGATAGACTAATATAAATTCTAACTCACCAAGACCACCATTTCCGAGTGCTGCATCTGGTTCAAGTTCTTCCAATTCTTCAAGGTTCAAACCCATTTGAGAAAGAGCTTCATTAACAGTATCTTCAATCCCTAGATTAATCAAACAATTTGATAATGCTCGTCCCATATGAAATTCCAGAGAAAAATAATAGACACGCTAAGAAAAAAAAACAACCATCAAATGAAGACTTGATTTTGAATTGAACAAAAATCAAAACCTTTTCATCATTTTCAAAATGATGTTGATTTGTACGAATCCATCGACCAATAAGATGATCACGAACTAAAAATAAGAAATAAATAAAGAAAATGAATAAAAATTATTTTTAAATTAACCTGTATAAGCTACAGCTGTATAATAATCATGACTAGTAGCTATATCACGATCTTTAGCAACAGTAAAATGTAAATGACGATTAAATATCTTTTTAACTTCTTGAACATTTTCTAGCTATAACAATAAATTGGCTAAGATCAACTAGAATTTTCGAATTTACCATTGGAATATCACGAATACTAAGTTGTCTAGGACGTGAACCACTTGATGTTGATGCATCGGTAGTTTCATAAGTTTCAGACGATGCTGATTCGTCTTTTGTTGCAGATGAATTTTGTTCATTGTTTTTATTTCCTTTATCAGCTCCAATGAAGTCTTTAATACTATTAGTAACAGTTGTTTGAACTGTTTTCAATGCTGATTTCTATTAGAAGAAATAAATTTAAATAAACAATGTCAATAGATCTTTTAATAAATTATTATTAATATAATATTTCATCAATGAAAAACTCACCGCTTGTTCCATGTTGAGTTATTTTTTTTTTTTATGAAAAACCTTATTAACAATAAGTTATAGAGTTTATGCACGTTGGTGACAGTGAGTACGAAAAGGGACGAAAAAGAAACGCGATCATTCTCTTTCTCTCTTCTCTTGTTACTTACGACGGTGACCTCCTCTGCATAGCGGCGAAGAACGAACAGATAAAATATACAAAACAAGTAACGCAAAGAACGTTAAAGAGAAAAGTTACAAGAACTATAACATGAAAACAATTTGATGTGAACATGCTAAGTATAGAATGATACGAAAAAAAAAAATCATGCGTTGTGTTTTTTAATTGATAGCTATAACAAAATCATAATAATATGTTTGTATATTAGTTTGTTTTGTTTTGTTTTTGTAAGATGTATAATCTCTTTCGATTTCTATTAGACGACTGCTGAAATAGGAAAAATTATAAAACAAAAAAGGTTATTGCGTGCATTTTTGTCGTGTCTCTTGTAGAACGAGCTACCCAGTAAAACAATTTTAATCTACAGATATCTTTTTTTGTGTCCCTCCTGATTTTTTCACGGGTTCATACAGTACAGTGACAAAATTCTTTATGATTATATTTATTTTCAAGTAATGAAAGATGATTAAAAAAAATGATAGAATACAGCTTAAATATCATTTTGATAAAGAAAAGAGAGAGAGAGAAGTAAAGAGGGAAAAAATCTACTCAAACATATGGATGTCGGAAGTTTGTTTATTTTCCAAGCGAGGATATATATAGAAACATTGATAAAAGGAAAACTAAAGAAAGACTTGAAAATAATCCCTGTTAGTATGAATAAAGACAAACAAGCTACTGTTTGAAATCAGAGATATGGTACAGGAGGGTATGCATCTCCATGTTAAGAAAATTTTAATTTTTTTCAATAAAAATTGTTCTTTTTGATTGACAAAAAAAAAGATCAGAAATTAATAAAAGAAAAATTTGTACGCTACTCACTTTTTTCTTGGCTATATCTTTGTTCGAATTAAGACTCTAAGTGCACTAGGTCTAATATTGATATTTATTAAATCTAACAGATCTGAGTTTTTAGTCTAGTTTTAGATCTTATATATTTACTCTTCTATTGTTTATAGCATATGAAACTTTGAACATAATGTCGAATTCTAATTGTTGAATTATCCTATTGGTATATACGTGTAATATAATGTACTATATGTATATATTTTATTTATTCAAAAAAAAAAACAATAAAATCTAAAAATTTTAGCTAAATAAATTTTCTACTTAAGTAAAAGTTATTATCAAAATACCATGGATTGTGTATCTCATCGTTAAAACGAACATTACCAAAAACAGGTACTGTCAATAGTCACATCGCCGGAATGCAAATTACTGAGATTAGGCGAAGAGCATACCGACCAATATCATCATCTATTAAACCTTAATAATAATAATCCAAGCTTTAATTTTACTCATGTTTACCGGTTTTTTGTAATATAACCTACGATGTAAAAGTAATTGTCGAAATCTCGACCCATGGTTCTTTGCTTAGGAACATCGTAGAAAGTTCATTCCTTTTCCTATTGAAAGGGCACAATATGAACTTCAAAAACATAGGAAAAAAAAATTTCTGAGAATAACTTTGAATGAGAAAAACGTTCAATATGAACCATCATTGAAAGAGATCTTCCAAGTGTTCCTTATATTTTTTCTAGAATATGAAGAAAAACATTTTCTTGAGAACTAAATGGATGAAAAAATAGTCCTTTCAAAACTTTATCAATTTTCATATTTGAAAAGGTTTCTCATTAATTCTCTAATAGTGAATAAAGTTATTTATATGTTTTAGTTATAATAGAAAGCACTACTTTGCATAAAACAGATAGGAAACATTGAGAAAAATTCATTATTCAAGACTTAGACATGTTTAGTAAAGGATAAAATTGATTTCAATTTGTAGAGAGTTGCATGGTGTTTGAGAAAATATTTTTTAGAAAAAAGAGGAAAATTTATTCACTATCTCTGAAAACTATTGCTTAAGTTAGATGACTTATTGTCTGAAATCAATGAAAAACATGTAAAGCACTTCGATTGTAAAGTGAATTAAAACATAATTTATCATACTTCATTTGAAAGAATGATAAAAACATTTCTTGTTTCTATAATTATATAATTTGAAATGTAATCTTTCATAGAGAAACAATTAGATTTGATAAAACAGATACATTTGAAGTAGACCGAGTTTGCAAGAACTTATTTTGATATCGAACTTTTTTCTCATATCAAAGTTTATCTCGACAAAAAAAAAATTTCTTTCCATGTTTTTTGAAGCTCAGACTTTTCTCTAAAATGTTTCTTAGCGCACAACCATGGATTAAGATTTCGGCAAATACTTTTGCATTGCAGGTTATGTTATTTAAAAAATAATAAAACACATCATTTAAATGTACTACACTATATTACATTACAGCTCTCGCAATGTACGCTACAATAAACGAGAAGAAAAATCAAGAGAAATCAAGACAACATTGATTGTAACGACCTTCACTGCAAAAATTCGATTTATTTATTTAAATATTGAACAAATTTTAGATTTTTTTAGTCAAATTTTAGCATCAATGGAAAAGCTCAAGTACTATTCTAACCTTCCTCGCCCCCCCCCCCCCGCCTATTTAATTAATAACTTTTTTGAAAGTTCAGGAATTTAATTATTGGTTTTACACCTAAATATCTCTAGTTTGGAGGAGAGAGGTGAGTTGAAAATTTCAAATCGATGAGTTTAGTTTATATTGGGGCTTTGAAAATTGTGAAAATTTATTCTCAGATCTTCTAAATCGCTTCCATTTCGTAAGAAATCCCTTCTAAATTGAGAAACTTATCAGTGCACCCCTTGTGGGACTAAAATGTGGAATCTACGAGACTCAGATTGCTATAAATTTACAGTATATTGTCAAAAAAAGTTGAAAAGTTTTATTTTCAAAAACTGTCAAATAAATCAATAGATTAAAATTAATTTTATCATTTGAGTTAAAATATACGCTGTAAAACTTTATGACAACGAAACTTATGTACTTAGGTCATTCCAAAATTAGTGGCGGAGGTATATCAATTCCTTATAGAAAGCTCGGCGAAACTTTTTTCTATACAGTCTAATAGAGAAAAGAAAGGTCTATTTTTCTATGCTATTTGATCATACTTTAACTAATGTTATGATAATAAATTTTTGATAAGATTTTTTTCGTTAACATATTTGCTCGTTGTACTAACTCACAATGAATCAGACGGGTTAGTTTTGTAGTCCACTAATATATTGTATTAACAACCAAAATATGCCATAAGATGCAGCATGAAAAGCTCTACAATTTCCATAAGACCACTTATTTTCTAGTTGCACGTTTTGTTCTTAAAATAGACTAAATTTTGAGCGATCAAATTTCGATCATGGAAAAAGATAATGTTTTTGATACACGACGAATTCATTTCTTGTTATCTGATCATTATATCACCTGATATACTTTATTAAAAGAAAAACAAAATACACCAGAAAATGCAGTATGAAAAGCTCTACAATATACATCATAAAGTTTATTGTAATTGTTTTGAAAAAAAAAGGAAAATTCTACGCGATCAGTTTTTACAACGGCCAAAGTTCGATCACTCAGAACTTTGTCCATTTTGAAAAGAAAAAATGCAACTAAAAAATAAGTGGTCTTATGGAAATCGTAGAGCTTTTCATGCTGCATCTTATGGCATATTTTGGTTGTTAATACAATATATTAGTGGACTACAAAACTAACCCGTCTGATTCATTGTGAGCTAGCACAACGAGCAAACATGTTAACGAAAAAAATCTTATCAAAAATTTATTATCGTAACATCAGTTAAAGTATGATCAAATAGCATAGAAAAATAGACCTTTCTTTTCTCTATTAGACTATAGAAAAAAGGTTTCGCCGAGCTTTCTATAAGGAATTGATATACCTCCGCCACTACTTTTGGAATGACCTAAGTATTCCAAACTATTTTCTCCGCCCTCGCCCCATTTATCAATATCTTTATAATATTAATACAAAAGACGCAAAATGTTGAATTTCTAAAGAAACATTACCAACAATGATTATTTTGTAACAATTTCTATTTGTACATTCCAAACAGATTTTTTTTTCTAATGCACGTTGTTTTTTCTTGTTGCTGTTCGCAATGTATTATTGATTTTTTAATCGAGATTTCATTATTTCATAGTCCTTGATTCAAACTTTAATTTGATGAAAAAATAAGCTTACTATACGCATTTGTTACATCTTCTCCAGATCTTAACAATCTTCTGTGCATCTCAATGCACTGAGTAAGACAGAAACTAAATATTCCTGAAAGTTAGAAAGTAATTCGATCATGCTTTTATCTCAGTCATACCAAAGTTATGGGAAATCAAACGATTATCTTTCAAATGGATCGTATAATCTTTTATCTGTGTAAAAAAGGAGGTTGGCTTTTTGAGAATATTCATAAAAATATTCGAACGATTGAGATATAAAAGAAGATTATAGAAGTTTCTAGAACCTTTTAAACTGAAGTGGTTGCTACGGCATATAATAGAGAAGAGGTAGGCGAGCCGAAAAACTTCGACTTAAACTTACATTCACTATTATTTTCGTCGGAAATATACGTGAATTCCACAAAACTTAAACACATAATATTTAGGTCAGGAATTAGAATTTACAGAGTTTTGAAATAGTATAGCCATGGAGGTTAATTACGCACCATTTCTTTTTGCTATGGTAGAGGGTGGGTTGGGGGAGCTGCGAAACTTCACCTTAAAACTTACACTAATTATTTTCTTCGGAAATATACGTAAGTTCAACAAAATTGTAAAAATACGAAAGACATAATACAAGACCCCCCCCCCTAAAAAAATTTTCCGCTTAAACATAATAGAAGACCCTGAGTCTTTTATTGCGAGAGGGGGAGGGGGAGGGGGAGGTTACTATGAAACTTGAAAAGTCACCGAACAGTTTTTGATTGCGAATAACTTTTGATTGAAACAAGAAAGAGAGCTATGATTTTTCACCATTGAAAAGAGGAGACTTGGAAACATTGAACTATATAAGAAACATAATATTTAACAACATTTTTGGAAGGTTTTCGAAGTACCCATAGTATTTTAAATTCTGAGTATGCCAGATTGTTTAATCTTGGTTTTTCAAAAACCTCTAAAAAAATTATGAATATTATGTTTTTTATACGGTTCAATGCTCCTCTTCTGAGTCTCCTTTTTTCAACAGTGAAAATAGCATCTCTCTTTCTTGTTTCTATCAAAAGTTATTTGCAATCAAAAACAGCTCGCTAATTTTGGGCCACCCTATATTTTCAAAGAGTTATATAAATTCTAAGAAAAAAAGAATTTTTTCTAATTCTTAAAAGCGTATCGACTTGTACGGGATCATGACTAAATGAAACATTGTTTTTCCGATCTCTATCTAATACCTTATTTTCTCGAAGTTTCATTCATTACTTATAAAAAAGAAGTCAACTATGAAATGGAACGTTACACCTAAAAAAACTAGCATGTTTTTAAATTTAGGACTTACTCTTTCAAACTATATGCAGCCGTTCTTTGAGCAATGTTTTATGCAAATGCTACAGCATCGTAAGTTTTAAAAACTAATTTAAGTCATAATTTTCAGTCATTTTTCTGTAGTTTTGTATTTCTTATTTTGAAAGCGTTGTAACATTTGAAAAGAATCCATGTCTATTGGTACGCGTTATGTCACATTTTATGCGCTTGGTACATGTGATATAAAGCGTTCGGCACACATACCAAATACGACATTTTTCGTTTTTTTATTCGTTTATTTCTATAAACCAATAAATACCAAAGAAAATGTCTTATCAAACCGTTAGATATTTTCATAATAATATACTATAGGTTTTTTATTAAACTTGGCTCGTGTTTGATGTTATTTTAAATTTTTCAATTGTTTTAAATGCAAAAAGTTTTTTTTGTTTTTATTCCATTTTCTTAAAATTTTTATTTGAATTAAATGCTTTTTTTTTATTTGTATATTAAATTATTGCTATTTTCTTTATTTCTAAATAAAATAATTTCTATGTCTTTTGTAGGCTAAATTACTTTTTATTTTCTTATCATTTAATTAATTTTTTTATTTGTCAAATAAATAATTTCTAAATTTTTTTCATGTATATTTTTGTGTTCTTTTTAAGTTGTTACGTTTTTTAAAATATAAATAAACTTCTAAAAAAATTACCCATTTTTTTAAAGTTCATTAGAAAACCAGATGAAGTAGCACCTATAGATCAACTATGAGAATCGGCCAATAAAAAGACCTATGACGAAACGTACGCACGCTTCGTACTTGCTCTGATGCGGTATATATGCCACACTCGGTACATATACGGCACCGCAGAGGTCACCTCTATGTTCGTCATGCGTATGGGTCGACATGAGAACATTGTAGTGAAGATGATGATGTATCGTTTGAAAGAGCAAGTCCTGTATTTAAAAACATGCTAGTTTCTATTCCGTGATGGACCTTTTTTTAAATAAATAATCAGCGCTATGACTAGTTAAAACTAGAAACACTTTAAGAACTTCTTTAAAATGATCTATTTTGAAATAAAAATTCAATTTTTACTACTTTTTCATCATGAAATAACTGGTAATTGAAAATAATGTAAACTTGTATTAATTAGTAACTAAATATTAGCATTAGTGATTTATAACAAAATGTAGGTCATAAAATTCTGTATTGCACGATATATAGAATAGCTTTTAAATCATCGTTCGATAACAAAAATATTGGTCAAGTACTAAAATTGTGTTAAATCTTTTTTCTTTACTTTACTATTATTCTGTACGACATTTGTTAGATAAGATCAATGTTTTATTATGACAAGCTAATAGTACTATTGTTTACGTTTATTCCATCATTTTTTTGTAGAACTTACACTATTCAAATATTTGATGTGTTATATGTGTAACATAAAAATCTATTTACTTGAATTATGATTAAAACAAAAAAAAAACATTCGACAATAATCGAATTCTAAGAATTTATTAATGCGAAAAAAAATATTTCATCATTATTAAAATGTATTCACTAATGGAAAAAATATTTTTATGTCAAGTACTTTTTGATAAGAACGCAGTTTAATAACATCGAGAACAGAAGGAGGAGAGAGAGAGTATCATTCACAATTTATTACGTTGATTTTACTCTGTTCTCCAAAACAATCACGCAATAATGTAAGTCATGTGCTAGAATCGATCTATTCATTGATAAGAATGTGACGTTTACTATGAGTATGGTGAGTACCCTTTGCAGTTTCTTTTCAGTGCAGATAGAGAAAAACAGATTTACGACGTTATTTACACGCATACAATCTATGGGTGAAAGGAAGAAAGTACTTGTTTTGTCCTCGTTTGCATCTTTTAACAGAATGGAGAAAAGAAAAACAGATTACTTCATTGTTTACCTCTATACTATGACGCTCGATGTTACAATAGTATACAAAGAACGGCAAGAGAAAAAACAATGAAAATTGATCACATGAGCATATAATTAAACTACGAAATTTAAAATGTAAGACATAGTATCAGTGACTTGCCTCCATCGTGCCCCTTTCATGTTCCAACATCAGTATATAAATACTACCAATCTGGTGAGTCTTGCTTAGAAAAAAAAAAAACCTATTCGTCATAAATTTGCCTTTTCAACCAAACATAGCGGTTGTCTTTTGAGAATAAAAATTTCCATTATGAAAGCGGTAAATAGATATTTGAATTCTTTTTTTTTTTTTTATTATAAATACATATTTTTCTTAATAGTTAAACTTTGCCTGTTTCTTTGACATTGACGGTGTTATTACAAAAGGTCCAAACTTCATCACAGTTGCTAAACCAGCCATTCAAACATTAATTCAACTCAAAGTACCTGTCATATTTGTTTCAAATACATGTATGTTAGAATCAGAGAAAGCTAAACAATTATCATCTCTACTTGGAATTACAGTAAGTTAATCTTTCTGATATTTGAATTAGATTTTTCTAAACATATATTTTTAAATATAGATTCATCCTGAACAAGTTGTTCTTGCTCAAACACCAATGCGTACATTAACTGATTATCATAATAAACATGTTCTTGTTTCTGGACAAGGTGCAGCTGAAGAAATCGGTCGAATGTATGTAAAATTATTTAATAAAAAAAAAATAAAATTGCTTATTTATTCTTCTATTCAAAATAGGATCGGTTTTAAAAGTATAACAACAATTGAAAAAGTTTGTGAAGCATTTCCAGAGTTAGATATGGTTAATCATATGAATCGGGTTAAATTAGTAAGTAAACAAAAATCAATTTTCTTTTATTAATATTTATTGTATATTTTAGAGTGAAATGATAAAGACTCAAGGCCTTGTTCATGATGAAAATTTTCGTCCTATTGATGGTAAATATTTGTTTTCTTTTTTTCTTATCAATTTTCTAATATTTATTTTTTCTTTAGCTGTTGTTTTACTTGGTGAACCAGTCCAATGGGAAAGATCATTACAAGTTATTACAGATCTTCTTTTAACCGATGGTAACCCTGCTATTATACCAGCTGATTCAAATACCGAACGTGGCCATATACCAATCATTGCTTGTAACCGCGATCTTGTATTTAAAGCTGCTGCAGATTTACCACGTTTTGGTCATGGTGCTTTTCTTACATGTTTAGAAACACTTTATAAAGTAAATAATTTTTTTGCATTTGTTTAAAAAAAATTCTATTGATTCTTTTTTTTTTATTTCTATATAGAATATAAGTGGAAATGATCTTAAATATACATCATTTGTTGGTAAACCATTTGAAATTTCATATCAATATGCTGAAACAATAGCTAATCAAGTAGCATTATCTAATGGTCTACCAAAAATTGAAACAATTTATTTTATTGGTGATAATCCTGATGTTGATATTGTCGGTGCAAATATGTATAATCATTTATTAAAACAAGGAATGAATTTCAAAACAAGTATTAGTGGTTATAGTTTAATGCCTGATTCAAAATTTTTAAGTGCAACAGTATGTGAATCAATTTTGGTATGTACTGGTGTTTATGATCCAAGTAAACATAAACTTGATGGCAAAAATCAATGGAAATCACCAACAACAATTCAACTTGATATTTTAGAAGCTGTTAAATATATTCTTTCAAAGGAAGGATGGCTTGGACTTGTAAATTGTTAGATATATAGTAATATAAAAAAAAATCCCATTGTTTGGTTTTTATTGTATATATAATTCTGTGTCAGATGGTTTTCTTCATAATTTTTCCGGTTAAAATTTGTTGATATTTTTTATGTGTAAAACAGTTTTTTGTATATTTGGAAATATGAATATATATCAATAAAAATTTTACCAGTTTTACTGAATTTTAATATTGTTTATGATATTCAATGAAAAATAATTATTTACAAATTTCAAGTATAACAAAAATTTTTTAGCTATTTATTTCTATCGTTAACATTGATATTTAATTTAAAGATGAAAACAAACACGGTCCCTTAGCTCAGCCGGTTAGAGCGCCGTGCTAATAACGCGGAGGTCATGAGTTCGATCCTCATAGGGACCACGTGTTTTTTTGTTCTTTTACAAGCATTTGTTTTTTTTTTTTTCATTCTCTCTTATGTTAAAATAACACTCATAAATCACGTTTTGAGGGCATTAAATTGCGTATAAAGATTTTTTTTCTTCAATCTATTAAATCGATTGTAAAATTAAAAAATTTTAAAATTTTTTAATTTTATTTCATTAATAAAATACATTTATAAATAAAATTTTTAAAAATCTGAAGCATACAACTTTTATTTTTATATATTGATTAACATAGATGTTTAATATATGATCTATTAACATAGTAAATTGTTCTACAATGCTTTTCTAGATTGTCTAAAATATTCTTGATTATATATTACTTAAAGTTGTTACAATCCTATTTAAAAATATCTTTCAAGCTATTCAATAGAGACATTTTTTTTCTCTTTCAGAATTGCCCCCAATAGAATAATCTATTGGGGCTAACATCCAGGATCCAAGATAAACATTCATCACATGTTATAACTTGGATATGTCGTTCTTTCAAATATGCATAGGTATCTTTCGATGTATAATCAAGTGCATTGTTTTGATAAAGAATCATTTTCTTTTGTCTATTATCAAGAAATAAAGTACAAAAACACTTGTTTGATAAATAGTTTCTATTATATGTTCGATATATTATCTATTAGTAAACACGTGCTGAAACACATGCAATGAGAAATAATTGAATTTTATTATTAGTTCTTACGTCAATTCAAACTAGTAAAGCTAATGGAGTCAATCAGTTCATTGGATTTTTTTTCCTTTATTGTGATCTAATTCATGACTTCTCGCTTACTATATACATATCTTTAATCTTTTGGTGTTGGGTGTGGTATATATGTCACCTCAGATTTTGAGAAATACTCGAAATAGTATTTAAACCACTCCAGCCACTAAAGGGTTAAAGTAATAAATAATAATTTATTTAGCAACCTACATAAAGTTTGTTAATGTCCTACATGGACAATGGACAATTTTATCGTATTTATCCAAAAGCTAAAATAAAAAATTTTATTTTTTCAAAAAAACAAAAACCGACACCAAAAAGGTTAAACAGCTGATTTATGTCTTGATAAGAGCATACATCGTCAATAAATATCTTTTTTCAATAACAGCTGTATATAATCAATCGATCAATTTGTTTTAATGATATTTTTGCCTAAATAACATTATGATTATCATAAAAAGATCTTTTAATTCTAATACAAGATTTTTACAGATATTAATAGAATAATTCGAGGAGGTTGTTTATTTATGTAAGATATAAAACAACAAATAATTATAGATGTTACATAATGACGTTAATGATAAAATTTTCTATTTTTGAATATTTGATAAGTACAATTTTATCTGTTTTATCATAGTATTACCATTCGAACTGTCCGTACTCTGGTATATTTATAGTTATTTCATATCACTCTTTTTGAATCACACAAAACAAACGAATACGTTTTCTTTAAGAGGTATTTGATAATGGTTTTTTTAGTATTAAAAGTTCTATTAGATAACATTCATTTTTCGAAAATATGAATATCATGACAATAACCCCAGTGTTATAAACGTTAATCATTACAACAATCATCAGATCTGTGTAAATTAATAATATTTAAAAAAAAACCTCCAAGTACAAACGTCTCAAAAAAATAAACTAAATCAGATGAATGTCAACATCCATTCCTGAATTCATCGAGACAAATATCATTTTTTTTTAAGAATGCATACCAATATATTGTGAAAAATATCATTCGAATATTCAGCATAGAATATAAGAAGTCTCTCGTCTAACGAATCAAATAACTAAACAAGAATAGGTTTTTTTTTTTGTATAGAATCTAAAGATCTTATATGAACATAAAACTTCGTACAGTGTTGCAAAGTATTACGTATTTGAATTTTTACTTATTAAAAAACTTCTAACAAGACATTTTCAAAGCTCTTTAACTTATCTATAAGAAATCAAATGTTTTTTTCTTATGTGAAACATTTTTTGTAAGATGGAACTTTTTTTTCCAAAAGCTTATTTCAAAAACCGATCTTTTATGTCATTTAGTTTCGATTGTTCTCTTCTATTCAGATCGATATCCATATACGACCACAATTTGCTGTATTACATGGTTCCATACTACGATCATAAATCTACGCGATAGTATACAGAATAATACGATCATATAGGAAGAAAAACGACGACTGTATATGAAAGCAGTAAACGCACATTTTCTTTTTCTCTATACGATCGTCTACAATCATATCTGTTTTTCATGTGGATCAAATATCATCTTTTCTGTGTTAGTAAATGATTTACCAGTTTTCTGCGCTGGATTAACCACATCTAACGTACTCAAGAAAAGAACATATCAACATCTTCTAGGACGTTGATTACAGTTGCTGAGAAGGTCAAAATCAGCACTATATACTATGGTTTTGTACAGTTTACGACCGTAAATAGGGGTAAATTGACATTTTGGTAGAAATAGTATTACGATCACATTTTGTCATGCCGTACATAGTTGATAACAGTATGAGAATCGAGTACCCAAATTGTTTACAATACAGTGAAATATGTTTGTAATAATGTGCCTATCAAATGGCAAAAAAAAATCATCTAAAACGATCGTGTTTATTTGATCTTAGCTAATTATTTTGTTTTTGATCGATTTTCTTCTTCCGATCTGATAATTTATCTGATAGATCAGATTTTTTGTTCTTAATCATTATAATGAAAAGAAATTCAAATAAAGATAAAGATAAAGATCGTATCTACTGAACATGATGTACAAACCATATTTTTGTTATATTTTAATTGCTTAAATTTTTCTATATCTTCAAAACAGTTGTCACAATAATTGATAAATTGAATTGATAATATTCATTCAACTAAATATATATGATGATCAAACATTCATACTTAAGACCCCTCTCCCCTCAAAAATCGATTTTGCCGCAGATATATTCCAATGGCATGAAATTTTAGGATATGTTGGAGCTGCAGTGAAGAGACTGATAAAATTTTCAGCCTTATATCATGATGTTTTCGGGAGATATACAACAAATAAGGCTTAAAAATAGCTCATTTGGTAACTCAGAATTCTCTGTGAGTCTTTGGTCTACAGACCTTTTTTTTTGTTTGAAAGAGCATGTCAAGATGCAGGGCATGATAGAATCTTTCTTTTTAAATTCTAACTTTTTCAGAGGAAAAAAGTTCAATGTCTCAAAAAATGACGCCCTAATTATAAAACTACTCATTTATATAATAACAATAATAACAAAGTTTAACTCAAAAAAACGGACTCTATCATACTCGACATGCTTTTTCAAACAACAAAGAAAGCCATTATCTACAATGAAGCTTCCGCTAGAATTGTGGGGTACACAATCAAGGAAAACCTAAACAGAGAAAGAACCAAAAAGATTTTCAAATTTTATCTAAAAAAAACCGTATTCTTCAAGCAGAAAATGACGCCAGTTCTCGGGAGAAAAAGGAAATGCGAAATAAAAAATCATGTCATATATAAAAGATCAGATCTCGAGCTGTCTTACAATGTTTAAAGGTAGGGACCTTAAATCATAGTTTTTGATTTATCTTTTAAACTTAAATAAACATGTTATATTTAATTACACTTAATAAATGAAATTTGCAAATTACAAAATTCATTTACTAAAAAAGTTTAATATTAACAAAGATCTTCTGGCTTGAATAGACTAATTGTTTAACTTGTGTATGTTTAGAATAACTTGATATAGCATGAATATTAAACTAATAGCAAAAATGACTCTTCAAATTCGATTTTTCTTTTTTGCAATTGTATGTGCTATGATCAATTTTTTAAAGAATACAAAAAAATTATTATTCAAACTAATATCTTTTGATATTTTCTTTTAGTTATAAAATCTATATTGTACTTACATTTGGTTGTTCAATTAAATCAATAACTGTATCAACAACCAAAATTTCTATTTGAACTATTGAAACTTCAATAAATAACTTCATCATATGGTTTTAATTGTTCAATTTTTTTCAGATAAATAATGATAGTATATGTTAACAAAAGAAATCCTAAATACGACCATAAGAGAATAATTTACAAACTATTAAACGAGGTTTATATGTATCAGAATGTTTAGGAAAAATATTTACCAATAGAATCAGTATAGCTGGTTATAAGAAATGAATCAAGAGAAATTTGCTGTTGTCATATAGAGAGTAAAAATCAAATGCTTAAAAGCAAAAAACAAAGAGTAGGTACATAAAATATTAAAAACGCATATATAGTACATATGCGTTACACTTGAGTGAATCTCACAATGAGCATCTTTTTTTTTCTCATTAACGAAGAAAAAAATGAAATCATACTTATGAAAAATCAGAAATTCAGAATCTATCATAAAAACGAAAAATTTTCGTGCTATTAAAATAAAAGAAAAGTCAAATTCTCTTTTTCGCTTATATACTCGAAGAAACCAAAAGAGAAATCGATTTACTTAACATACCAAAAAAAGTCATATGAAAAAAAACAAACTAGTCTTTATTAATCATTAATTAATAGAAATAGTTTTCATTCTAAAAAAAAGTAAATGGATTGTATATTCAATTAAAAGAAAAACTTGTTTTAATATTTTCTAATTAATAAATAAATAACAGAAACTGTATACTAGACTTGTACTCATTACTGCAAGAGAAAAATTTCTTTATTCAAATTCCCAAATGAAAAATTTTTTAAAATTTCCCACAGCACTCGTTGGTGCATACACGTAGATTGTGTATGTCGCTGACACACATTCCTTCACATTCACTAGTCTGTGAATTCATCAGAATTTTTTCGATATAATAATATTTCTTTTACTTGAACTCGTCATTGATATCAAAATCTATTTTAACTCATTACTGCTTATTTTTCTTTATTTAACAGTTAATTTTATAAATACTACTAGAATTTATATATTTTAAAATTTGATTACAGATCAAAAGTATAATGAACATATTAAATAATATTCTTCTGAGATGATTATAAAAGACCATTCATAAAGGGCACGCAGATAAAAATCACAGTTTTTGATTCCTGTCTTTTAGGCAGCTGCGGATCCTTCCAGACTCGGACCTTACCGGATTCGGGTCCGAGTCCGGTCTTTTATTTTTTGTTGGATCTGGTTACACGTTTTTGTGGACCCGCAGCTCCCTACTGTCCTTCTTTAGTGTTCAGCAACCGGCTTGAATATCCTACAATTTTAAAGATTTCAAGGTTTCAAAATATTTTTATTTTTACACACTACTCATTTATGTAAAAGCACAGAAGTGAAAATCGGTTCGATTATAATTGAGTAATTTATTGTATTTGAGAACAGATCACAGATGTGAAAGCAGACATTGTTTTATTATGAAAATTCATCTACAAATGATGAAGTAAATCAATATTTGTCAAGAAAAATGAATTATCAAAAAAGATGAATATGTATATATCCACAATTAGGATGTTTGGCATTAATATTGTGTTCCATTCGAGCGCCATAAGCAATAAACAAACGTATATTTATCGAAATTGATCGAATTTTCGAAGCAGAAAGACATTAAATGAATTCTGAATCACTTGCTGTTTTTTTTTATTGCTGTTTATGGAAGAAACTAAATAGTATACTTTTTCATATAAAATAAAGATTTGCAAATTGTATTGTGACTGTGTAAGTATCTGCCGAATGTCGATTAGCTCGGATATAGATTCGATTGTGAAATATCATACCCATGCACAACACTATTCCTCCCTCTCCTGAACGTTCAATATAGAAATAACAACTTTTTAGAAAGAATTTACCTATTCAAATATGCTACTACCTTTTTATATTAAATAACATTTCATTAAATAAATATATATTTCATAAACAACAAACAAATATATAATCTATTGCAAAGTTTTTATTTTTTAATAAGGAGAAAATCATCTAAAAACAAAAAATGAAATTCAATACCAATAACACTTAAAAATCTCATATGCCAGTTCCATAAAATAATTATCTGCTGATGTAGCATAATCTTCAATTATTTCAACATCAAAATAATCTGTCCATATATACAAAATTCTCTCATGTGTAAAAGCCACATATATTTATATACCCACAAAAGAATTATTAGAAAAGCTAAAACTTGCATAATCAACAAATCCCATTAAAAACACTATCCATGCAATGTCGATCTTTCACGTAATTACAGTTTTTTTGTTGAAAAATTCAGTAAAATATTTGATCTCTTCCACTCCGTTCTTCTTTATCTGGCCTTCCTTTACTGAAAAGTTTTAAGTGGTTACTTTTTAAAATCGTTTGAACAACATAGATTGTGTAATTGACTTGAATATAATCTTTCACCATAAAATTTCTTCTATTCTGTAGATATTTTTATAAGCATTTCAATTGCTTCTAAATTATTAAACGACTTCTCTAGATCGAATGTTGTTTTTTTTTTTTTTATTTTTGTTAAATTAAAGACAAGTCAAATTACATGTAATATTAACAATATACCAGCTTTCTAGTTTCAAAAGATATTGTTATTGTAGTGTGCGATGACAATACTTTACATGCAAACATTATTGTCAACTATGTATTCTTTTGTTTGTTTTTTACCTACAATTATTTATTACCTAAATATGATTACGTCTACAGATAATTTGCTTGAAAATATCAAACTAATACAAATAGCAATATTTTCTTAATTACCACTCGAAAAAAAAAAACGTAATTTAACCTTTTAGGCAAATAAACTGTTTTGAATTTGTTTGTTGTTTTACAAAAAACACAAAAAAGCATGACATAAGTAATAAATGAAAATGTGTAAATTTATAAAGCCGAAAGGCAAACAAATATTTTTTAGTTAAAAACAAATATCTATTAACATAAATTTCATTCAAAGAATTCAACTTTCTTTTTATTTAAATGAAATTATATTAAAAAAAATTCAAAAATAAATAAATCATTTTTATATTCTTCAATTATCATTTTAAATTTTAATTGCTTCTTTTTTTTTTTTTTCCTCTCTCATACATATACACTCTCTCTCCCATCGAATATAAATTTAACAAAATTATTTGCCATTTTTCTCATCCTTTTACACTGCTGTTACATTTTTCTATGTATGCATACACACACATATAGCAGGCAAGCTGTTTCGCGCTGTCGTCGTCTTTATTCCCTATTCTTTCTTTTCCTTTTCACATTGCTGTGTATATGTGTGTGTGTGTGCGTGTGTGTTTCTCGACGTAGAGAGACAAACGCGGACACGAACACACACACATATAGTCGACTGCTTTATGTTGAAAAAAAAAAAAAAGAAAGCAACGACCGAGCGAGAGACACAGGCACGTCATGTTTGTGCGTTTTCTTCTATTCACTACTGCCTGACTAGGTCACATTTCTCTCTTGTTCGTTGTTCATTCATAGTCAAAGAGAGAGAGAGAGAGCAAGGCGAGATCATATTTATTCATTTGTTTTGTGTGTTCAAATTCAGTTGCAATCGTATACATACATATTCTTCTAGATTCATCTTTTATATATACATACAATTAAATATTTAACAATGCCACGTAGTGCTGCTGGTACATCGAAGAGAGCAAGCAAAGATCCAAATGCACCAAAACGACCATTATCAGCATTTTTTCTTTTTTCACAAGATGAACGTCCAGATATAAAGAAAAAAAGTCCATCGATGTCTGTTGGTGATATTTCAAAAGAAATTGGTGCACGATGGAAAAAAGTTAGGTAAGTTAAATATTTAATTCTACATATAAACACTGAACATTTAATTTCGTTTTTTTTTTGTATAGTGATGATGTTAAAAAACGTTATGAACAAAAGGCTGCTGTTGAAAAACAAAAATATGAAGCACGTGTTTCGGAATATAAGAAAAGTGGTGGTGGTAGTTCACCAGCTAAATCAGCAAGCAAAGGTTCATCAAAAGTAGCAGCAGCAGCAGCAGCATCAAATAAAAAATCACCTAAAAAACCTGCAGGAAAAAAATCAGCTAAATCAAAATCATCCGAAGAAGATAATGATGATGATGATGATGATGAAGACGATGATGAAGATGAAGATTAAACAATTTAAATAATATCCTCTTTTTCTTTTTTGTCGAGTTATGAAAAAAAAAAAAATTTCTTTTTTCTCTCTTTTTCTTTTTTCTGTGTACTAATTGTTGTAGAATGACACACTTGTATGTATGAACTTGTGTACTTGTCTCGCTCTATATTTTTTTGTAAACAACTCTATTTCTATGTGTATTAACATTACTATATTTGTTCTTGTTGTTGTTTCCACTGGCAAAAGAAATAAATGATGTAGTGAAAAAAAAAAAAATTCAAAGATAAAAAAAGAATCTTTTATTATTCAAAATGATGATGACAAAAAAAAACGAAGATTTATGCAAAAAAATAAAGAAAATTTAAATCAAATATTGTATTTAGTCGGTCAATTGGTTTTTTTTTTTCATTTCCTCGCTCGTCGTTCGTTGACTTGTTCACCTTTTCTATCAAAGTTCAAGGTTGAATGTAGAATTTTTTTTTTTTTTTTTTTTGTTGACTATGAATGATTGGTTAACGAATAGCGAGGTAAAATGAGTTCAAACACATTAAAAGATTTTAAATCAGATAAAATGTTTTTAAATTTATATCGGGTGAGATAAAACGATAGTCAATGATATATTTAACAAAGTTTATATATGATGACCATATTGAATGTGTCAGTCAGTAGGGGCAATCAGATATAAAATATGAATTATTTTATTGAAAGAGAATTAACAACAATATTATTGAGAAATAAACAATGAATCGGTCAGTTTGTTTTTCATACATAACAATACTTGTGTTTATTCAATCAAATGTTATAAAAAGTGTAATCATATTAACAAATGATTTAGGTACATCTTTGTGGCGTTTTTGGAGAACAGCTTATCAAGAAAAAAAAAAAAATTTGAAATTTTTAGAGTAGGTAAATCTTGACGAGTAGAACAAAATTTTCAAATGTTGCCTTTTATGATATATTGAAATCATTATGATATGACAAAATGGCTCTCTTGTTTCTTCGAAATGAAAATATTTTTTTATAGGCACTAAATACTGTTTAAAATATCAAAGATGCATGTTTGTTTTTTTGGAATAGAGCTTCTTTTGTGAGAATGAACAAAAATTAACAAAGTAATATTTTTTGCTACAAAGAAAAAAAAATATACTCATCTCAAACGAGATCGGATCAAGTTGAACTCGATGATATCCATCCAAAATAGTGTATAATATATATCAAAAAAAGTTTCAGCTTGCTATACAAAATGTGTTATTTACTTTTGCGTGGCAGATTTAAAAACTTTTTTGTTGTTTAAAATTAGCTTTTTTGACTAATGCTAATTTCTATAAAAATTAACTCTTTAGTGGAAATGCATAGATGAAATTTTCGATTATTGTAATATTTTATTTTGTACTGAATTCAATGTTTAACAATAAGGTTGTGTTGAAGTTAATGCAAGACATTAATTAAACACCGTGCTAAAACTACTATTTTGCTTTATACTTCACAAAATTTATTCAGAAGAAAAAGTTGAAAATATATGTTCGAAAATAGTGAAAAATTTTGATTTTAGTTCTAAATAGTTATCTTTTAATGGCCGAAAAGTTAGCGAATATTTTGTGCTGAGATTTTCGTACTACAGATTATATAGAAATTTCGTTCATTTGCCCGAGACCGTTTTATGTTATATTGTACTATGAATAAATCAATTTTTTTTGAATTATCAGTATTGAAAGGAAAATATTCGGTAACGATATATATGTCGTATCGAAGTTACTTTAATTTAATCAAATAAAAAATAATTATCAATTATTTGATGATATGATAAATGTTTTATATATATAGAATGGTCCAAAAGTAATTCGATGATCTTTGATTACAAATAACTTTTAATAGGAACAAGATAGAGAGCTGCGGTTTTCACAGTTCGAAAGAGGAGATGAAAATGCATTGAACTGTACGATATAAAATAATTTGATCTAGGTTTTTCAAGAACTAAAACTGATGTTTTTGACAATCAATGTACTACGTAAAGTGACTACACTGAATTTTTTGTGATTAGGTGTGTATTCGAACGACTAGTTGAAAATCTACAAAACTGTTCAAAGCTTAGATTTTGATAGTTCTAGGTATTCTGCTCGAAATTGTAAGTTGATTTCTCTATTAATTTCTGTGACAAAAAGATCACTTTTTTTGTTTTACTTTTTTCTTACTTTATAAGAAAGCATTTTTCCGGCATCTCCTCTTTCGAACAGTGAAAACTCCAGCTCTCTATCTTATTTCTATCAAAAGTTATTTGCAATCAAAGACTGCCACGGTTACTTTTAGATTACCCTATATTTTTAGAGTTAATTTTTTATTTTAAAAAATATTTTCATTTTTTTTTTTTGTTAAAATTTTATATAATTATCAATTTATGCTGATGATACTAATGCTTGTGACTAAAGAAAGAGATCAGCTCTCTTAATATATTTTATTCGAGGATATTTTGTATTTTTTTTCTTGTAAACCTAGTTATTCATTTTCTATTAAATGCAAGACTAACAATGAAGATAAATGAAGCTCTCTCACTGAACGTAAAAGCAAAGACAATCTGAAAAAAGAATCTCTGCTCTGAAATGTGGTTTTATTCTAGTGCAGTCAAGAGATGCTATATATTGCGAAAGATAGATCCGACTGTTTAAATAAACGTAATAAATCTAACAAACAAAGCTCTTATAAAATCTTGCCGATCGCGTTCTAAAGTTGAAAGTTCCTCCTTATTATTACTATGGGATTTGCTTTAATAATAGAATTTATATTAGGCTGATAGATATGTCATATTGAAACATTGTATTAAGAAATTCAGTTAGGCAAAGTGTTTATTTGATTCTAATGAGCATTTAACTTATATTTATATGTAGTATTTTTTATTATTACTATAAAATTAAAGTGTTGTTTAACTTAAAGTATAGTATTCTACAGATCTTTTTCTTTAGTCCCAGACATTAGTGTATCATCAGCATAAATTAATAATCATATAAAGTTTTAACAAAAAAAAAAACAAAAATTAAAATATTTTTTAAAATAATTTCTTCTATGTATTCAGAAAAGTAATATCTAGATTTTTGAAAATGAAAAATTAACTGCAAATATATAAAACTTTTATCATATCATCAAGTAATTGATAATTATTTTTTATTTGGTTGAATTAAAGCATCTTCATTGGTAAGTATGCTCTTCGCCGAAAAGCACTTCATCGAAAGCATTTTCTGGTCACGCACGGCGCTTCAAAAGTGTGGGTGTGGGTAAAATGAGTTGATCTTCTCATGCTGAACAAGCTAGTATAAAAATTAAGGAGGTTCGAACAGTCTAAAGCAGCAAGCGAGTCTTTCGACGAAATGATTATCGGCGAAGTGCATTATATCTTGTACAATCTTATATAGAAATATCAAATCTTCGAAATTGTTTAAATATTTCAATACAAATCAAAACAACATATTGTCGAAGTTATTATTATTCAAAAGATTATCTTATTTATGATTGGCAATCTGGAAGAACACCTTATCAACATCAACGTTATATTCATTATTGTTCGCCAAATATTATAATATCTCGTGAAATAAAAATTATATGTAATGATAAACAACTACGAATAGTCAAATATCCTTTTTGTTCAACAATGTCAATGTAAATTATGTACTAACAATTGTGTTAGTTAAAGATATTGTCAAAAAACAACAAGAACAAAAAAAAAAACAGACTTTAATAAAATTAACAATACTCCTTTCTCTTGTTTAAAGAAAAGATAAAGTAGAAACAGTAAACAAAAAACAAAATGTTTTCGTCCCCTCTCACATTAATACAAAGGATTTAACAAAAAAAAAAAAAAGAGTTTTTTTAAATACATATACATCAGCACGTATTCATTTCTTTCAAGAAATAATAACAATATAAACAATGAGAAAAAAAAACAAACAACAATATGAGATTTATTTGTTTTTTTTTTTTTTTTGTGCAAAGAAAATCGAACTATGTCAAATATTACAGTACTAATGAAAACAAAAAATAAATAGCGATGATAATCACAGAAATTATATTCTTAAACAGCTATTTCATAATTTTTATTAGTTCCATTTTGATTATCTTTTCTTGTTATTGATTGAGATTTTAATGGTCGTCTTGGATAATCGAAAGCAAATGATTGTAATGGATGTGCTTGTCGATAAGATTCTGTACGTAGTGTTAAAGCACTAGTTGTTGATGTTGCATCACCTTGAATATCATTATTTATTGAATTCATTCTCGTTGTTTGTTTATTATTATTTAAATGTAAATCAATAGGTGTTACAGGTAATGGTCGTTGACGTTGACCATGTATATCAAATATAAATTCTTCATTCTCATTTATATTATCATATGAATAACGTGATGATAATGACATATTAGATGAACTATGACGTATATTTGTTTTAGATTTTGATTGTTGATTTTTTATCGATGGAATTGGAGATGATGAAGGTGAAGATGAAGGTGAACTTGATGACGTTGGCTTTGAAAAAAGAAAACAGGTTTTCGATTTAAAGAAATTTCAATTATTGAAATTAGATAATAAAATTTCGGTAAAGATGAAATCAATCAGATCGGATCCAATCAAACCCACGTACAAAATTATCGGACCTGGCGGACTCTCAACATGGTACATTCTTGTTCTTTTTTTTTTTGCTGATTCTATTACACTCAAATCAAGCTCTGAATTAGTCAAAATCTGCCGTCAAATCACTACAATAATAACATAAGAGTGTTGTTTAATTACTATATAGCTTTTCATTATTTATTTCCATAAGTTTTCTTTCTCGTGGTATCTATTGAACAATAGAAAACTTCTTAAGACTTCGGACTCTAGATTAGCTTTGTACATCAATTAACTATCCGTCAGACGGACATAATTAATGAGCTGTATACTCATGTTGCACATTGATTTGAACTACCGCCGATATAGCGGCAGTAAATTGTCAATCGGAGAACAACTATCGGCATGCAACTGTTAAAAAACAGCCTACCGTTTAAGTGTCAAATTATCGTTGGTTGATTGTCGGTATACCGACAGTTTTTATCCGGTTTACATTACATGAATAATCTACTTCTAATGTTACATTCGCTTTATTATCTCTTATGACACTATCAAGTAGACATGAATCTCTGATAAACTAACTTGATACCAATATGAGCTCATCAAAAATGGTAAATACATTATGATGAATTTTGACTATTTTCATGACAGCTAGTGTCCTGCAACTCAGCTCGGAGCATAGGTTCAGGTGCCAGGTATAATTTCATATGTCAGTTAGTTCCGGTTGAGTACCGTAAACAACTGTTCGGACTCGGATATAAAAAAAGTATCGTCCCGAATTCAGTTATGAAAAATTGTACACATGCAGGGCACTGTGGAGAACACATGTGAGCGTAATTTTCATCATAAAAATTGTCGGTATATTATTAACTTACTTGTTGTACAGGAATTTTAATTGGTTTATTATTAGTTCTTGTTTTAGGTTTCGAAACTAAATAACACAAAAAACAAAATGAATTGAATGATTAATAATAAAACTATTACCTTTTTCATCTAATGGATTAACATGAATATTAGATATTGTATTTTTATCTCTAATATCATTATGAACAATTTTTTTCTTTTTACGTTTTGGTTGTTTTCTATCATTGTCTTTAATTTTTTCATATGTTGTTTTTGTTTCAATTTTTTTGGCTGATTTTTTCTTTCCATTTGATAAACGATTCTTTTCATATGCCATTTTTTCAAATATTTCAATATTATAACGTTTTATTTTAGGTGATTTTAATTGTGGATTTAATGTTTGACAAAAAAGATAAAGAAAATTTTTCAAACAACCTTTACTAAATGCATCATGTTGTTCATGATATTTTCCTGTGACTTGTTCATTTGTTGTACGACCTTTTGCAATAAGAAATATATGAAAACCTGTTAAACCACCAACTGGTATTGAAAAAAGACCGATTAATACAAGTAAAATAACACAAATAATAAAACGATAATCAGAAAAACCAATAAATCTTGCTTTTGGTAAATCAGGTGATGTTAATATTTCATTTTCATCAATAGGTACTAATGAATCATGTGGATCAAAAACAAGAGTTGATGTTATAATTTCATGATGACGTTCATGTAGAACATAATATAAACAAAATCCAAATAGAAGTATCATATGAATACAGAGTAAAAATAAAAATTGAAAAAAATAACGATAATTACGACGACCTATTTTAATATAAAACAAAAAAAAAAAACATATAAAAAATTACTTTTCTTTTATGTACATACCAACACAATTATTTATCCAAGGACAATGATGATCGAATGTCTAGAATATAACTCAAATTACAAAAAAAGGATAAACAATTTCCTAACAGATTTTCAAATAGAGTATATGAACAATTTTTTTGGTAACTATTACATTTTTATTTTGTGTTATTTTATATTTAGATAATTTTGAAGTCATACATATCGTAAACTGTAAGAGGATTTCATTTTTTTTTCTTTCTTTATGTCGTAAAACTGCAATCGATTAGTCTCAAAATAAAAACAATCATTTGATAAACTGACAAGGGAACCATTCGAACTGATATCTGCTGTTTGAGCTCATATTAGACCTGTCAATGATGTCGTAGTGAGAAGAGAAAAAGTCGAAAAGGATTTATCTTTATGGATCTTTGGACCCGAGCTAGGATCGTTTTTAATGAATTCTCAGTCCAATTTTAGGTATATACCGAAAAATCAACAAGCAAAGTTTCGACGTAAAATCTTTCACATAGAACAGTCTAATGATTCATAGAATCACCTGAAAGTTTTAACCGAAAAAGATGTTTTTTTTTGTCGACGTATTGAATTTCTAAGTAAGATTGATTTTTGTTTAATGCCCGAGGCAAATGATTAATTTTGGAAATTCGATATCTTAACGAAAGAATATTCTTTTCAGCTGAAATTTTCAGGACATTTTACGGGTCACTCGAATTATCTATGAGTAAAATTTCACGTTGAAATTCTGTAGTTTTTGATTTTTCAGTGTATATCCCTAAAGCCTAGTCGAAAATTTAGCTTTAACATACGAACTGATTTGAATAGTAGATTTTATTCGATGATATTTGCTGTACAAACTGATGCACTTCAGAGGTTCAAACCATGACTTATAGAGGCGTTGGAGTACAAAACAAAGTGGAAGTCAAACTCAATTCCGATTTTCTTTCATGTTCATAGACTTTGACGAGACGTCGTTGGAACCTTCAAAGTGAATCAATCTATTCAAAAAAGTTCATATGTTAAAACTGAACTTTCAACAAAAGTTTTAGTTGACTCCGTGCCTTATTGTACTCTAGAGTTGGCAGTCCTGGTAAAAAGATCGTAACTTGGTTCCAAAGGTCCACGAGGACGAATCGTTTTAGGATTTTTTCTCGTTTTACCGAGCCTTCTATGGTAGGCTCAATATGAAATCAGATGGCAGGTATCAGTTCGAATGGTTCTTTCGTAAGTGGAAAATTTTCCAGTAAAACAAGAAATAAATTCAATTAGAAATCTTATAAATAACAGTCCTAATGCCCGCTGTCAAAGTATAAAATTTCTTCGTAGTTGGTTAACCTAATCTTTTAGTGATTTCTATTTTAAACTTTTGAAAGAAAAACAACATATAGCTGTTTGTTTGAAGTATGTACTTTAAACTTTTTTTTTTTTGCGATGTTCTATTCTGGTAAGATTTGCAAACAATCTTATATTTTATTGCGATAAAAAAAGAAACATAATCTCATAAAATAATAAACATAAGAATTCTTTAATAGACTCTTTTCTTTTTCTGTTGTTTTTTTGTTTCAAACAATTTAAGATTAATCTTACATCAATACATCGTTCACAAGTTGAACAATGTGAACATCGTGGTGGTCGAAAAAATTTACATGTTCGACAATATTTGATATTAATTGATCCTAAAAATAGAATTTTAAATATAGTGATATTCAAGAAAAAAAAAATATATATATATAAATTTTACCTTCTTTAATATGAACAATACGTGCTGGAGGTTCATATGTATCATCATCATCATCATCTGTATCAAAGACACCTTTTCGTTTTGATGGACGAACATAATAACTTATATTTGAAATTTCATTTTTCAATGATTGTTCATAAACACCCTAGTAAATGAAAAGAAAAAAAAATCGGTTTATTTTTGTTATTACAAAAATAAAATTTACTGGATCCATAAATGTTGCAAGAATAAAATTTCCACAAACAAGAACAAATAAAAAACAATGTAAAATAAGAATTGGTAAATATGATGGTAAAAGATGTTTAATTTCTGGTAAAATACATAACCAATATGTAAATGATGTACTTAATAAAAGAACCCATGTAAACAATGCTGGAAGACGTTCTGTTGTGCATAATTTTTGATAACGACGATGATGAGATTTTAGTCTTGTTCGTGCTTCAATATCTGACACATATGATGATTTTGTTACCATTTGCTGTCGTGCTGCTTGTGGTGACATCGATATACATTCGATAGTCAATCTGAAATAATCGAACTAAATCGATCTGAAATTAGATGATATACCAATGAGATTATTTTGCTTGTAGATGTATGTATATATATATATATATATATATCAATCATCTTTGTAGGCATGTGTTTACTGCCATTAATATTATTCTTACATATTGCAAATGGTAACGTCGATGTTTCGAGGTCGTGCAATTATAAGGGCACAAGCGAAAAAAAAAAGAAAGAGAAGATGTGTATAAGTCGCATATATATCCATAAAAAAAAAACGAAAAGAAGAACGAATAGTTTTTTCTTTTATTGTGGATGTGAAAGAAAAGAGATGATGAAAAAACAGAACACTTCCATTTATATGTTATATTGGGAATGAACCATATGTGACAAAAGAAAAAAAAGAAAGAAGTGATTATCAAAAGAAGAAATAAATATATATATATATATATACCGACGGGAGACCAGTAGCAATTAGATGTTGAAAAGAAACTAATTTCATAGAATAACAGACAAGAAGATCACAGTACTGCAGTTATATGAACAAAATAAATGTCATAGATGTATCAATAAGACTATTATTTTGTTCTCTGTACCACAAAGAATTAATCTATCAAGAGAAAAAAAAACAAAAACAAACATATTAATATCAATTTTAACATTGTTTCATCAATCATCTGCGGGAGACTAATTTAATAACTAAATATACTTGAAGGAAGCAAACAAAAATAAATGACATAAAAAGATTAATGAGAACTAATTATATACACTTACGTAAACATAGCAAATATAATTAATATATTCCAAAGACCAATAAATATTCGAAAATATTGAAGACTTATAAGAAATTCACGTATTTTATCACCTAAAATAAACCAATGAAAATAAAAGAATAAAAAGGCTTCCAGTCAGTTCAATTTCTGCTTCTTAAAAAAAAAATCATCATTTTTGTTTCAAATTATAAAACCATAAAAACTCATACTTATTTCTATAAATAAAAAAGAAAATGATCATAATTAGCATTTCGTATATTGACAATCATTATATTCAAATTAAAAATCATAATTTCAAGCAACATACAATCAAAATATAGAAAAAAAGAATTCATTCAGCATCCTGTAAACTCGAACACAATAATTATATTGTTAGTCACGAGATGCTATTTTCAATAATAAAAAACAAAAGTCACGATCAAAAAAAGATTTATCGTCGATATTCTTACTGTGACATATAAATTGTTGTTCTCCAATCGATAATCTACAGTAGGTATACCATCATTACTTATGAGTAATGCAAACAAATATGTGACATGAACTGAAGACCTTAATTAATAAATCATTTCATGTTTTGTTTACTTTTCTTTATCAAAGAAACAAGAAAACAAACAATTTCGTCTACAATTTTTCTTCTTTTTTTTTTTTAGTGCTTCACTTTTAGTTATAGAATAAATAATTCTCTGCTTTGATACTATTATTTCAACTATGCTTTCATACAAAATATAGATTCTCTTTATAGGTCAAAAAAAAAAAAACCTTGAAGTAATATTATTTATAATATATAAAAATAATAAAATATATTAAATTATATAGAACATTTCAAAAGATTGTTCGTTTGACTTTTCTAAAAGTTATAATTTCAATGGAATGTTTCTATTATGATGCTTACATATATACTTAGGATTATATGCGAAAAAATTTTTAAAATCTATTCAGATTGTTCTTCAAATGATGTAATCGAAGAAACTTTTCATGTTATTTCAATAATAATTGAAATTTATTCTCATTGAACATCAGATTTCGTTAGTTATTAGTTCAATTATACTTGTCTGTTTAAACTTCTATCAAGTTTTGTGTTCAATGAATGTGCATTGTCAATTTCTTAATGCTTGAAAATAATTTCATATATAATTAGGGCGTTATTGACTGAATAGATTTGGACAGACTGATTTTCATCTTGTATTCTACATTATCATTGGTGATAAATCATAGTTTGAATTATCCTAATGATAAAATACAATAGAATTTTGCAAAGTTGGAATGTTGTAAACTAATTCATGGACAATTCAATATCATCGAAACAAGAGATCAGACAATTTTTTTTTTTTACAAAATTTAATTTCATCAAGTTCATTCCATTATAATCTAGTAGATGGAAGTTAGCATACCAATAGTTGCCTAATACAAATTTTCAAACTATATCAGCAGAGAAATAATAAAAGACCGGTCTTTAAGATGTCAATCTTCATTATAAAAATGCGAGATTACATGAAGCATGAGATATTAATGTATTTTTAACAAAATATCATATTCGTTAAATCTGAATTCATATAACTTCTTTCTACCTTCAAAACTCAAATATCAATTGTTTTAAAACAAGGCATAAATATTCTTCCATGAAACACGATCTCAATAATGATTTCCATGATCTGATTTAATCTAATGCACAATTGAATTGTTCATGAGGAGGAATACTTTTAGAGGACAATCCGAGACCTAATTGTCGAATAGTTGTCTAAAAGGTTAGCGCAAAACAAAAAATACTTTTATAATATGCCTTTATTTCATCATATTGCAATATTAAATATATCACTCTTTAAAATTTTTAATTACATTTCTTACCAACAGATGGATTTTCAACTATGAAACCAACTTCTTTGCGTTTTCTATCAATAATAAGATGTGATAAAAAACAAACAAATAAGCAAAATCAAAAGACATACAATTTAATATTAATTATAGCACTTGCATTGATCAATAAAGTACTAAATAATAATTCTAAATATTAAAAAAAAAACTTATCTTTAAAAAAACTCACAAAATAATAATTATTGTTGAAATCATCTAAAAGCAAAAATAAATTTATAAATACAAATCACAAATCATTTTTTATAAATAAATAAATAAATAAGTAAATATATCATGCCGTATGCACTCACAAACAAAAAATTTTTTTTTTAATTTGGACATTAAAAAAGAAAAACAACAAGGCTCATTGTACAATAATGTTGACTAGATTTTGGTTTTTATTTCTCGGGAAAAAAAAAAAACGAAGTTCAATATTCTTCATTATAGAAAAACATAATCATCAGAAATAGAATGTGATTGTACATTGCTATTATCATGCAATGATCGACCAGCATCATCCCATGAATCACGATATGTAGTATTATTCATTGATGGATTAATAAGAAAATTTTTTCCATTATTAGTAACTTTTTTTGTTAATGGTAATGGTGAACTATTTGCCGATGATAATTTAGTTACACGAAGAAAAACATCTTCATCATCATTTAATGATGATGGATAATCACAATTTAATGCACGTGTATGACTTTCTTGAAATGTTCCACGTTCTATTCGAAATATTGGACATGTACGTCGATCATCAGATGCCATATGACACACATGATTCCACTAAATAATAGAAAAATAAAATAATAATAATAATAATAATAATATGAATTTTAACTTTAAAGATTTTAGAATTTTGATACATTGATTAATCTTCGAAAGTTACTATGATAATGAAGGATTTTGAACTTATCAAATATTTTCTTTATCAAAAGTGTTTCTTTTTTTACTAACATAATAATTATATAAACTTGAAACAAAATATTATAATACCGTCCTCTAAGTCATGAGTAATTATTACGAACAATTATATCTTTTATTATAATCTTCTTTCTTTTTAAATTAACATGAAATAATAATGTGGATTTATCATGAATAGATAAAAAAGAATTTGATTTCATTGATAAAAAGAAAGCAATACTGAATTTTTTTTCAGACTGTTCAAATTTAAATATTTAGACATGCAAGTAATTAATTCTATCATCATATCTTTTTCCATTGGAATTGCCTTGTGTATATTCATGAAAGTGAGATTCTGTTGAGTATTAAATTCTTTTATGATGATTGAAAATTGATTATTATGAGAACTTCTTTGTTAAATTATTATTCTATCTATTAATGTTCTCTATCTTAATCATTCATTAAACAAAAAAATAAAATAATATTTACTTGTGCACTGAACATTTCAAAATCAGCTTTATCTCGACAATAGAATCCTAATGTACAATTTGGATCCATTTTTCTTGCAGTTAATATTTTTGGTGATGAACATGAATAACTCTAAAAGAAAAATATTCTTCTTTAAACAAAAAAAAAAAATTTTTTTCATACCGATGTATCAAATGTATCATCAAGTACATTAACTGTTGTTTGAATAAAATGTGGATCAAGATTAATAAAATTATCATCTTGCAAACCAATTATATAAACAGCATGACGTGGACTACCACCAATAATTCCAACTGTTTGAGGTAATTTAAGAGCTTCTTTTAAATAATCTTCATAAATTAAATCAAGTTCATGTAAACCTAATCTTATTGGTATAAGAATTAATACAGCTGTTGACCAACGTGCAGAATTATTTTCTGTTGTTACAGAATCTAATGATGGATAAATTGAAGTTTTTTTATTTGTATTAGTATTATGATCTAATAATGGTGCACTACATAAATCATTAACATCTTGTCGATAGACTATAAAAAACAAAGATAGATGAGACAAAAAAAAAACAACAACAAAGACAATGATTAATATCTTACCAATAGCATCTTGACTAATATAAATACGAAGTATTTCAGGCATTTGTTTTGCTTCGATAGCAGCTTGAATAGCTTCTTTTAAACAATGAGCAGCACTCACTGGTCCAAAAAAATCACCCGGACGAATACCATGTGATGTACCGAGTTCAACAATTCTATTTGAAAACAAAAAAAAGAAAGAAATTTTCATTAAATATTTTACATTAAAGATATTATACTTATGAATTCCAAATGGACATTTCGGATTTGGAAAATCACCAAATAATCGAATAGTATCAGTATAAACTTTTGAAAGACGATTTATACGATTACCATTTCGAATACAATCAATTGAATTTCGTTTTGGACCTTGACAAACAAAAAAAACACAATAATAAAAAAATGTGGATGAAAAATTATTATTTATTTATTTATTTTTTTTTTTATAAATATAAATCATCATACATTTATCTGATACTTGAATATTTGAATAATGTGAATTAATTGTATTTGTCATATGTATAAGGAATGTTTGAGCAAGTAACATTTGAGCACAACGTATCATACAACCCCAACCACCATCTGATGTAATTATATCTCCATTACGTGAACCCATTAATGGTTCAAATTGTTTTCGATATGAAAAATAAATTCGTTGTGAAAATGATTTTAAAAAATTTGCATAAGATTGTTCAGATGGTGGACGAGGTATATCATCGTATGATGTTTCTAAAGAAAACAAAACGATATTATTAATTGAATTTAATCAAGGACAAACGAAGAGGGCGGTAGAACTCTTGTTGGATCTAAAATTCTTGGACCATGGACTCGTACTTTTAAATCGTAGGTGTATACATAGAAGAGTCAGCTGTATGATTTACTTCACAGCAAGATACTTCAAATCGAAAAAAAGTGTGTCAAACAATTACTCATTCTACAGGTTATTTTTAATGAAAACTTCAATTTGAAGTGTTGTTGAGTACTGAAATAACCTCTGTTGCAAAAGTCTTTAGACAAAATGTTCGTTCGTTTTCCGATCACTTAAAAGCAACTAGTGCGAGTCAAAAGCAGTTAGTAAGACTCAGAATTTTGTGCTCTTTCCGAATATGGACTCAGAAATGTTGTGTCTGTTTTTGTTCGAGAGTAGTGAGGAAATGTTTGAAAGGCTTAAAAAATTAGTTTGGACGGAACGGGTGTGCCGAAGTTTCTGGACACAATGTTTGTTCTTTTTTGGCATGCTTGAAAGTATTTTAGACGAGTGGAAAACTATAGGTTATTACCAGAATCTTATGCTCTTTCCGAATATGCACTCAGAAATTGGATGTCTGTTTTTGTTTGGGAGAAGTGAAGGAATCTTTGAAAGGTCTAAAAATTGGTTTGGACGACGAATAAACAGGGTTTTTGCTAACTCCCATAAATCCCTTTGCGAAGGTGCTAAAAATTGTCGGAGTCGGTGATTTTGTAGAGCGAACACTTCTTTACAAAACGTGATATCGCACTAAGCTCTAGCTTGAACCTATAAGCATATTCTCAAGAACTACTTTCTACGTAAAACGCGCTTTCGTCAAAAAGTCGATTTTCCAAAATGAGGGTGATACAGAAAAACGAAAATTTAGGTACCTTATTGGAAGATAAAAAGAAAGTCAAATAGTGCGTTTTGTAGGGTAAATTTTGCTCTACAAGCTAATTTATCAACAAAAATTTCAACTTTTAGTTTCGGATCCCAATAGTGAAAATGTACGAAAAAATTTTCCGTCCAAACTAATTTTTTAGGTCTTTCAAAGATGTCCTCACTACTCTCGAACAAAAACAGACACAAAATTTCTGAGTCCATTTTCGGAAAGAGCACAAAACTCTGAGTCTTCCTAACTGCTTTTGACTCCCACTAATTGCTTTTAAGTGATCGGAAAACGAACGAACATTTTGTCTAAAGACTTTTGCAACAGAGGTTAAATATTGCTCTAAATCAGCATTAGAATCATATAGTTATATTATTAGTTTTCTTTATTAGTTTTTAATATCTCAAGAAAGGAAATAAAACAGCATGAGGCTTTGATCAATTATGACAGCTTGAAGGAAGAACTATAATATTAATCTTTTGCACTTTTTTTTAGAGGTCAACTCGATGACATAAGAGAATTAGAATTAAAAAGTACGATTTAATTCAAAATGAATAACATATTTGGAATTAACGTAAAAAAGAAGTGGAGTCGCTTTATGTATTTCAAAATGGTTTTTTTTCTCGAAAAACTCAGGTGATGCACCCCGAAGGAAGCAGTTGAAACGATGAATTTAATCAAAATAATGTTTCATAGGTTCAGAAAATATGTTTGAATGATTTTTTTCTAATTAAATTCACGTTTTTGAATACCAATAAAAGAAAATCTAGTAACAAAGTTCATTTCTAAATAAATTAAAAATTTTATACTTTTGTAGCCGTTCTTTAAAGCTGTCAAAATCGCAAGTTGTTTTTTTTTCTTTATCGAAAAATGGCCTGTAGGATGAATAGTCGATTGATATCATTTTTTGGTTCAAAATGTCTTGCTGTGGAACAATTTGCGAATATCTTCTATGTGAAATTCTACATCAAATACGTCATGAATGAAGAGTAACACTAAAGATGGTTCTTATTACATTCCGATCATTTACCTTCTTTTCCATTATATATTTTACCAAGGAAATATATTGGTGATTCATTTGTACGAAAATTTGGTCGTATTCTAACTCCCCAACCTGTAAGATAAAAAAAGTTTAAAAGAAAACAATATAAATCCGAACTTACGATATTTCATATGATTCAATGCTGCTGTAACTTTACTTTTAAAAAATTTATTATTATTTGATGATTCTTCATTTGTTATTATTGGTCCTATCGGTTCTGTTGATAGTATACGTTGAGAACTAGTCGATGGACTTCTAATGATTGTCATAACAAAACGATCATCAGAAGGTGGTGAACTATTTGTTTTTTGAATTGGTGTAGAAATTCTAAGAAATGGAGATGAATTTGTTTTTGAAATATTTGATGTAGTAAGTGATGATGATGTTGCTGATAATTGTGAAGATCGATCTTGTTGTGGTGACATTGGTTTAACAGAAACAAGATCAGGTGAACGAAGATGTGAACTTGATTGTGTTCTATGTCGAGAATTAAAGTAATCATTTGTATTATCATCATGAATTTCAAACATTTTCGTTGATGACGATTTGAAAAACATTTAAATATGAGAAAGATCAATCAATCTTTGTTTATTATTGTTTTTTTAATGTTTATATCAATATCTTCATCATACACCTTAGCATTGATTCGTAGAGAAATTAGATCAAATTAAAGAATAAAGAAATGATTAAAAAAATAAAAGATGTCGCTGCTATTCATATGACATCAAACAATAGATTAGAATGTGACGACAAATATATAATCTTATCATAGTATGAGTAATAGAAAAAACAATGATTAAATACATTTATCATTCGTTTGAATTGTTATACTATAAAAAATTTGCAACTAATATTTAATGTTCTCAATATGAGGAATTGTGGTCAACATCTGAATCATTTTCAATGATAACACTCAGATAAAAGCAAAATCCAGTATTATAGTGACATACTTAAACAGGACTTCGAAATACACATGGCTAAAGAAATCGATTGACTTACATTCGGTAGAGGAATAGTGTCCAACATATATATATATATATGTGCCCGGGTAAAAAAGTCTGACGAATAGGTGTGTGCCGAGCGGGGGAAATCAGACCCTGAATCTTGGTGACTATATCTTATTCTAATATTTTACATATATCTAACTGTAAGATACTACTTTAATTAATATGTGAAATAGTAAGCGTTGAAAGTCGTCGAACAAGTAAACTCGTATCGTATATTCTTTTCCTACCAGTGTTCATTTAATTAGATAATTATTTTGTTAATATTATATCAGAAGAGACGTGTTTGTGACATAAGTATACGTTTTCTTATCTTTCTTCCATTTTATATTCTTTCGTTTATAATCATTCCTTTCTTCTTCTTTTCACTCTATTTAAGCAGCTGGGGTATTATTGATGTGGGTGTTAATGGATGACATAAATTACATACACCCACAAACATCCGCACGTCATATGGTGTGTCTCTTCCAGATTCAAATTTTGAGATGGTGCACAGATACATACAAGTCTTTGTTTGAATCGTTATAGTCAATAATAACTTTGCAGCTGTTTTACATGCTGAAAAGTTTTTAAATTGAAGAGAAAATTTTGCTCCACAATTTAACAGAAATGAAATTGTTTGATCTGAGCGGCACAGATAAAAATGAATTTTAAACAGATTTCGCTTTTAATTAAATTTAATTTAAAAATAAATTTTCATTTCCTATAAGAAAATATAATTTTTTATTTTTAAGTTGACAATTTTTTGTTTATTGAGTATCAAATTTCTGAAGAAAACATTTATTATTGAGTTATATTTAATTGAACAATAACATAATTTAAATGAGCAATAATGAAATTTAGCAATAAATTTACTGAATAAGCAATAATTATATTGAATGAGCAAATAATGATATTGAATCAATGGTAACTATAATGAATGAACAATAAATATATTCAATGAACAATAGATATATTGAATGAGCAATAATTTATTTAAATTAAAGGTAAATTTTATATAAAAAAGGGCAATATGGATTGATTTTGTTATGGCACATTCCAAAGATGTGCTATAAGAGAGAGTTGTATTATACTATACATGTGTATTTTCGTTATCTTTCTCTTTGTCAGGCTGGAAGTTGTACCGAGTTTTCTGGATTCGACTAACGAATTGTGAGCCATTCTATCATCTCGAATACTGAACTGTTATTCGAGATGATAGAATGGCTCACAATCCGTTAGTCGAATCCAAAAAATCCAATGCAATCCCAACCATCAGGTACATTCCCATATTGCTTTCTCTTGAATTCTTCATTTCTTCCTTTCATATGATCATTGAGGTATATTCCGTAATCTCAGACATATATCTACGTATGTGATAACACGGAGGCTCTTATTTTTCGGAAATAAACAGCTTATACACAAGAACATATTACGAATCTAACACATTTATTTATAAAAATACGTAAAAAAAAAAGAGGCAGATCATTTAAAGCAAAAAAGCTTTATTGACACAATAATATATTACTTTTTTTATTTTCAGTTGTAACTAAAACTAATGTAGTTTTTCTTTTTTTTTTATAGGTAAAATATGAAATTACTACTGCTATTTAATGAGTTAATTATTGTCCATTTAAGAATATAAAATTGCTCAGATAAAGTTTTCTTTTTATTGCTTACAAATCATTGCTCATTTCAATATTTTTATTGCTCAAATAAATATTAGCCTTTATTATTCTATCGCACAGGAAATACATAAGTCAAAGAATCCTTCATTATGTTCGCTTGAAACTTAACTCAATAAAATTTAACAACGTAATATATACATACTTTAAATAATATCTATGGCCAGATCAATTAATTGAGAACATTTGTGAACTCTACAAATTCTTAGATTCAACTAGACGTGAATTAAAGTTAAATACAATATAGGTATGAATGAGAAGTCCAACAATAAATTCTTCTTGTAGATCGTAAGATGATAGCAAAACAAAAGGTCTCGTTTTGGGGCAAAGATAAACTTCTGGAAAATCGATTTTTTGAAGTCCGGCCTTGTTGCAAATTTCACCATTGATATAACCTCTGACATGGAGTCAATTTTGAAATTCTTGGACGTTTTTTTACCATACGATTACGAAGTTATTTGCTAATTAAGTTTAATTAGATTTAAGCTGAAAGAACCAATAATTTTACATATATTCATAGGAAAAGAACTTATTCAAAAGAAAAATATTCCTTATAAAGAGTCAAAGATAGTCATACTCGCATTGTCGTTGATTTCATCCATGTGTTGTTGTCTAATGGCAATGTTAATTAGAAAAGACCTAATTCGGATACTCTGGTTTATGTGTCCAGAGAAAATAACAACTAATTATCTGGTTATTTGACTGATAATAGTCCTCTGCATTTATACAGTATATAATTGGATACATATGAAATATAAGTGGAAAAATCCTAAGTAATAGACATAGAAAATTCTATCGTATTAACAAACTGCGTAATTGATAGTCCTGTAATCAGTTAGTTACTATATGATATATAGTTACAGGAAAATTGCTTGAGTACAAAATTTGTTACATGTTATTTTTTTTATCAACAAATAAATAAAAACTTACTCTCTATTATTTTGTATTTGTAAAGAAAATCGATTAATAATTTTGATATATACATTTATCATTGTATAAAAGTATACTCACTAAATTTTGAATCATCCACGTTGAGAACTTTTCCTCTCATAAAAGAAATCGAACGAAAAGTGGTCAAATACCCATTATCAATACTATAGAAATGTCAATCTGTTTTATTTCTTGTCTTGCTATTGTCAAGTAACTATAATAATTTGTTCTTTCTATTCCTGGCGTTATATATATATATATATATATTTAAAATGATCAAGAATAATATATCAATTATTTATAACTTCTCAAATGCAATAATACGAAACATTTTTCAGTTACACTCAATGACTCAATTATTATTTATAATATAATAAGTAAATAATGAGTTAATATATATCCATTGGATGCTTATTAACAATCAACAGTTCTAATTATGTGAGATAATTGGTTTTTTTTATAGTCAGAAAGAAAAAAAAAAACAATTTTTTATTCATTTTTAAAATAACACAAATTTATATTGTATTTAATTCTGGTTGTTTATCAATTATTTCCTGTTGTACAGGCTCAATCATTGATTCTAATTGTTGTTGTCTCCATTCTTTTAAATATGTTGTATTTTTTTGTTCAAATGGATCAACAATTAAAAACATTTGAACAGCTCCATCTTCATAACCAACAACTAATGCTTGTCCATCATATGTTCCTATTGCTTGTCGAACTTTTGCTGGACATCTCATATCAGCTATTTGTCGACCATCAATAGAACGAAAAATACGTATTGTTCGTTTACCTTTATGATAATAAATAACATGATTATTGGTTGGAGTAAAAAATGTTATTACATCAAATACACCTTCAGCAACTTTACCAATTAATGTACGAACTACTTTTCCATTTCGAAATTCAAATATTTCAAGACCACCACGAGTAGGAGCATATAAACCATATTTACCATCAGATGATATTTGACCACTCCATTTTGGTAATGTTAAATGAACCTATGATTAATAAAATTATTATTTTTGAGTAAAGTTAAAATTTAAAAAATCTAATGGAAACAAACTCAGGTTTTGTTCCTTCACTTTTTGCTTTTGAATAGAGTATGGGTGTGGGTGTAGATATAGGGTGCAGTTGTAATCGGAAACATGAGTGCTATGGTCACTTTCGCTATCATCCAATGACACACCACACCCACATCCCAAACCAGCACCCATTGGATCCTACCTGGATCCAGAAATTCTGGGACCAGATGGGCTCTATCCCAAATCCACATTCCACCCATTAGAATCTGTTGGGTCCAAGATTTTTGGACTCAGTCGAATTGTACTTTGATACTTTCAATGAAATTTTCTAATCAGAATAAGATAATCGACTCAAAGACACCAGATACTTTTCCCGCGTTTTTTGTATTTGGTGACTAGCGCGCCTTAGTATTTCTCAGACGAGTTGTCTGAGAAACGTGTAGTGTAGAGACCATCGGGTCCCAGGGTTTCGGATCTGGATCCAACCCGCCTGGCGCTACTGCCCGTACCCACACTACTCTAGAAAAAAAGTCTCAATAGTACGTTTTATAAGGGTAGCATCTGCTCTACAATTTGATATATTAATAAGAGTGTCAACATTTACTTTCCGGTTGCAATAATGAAAGCACAAAAGTGTACGAAAAATTTTTTTTGTTCAAACTACTTTTTGGACCTTTCAAAAAATCATCTCATTAGTCTCGAGAAAATTTCTAAGTCTAGATTTAGAAAGAGTACAAAATTCTGGTCATAACCCATAGATTTTGATGCCTCCAGAATACTTTCAAGGAAGCCAATAATAAACAAACATTTTTTGTCGCACAAATTTCGGCCCATCTGTTAGTTCAGGTTCGGACAAATTTTTTTCTCTAGTTCCAGTTCTCGAAAATCTTCATATTTTAGTCCTGCGCATCTTTTAGTCGAGACTGTAAGTTTTAACTTCAAACCTAATCAACACTTCTATGTTGGCTATATAAAATGCCAATATAATTAAACCTATTTTATACCTTTTTATCTCTAACATTCATAACAACACCTTTATCTACATCAATTAATCCAATAAGAAAAGGTTGTTTTGGTATCATAACCATTGAAATAATATCTTTATAACCATTATAATTTAATTTAACATTATGCATATGTTCACCAGTAACTGGATCATATAATGAAAGAACATCAAAATTTTTTTTCTCTTCAATAAATATTAAATATGTATCATCAGTTGTACATATAGTTTTTTTTGGTTCATTCATACGTTTAATATTAAATGATAATTCATAAATTAAATCACCATCAGGTATTGCATATGAAATAGCTCGAACAATTTGTCCAATTTGTGCATTATTTGAATTTGAATTATTTGTTGCACTTGGAACAATTGTAGACATTGGTTCACAACTGACAACTAAAATCTTTAAAAAAAAAAAAAAAAAGCCTAAAATTTTGAGAATTTTATTATTATTTTCATACCATTGTTTCAGCCGTATGAAGAAGTAATTGAAAAATATTTTTAATTGGTGTTATAAATGTTGTTTTTCGTTCTTCAATATCCCACATAACAAAATTACCTGATTCAGCTGCTGCACCAAATAAACCATTTGAACACAAAAGTGTACCTTAAAAAAAAAATGTTTTTTTTTTTTTTTTTTTGTTTTTTCATCATTATTCTTTACATTGATATATTGATCCATGTTGACTAGCAACTAATTGTGCTTGTATATGACCAGTTTTCATATCAAATAAACATAATTGTGTACGTGTTTGTGCCATGATTATTTGTGTATCTGTTGATATATGTAACATTTCAATAGCTTTATCCATTTGTGATATTGATATAGATTTTTCTCGTGCATTTTCTAAATTCCATACTTTTGTTGTTTTATCCATACCGGTTGTTATAACATAATTATTTCCACCACTACCTGTTGATAAACCTTTTAAAACAAGTATACGACCAAAATGTGAATCTAATGAAACTAATAATTCTCCCCAATCAATTTCAAATACATAAACTGTTGATTTAACACAAGCTATACAATAACTAAATTAGAAAATAAATTATTATTCAATATTTTGAAGCAAAAACAAAAACAAAACAAAACAAACCGATTATCATGTGAAAATGCTGCAGTATATGTTAATCGTTTAGTACCACTCATTATATTACGTACACTACCAGGTAATAAACATGTTTTCCATAAATAGGAACGAAATGAAAAAATTTTAAAACCTTTAAATGTAACAGCCATGAGATAATTTTCATCATTACTTAATATAAATGAAAATATACTAAAACAAAAAAAATAAATAATTAAAATAGTGAAAGGTGTTAATCTTCATTTTCAAATCATCAATCAGATTTAATTGTGATAATTCTTTTGTTAATTAATTTTGAATAGGAATACCAAATCAGATGTGAAAATGGGACAGTCCTGTATTCACAATTGTTTTTTTTTATGTGGTATATATCTATTCCATTTTCTAATTGTTTAGGACTTGATGAAAAACTCAAACCATTAACAGTTCAGGCGATAGTAGGAAGTCTTGACGTTTCATGAAGTTTTACGAAATCTTGAAATCTGCTGTTTTTCTCCTCTTGATCCAATCGTTTACAAAACAGCGAAATACTTCGCCGATCGAAACGGAGAAAAAATCATCTGAAATGATAATGGTTGTTTGACCTTGAAAGGAGTTGAGGATCACTAGACTAGAATAATTTCCAAAATGATACGTGCTCTTATTGGAATTTTCAGTGGATATTCCTTGTAAGATTTAAGTTTTCTGGCAAAATTAGATTACTGAATTTTGCCTAAATAAAACTCTCGATTAGACTAACTTGTAAAAATAAATTTTACAGCTTCTGAGAAGGTTTTTTTTTACAAGCTGTTCTAATCGAGACTTTTATTTGGTTAAAGTTTCCGATTAAAATTCGATATCTTCGCCAAATATCAATAAAAGTATGTATTCTTTTCGAAGTTATTCTAATATATTGATCCTCTACTCGTAGACCATGGTTAAGTAGTTGCATGTTGTTCCGCAGGATATCCGTAAGACACTATGCTCCAACTTCAGTATATTACTAGCGATGGAATGATCTTGAACAAATAACCAACGGCTGTGTTATTCACTTAATTCAGTCATATAGATTTATAACTCGGGATTTGAAAAACTTATATTTTTTGTTTTGAATTATTAAATATTTCGTGCTTTCATCGTTCTTTTACGAATAATTTCTCGAAATTTCTTTTATCATAAAATTACCGATCTTTATTTTCGAATAATTGATGATCAAATGCCCATATACGTTCAGTAGAATAATTAATTGGATGTGGTCTATTAACATATACTTCAACATTATTATCATTAATTTCACAACATGTATACATTCGTCGTTTATCACGTGTTAATACAAGTGCACTATGAAAATTTTTATGACCACCAGTTAAACAACGTTGTTCATTATTATCTATTGTATTATTTGAATGATCAGAATTTGTAATAAAATAATAATCAATTGTAAAACGATCACGTGGTACTTCTTGATCATCTCTAACCTCTTCAGAACGACATACAATTTCAATTTCTGGTCCAGGTAATACTTCAATTTGAATTATATGATAACGTGTTGGTTGACATGTAAGTAATTCACCTTAAATTTTAATTAAAAATAAAAATCTAATTATAATTTTCAAATAAAATTCATATCTTTACCTTTATTTGTATATACTTGATACATTTTAGATGTCCATAATGCAAAATGTGTATTACTTACAGCTGCTCCTAATAATGGATCTAAAGGTTGTTGTTGTCCAAGAGCTGATTTAACTTGAGTTTTATTTGCATTTCCAGGTGTTTGATAATCACGTAAAATAAATTCTCCTGTTAATAAATTACATATAATATATTGATTACTTATTGTTGTTGTTACACAATAACGTTGATCAGGTCCAACAGATAAATATGTCATAATACCTTCAATTCTTGGATCAATTATTCGTACAATATCACCACTTGATAAATCAAAAACAATAAATTTATTCGATACAGTAAGAAGATGTTGGCCAGCTGAAACAACTTCAAGACCATAAACAGCAAATTGATGTGCTTCTAATGAATAAACAAGTGGTCCACCAGGTGATGGTAATGTATTAAAAGCTGGTACAAGACCCATATGTTGTAAACCAATACTTTCACATTGATCAATAAACGAAGCTATTTTACGACATGTTGTATAAAATGGAAGAAGCCGACCAATTATTTGACATACTAAATTATTTGGATCAGCAGCTAAAACTGAACTTGATAAACGAAGTGCATCACTCATTAATTTAACCTATTCAAAAAAAAAAGAAAGGAAATTTTCTTATTTACAAAGAAGAACTATTCATACTTCTTTATCAAAATTAAATTCTAATGAATTTTCATAATCAAATATACAACTATTTAATGGCATACTAGATAATTTTGCATGTATAAAATCATAATTAAATAAAACATGATTATATAAATCATCTTCACGTTGTGCACGTGTTAATTGAAATGGTAATTCACTTAGTTTACGTAAATTATAACGTATAGTTGAAGAATTAACATTTGATGTTCTATTATTTGTTGTAAATATAACTGGTTGAGCTGGAACTTTACGATCAGCTTCACCATCAGTTGATGTTAAATTAAACATACGTTTTTGATTATCAGAAAATTGAAATGGTTTTGGACGACCTGCCCATATACCCAAAAAAAAATCAGCCATTTGTGAATGATATTTTCGACGTGTATCAGGATTTGCTAAATAACGTTCATGAGAAACTAAAATTCAAAAAGAAATACGTTATTGATTGAATAAAATCATCTTGAATTATTATCCGATTTTTAAAATCAATGGTTTCTACAGAATATTTATTGCAAATTTGCGATTTCCATTAGGTTTTTATTGCTCTATATCTGCACTTCGAAGGGCGTGAGTGTAGGATGCAGCTGTGACTGAAAACGTGAGTGCTATTGTCACTATGTTTTCTGTCATTCAGGGACACACTACACCCACATCTGTGAGAGGAAAGACTGTCAGAAAACTTCGACTTGAGTCGTACATGCACTATTTTCTTTCGAAAAACAAAAGGACTTTTCTTTTTTTTTTAACCTTCTGCAAATTGTCGATGATACCAACAAACAACAGAAACACCATCTGCTTCACGTTCAACTAAATAATTTGGTAAATCATTTCGTATACGTGTCCATAATAATGGTGGTATACGTCGAATAGGTGGTAAATGATATTGATAAACATCATTTAAAACAGTTTCATCAAGTGATATTAAATCTTCTAATTCAGCTTCACTTATACCTGATCTTGATGCTGTTATATATGATAAAGCATGTTCAACTAAAATATGTCCATGTTGATTTTCAATTCGACCTAATAATTTATTTATTGATGTTGATACAGTTTTAGCTAAATCTTTTTCTTGTGTTTTTGTATAAGATTTCCATAATTTTATTTCATCAAAAACTAATTTAACATATAACGGACTATTACATTCAGCAAGACGTTCATGAACAAGTGCCCTATTGATTAAAAATTAAATCATTTTAAAATCTATGAATAAAAATAAATTACAAAACTAAATATACACAGAATCCAAAATACCTAACCGGTACACTAACAGTATTGAATATTTAGATATTATCCTAAGCATTTCTCGGAACTATCATAAATAATCATGAATATACTTTAAGATTCAGTAAAAATTCTAAGCCTACTGAACCTCACTCAGAGTCAAAATCTTAACAAAATAAATGTTTGGAAAATGAAGTCAAATATAGCTCTGCTAAGATTCGAATGAAGTCACCATGGCTGACGGAGGAACATTTCTAAGTGTCAATTTGATTTTGAATCAAGACTATGAGCATCATGTAGGTTCTAATGAACTATGAGTATCCTGAAAAAAGTTCGGACTAATAGTTTATTACTGTCGAGATACTGGATTTTTTAGCAAGACACCGTGAGGCCCTGTTAGAACCTCAAGGAAAACTAAGTTTTGTATTTCGACTTGAAACTTTGCGTTAAGACAAACCTTAGTGAGAATAGATTATTGTGAAAGTTTCAGATTTTTCGATTACATCCGTTCTGACATAAAAACATTGGAATTGGCCGTTGTATATGAGCGGCATGAAAAAGATGATTCAAACTGAAACTCAAAACCTAGTTTTTCTGGTGTTTCTGATGAAGGCTACGGCACTCTGTCAAATCAATTTGATACTTAGAAACGTTTCCTTGTTAGGAAGTACATTGTTCAGCTCATATCTACAAGGTACTGCGTTCAAATCCCGGTGCCCATCACGACCCTGGACAAATCTCTAACGGTTATTTGTCTTCAAATCATTCGTTCGAAAGCATACTGACTATATAGGAACATACTTGGACCCTTGTGGCTAGTCAGCGTGTATAGAGAGCTCAAGTGATCGAGTGAGAGAACTCTGAATCCGACCAGCCTTCTGTTCAGAGCTATAACTAGTAATAGTTGTAAGGAAGACACTGGGCTAATGAAACTGCTTCTGGACAGCACTCTATACCGCACGATTGGATATTCTTCCTTTTGGGATGCCTAGATCATTTATTTCACTATATGTGCAGTTAAGACCTAGTTCGAATCGTCCGATTCGGTACAAGCATGCTACAAACCATTGTTCATCTGTTATTGTTCGATGTTCACGATACAGTCGAACTTTTAATACAGTTTTACCTAATTCTTCACCTAATGGTTTAATCTAAATTTGAAAAAAAAATGATTATTTTTAAAGAATAAATTCATAAATACATACTTGAATGAAATTTTCTCGACTATCAATTATATTTCGAAGTGTATTTAAAATATTAAATATTCCAGGTAATGTTGAAACCATCTAAAAATTTAAATTTTTTAATTAAAAAAAAAATCATTACTTATTTTTCTTTTTCTTATTTACAAGTTTAACATAATTTGGAAGTGTTGGTGGTAACCATGACATTGAATGTGCACCATCAGCTGATGATATTTGATCTAATGAATCAAAAAATATACATAATGGTTTATCAGCTGGTGTTTTTTCTAATAAACGTTTAAAATAATTTATTAATTGAGATAATTCAACTGGTATTGTATTATCTACTACTTGATATAGAAAACATAATTGTTGACAAACACTACGTAATAATGGTCCAATTGATGAACTATCTGGTGTTGTACCAAGAAAACGAATAAGTCGTATAGGTGTACATTGTTTTGATGGAAACCATGATGAAGATTCTGAAGCTATTTTTGCTAACATACTAGATTTACCACAACCACCTTCACCCCATAAAACTAATGGTTGTTTTGATGAACCTTGTACATAATGACGAACACGTTCAAGAATATCTGTACGTCCTTGAAAATCTTGACTGAAATTATTTACAACATGAAGTTGTTGAAGAATTTCAGTATAAACTCTTTAAAAAAGAGAAAATTTCTATAGAAAGAATTTATTTATATGAAACATATATATATATAGTTATCAAGAAATTCAATGCAATATACTCTAAATTTCAGGAAAACAGTCACATAGAAGTATGTAGCTCTCGGTATCAATACTTTTCTAAGGGCAGAAAAAACGAACCATGGATTAGATAGAATATTATCGATGATTTCCTCTTATGTAGAGCAAAAATTACAGAGATGCTATCTTTCCTTATACGATATAACAAAGAAAGTCCTCCAACTGATTGATCACTTTTGAAGTGAAAACATGTGCATCATATAGACCCTAGGAAGCTATGAATACCCTGAAAAGAGCTCAAGCCCATAACTTATTGCAGCTGTGATACTGCATTTTTACCATAGATTTTCAGTACAATACTGTGGTTCCTATAGGAACATAAGGAAAACTAATTTGCGAATTTTGATCTGAGGCTTTGCATACATACAAGCCTTTACGAAAATAATTAATCTTGAAAGTATCAGCTAACTTGATCTACTCCTATCCTGAAATAAGAACATCGAATCTGTGAGGGTAGATAAGCGATATAACAGACGTTCTTTTACCGTGGTTGTATTGTGGCATAGGAACAACGAAAAAATCTGAAACTTTCACAATAAACTATTCTCGTCAAGGCTGGTTTCTATGCAAAGCTTCAAATCAAAATTCGAAAATCAGGTTTTCTTATGTTCCTTAGGGAACCATGGCATTATATTAAAAAACTATCATAAAAATGCAGTATCTCAACAGCAATAAGTAATGAGTCCGAACTTAAAAGCGATTAACCAGTTGAAGAATTTCCCTTATAAGACAATATTTTATCTAGATTTCCTCTTCATAGTTGCGATTTAAAACTTCGGAAAAACTTATTCTCCTAGTTAACATCTTATATAGATTTTAGACCTAAACTTCAAATGGGTAAGTACTACATCTGAATCAATTGTATATTTGTTTAGACAGAAAAAAATTATTATTTTATGAGACAATAATGTCGCAAGATATTCTCAAATTTTTGTTGAGATCATTCAATTAATTTACCTATTTGTTGAAAAAGCATTTTGTTTTCTAACACCACGATCAATTAATTCAATAATACGTCGATAGAATGTTTCAATAAAATCTTTTAAATAATCAGCATGAACAGTTTTATTTAAACCATCATCATCTGACCATTGAACTGTATATCGAATTATACTTGATTCAGGTAATGTTGCTGGTACCTATATATGAATATTTCATATTGAAAATTTTTTTCGTTATTATTCAACTTACACGAACATCTCGTAAATCAGATAACATATGTTGTGCTTCCATATCAACTTGTTTTGATGCAATATCAATAAATTTCATTGAATGACGTAATAAACTAACATTTATATTTTCAATATGACGAAAAAAAGCTAATGTATGATCTTCTCTATCTTTAGCATTTAATATTCCTCGTACAACTTCTTGTTCAGTAACTAAATACAACAATGTGTTTCATTGATAAAACATATATATATATATATTTTTTTTTTTTACTTACCCGACCAATTATATCGGTGATTATCTTGTGCAGTAAATCGACCTTGTTGTAAAAGTGCAAAAGCAGCGACACGTACAGCTCGATTCAATTTACCCATTGTTTCCCACCATTGACTTTGATCTTCTTCCATAAGACGAGGATGAGCTCGATTAGTAAAATTAGTAAATATAGAACTGACAGTTTGTAAACAAAATAAACTTGGTAAATTATTTGAATCAAGTTTATACCATTGATTAAGTAATTTAGCATCTTCTTTATCTGATACAGATATAATCATACGAAATTCATCTTCTTCGATTTTTGTTGGTAATGGTCGATAACCATATTTTTGACCAAGAAATACCTAAGATTATATGAATAAATTATATTATCGAATTTTCAATTGAGAATTCTGCATAGGTTGCTAATCTAATACAAGGAGAATAATTAGAATTAGAGTCCGTTGAGTTAGTTTCAGGATGATCCAATGAGTTATTCTCTAAAAATAACAGCCAATTATGACTTGATTATTACGCAGTCATCGACAAGATTGTCTGAAAACTATGTAGGATATATTAGTAGCAGAATTCGAAGTAACTATTAGACTCAGACTAAAAATCGCTGTTAGCGCAATTCCTGCAGGATTAAAATATGAAACATGATATAGTTGCTGTTGCTAATCACAGGAAGATTCCTTTATCGTAAGTATTTGAGGGCACATTTCTTCAACATTATTTTACTTAATCCCTCAGAAATATAATAAAAGAAACCAGTTCATATATTATAACGAGATGTTATTGATATATGATTTTTGCTAAGATATTTATCACGTTTGTGTGCAAGGTAGAGACCATCGAGTCCGAATCCAAAAATTCTTGGACTCAATGGGCTCTAGTGAGAAGAAAGGTCCCAATTTCTACTCTATATTTCAATACTCCTTTAAATCGTGTTTCGCAACAATTTTAGATTAACGACTTCACTAGACTTTAAGACTGAAGTCTTTGCTATTTCTCCTTTCGTGATATGGGAGAGTTTTGCTAAGGTATCGGTCAATGGCTGTGGGGGAGAAGAATGTAAATTTCTACTCTATATACTTCAACACTTTTTTAGATCGTGTTTTACAAACTTTTTATTGAAATTATAAGTGCGGTTGGAATCGGAGTCTGAAAAATGTTGAATCGAATGGACTCTAATCATACTAACTAGGTATTTTATGTCTAACGTAATTCGAATCCCATACGGAGACATCAAGAATTTAAAGTATATCTTAAATAATATTTTGATCAGAACTAAATCCAAATTACTATTTTATATTGTTATGCTCAACTAATAATTTTGATTCGACTAGATTGATGCCGTTTATGTTCCTGTTTTTAACTGTTGAAAGACATATAAACTAGTTTTGACTTTTAACACAGAAGTAAATTATATATTCTTTCTGACAAACGACAAATATTTACAATCATTAATAAAAAATTTTCTTTTGTTGATAGAAAACAACTTTCACTTTTCTTTTTGCTAATTGAGTAATTGACAGTAAAGACTTTTGATAAAAAAAAAAAAAAACTCAAAGAATAAACACTAATTTCTAAATGAAAAATTTTATCATACCACAAAATTTGGTCCAACAGCAACTCGTTGACAATTATCTATTTCTTGCATACATAATTCTGTTGTTTTATGATCATCTGTTGCTTCATCACGAACACCCCAACGCATATCAACAACTTGAAATTCAAGTCCATGTTTTTCTCGACAATATTCTTTAAGTTTTGGATATGTATGTTGCATGAGTGAATTACGTTCCATACTTGTATCTAAATTTAAAAAGAAAACAACAATCAACAAAATAAAAATTTTATATTAAATTCAATTTGAAATTTTACCTGTAAATGTTGATGATGTAAAAATACGAACAATTTTCGATGCAAGATTTGGTAGATTATCTAATTTACCAAAAAATACATGTTGAAGAATTTCAGCTTCTTGCTCTTCAGTATATTCTTGTTCAGGCATAGTTAGATTTCTTTTTTCCAACGTTTCAAGAAGAATATAAATTAGATATGTTGTCGTTGTCGTTCAAATTGAACGTGTAAACGGGTGAGAATAAGAAGAAAAAAGAAGAAAGCAAAAAGCAATCAATGAATAAATAGTTCTTTCCTTTTTTTTTTTTTCTATTCTTTTTTTTGTCAATCATAATCACCTTATTAAGTTTTTACTTTGTTATAAGAAACAGAAAGCAAAAGAGAACTTTTTGACTATTTTTTTTTTCCCTCGTTTGAATAAAATGCAATTTTAGACTTTTTATTTTATTTACTCATTTCCGTAACGTTAGATTCTGAGTAAATGATTCAGATCTCTTCTATATTTAAATCATTACCGATCGAAAACAATTAAGAAGAAAGTCTTTTTTAAAATTACGTACAAATAATTATATATAATTCTATAAAAATAGCAAGTGTCAATATATAAAGAAAAAAGTCATGTGTGAATGATGAATGTAGAGAGAGAAACTCGCATCATTCATGAAAATTATTTTTCTCAATTGCAAAGTCTTATAATACAAGCATTCCATAAAGCAATACTCATATATATTTTCGAAGCAAATAGTGAGTGTAAGTTTAAGTCGGGGCTTTTGAGGCTCAGTCCACCTAGACCTTCGCAACCAGAGGTGGAAAAAGGGCAGACAAAGATCATTACGTATGTTGTCAACGCAACAGAAAAAGCGCATAAGTAATAACAGTGCTTAGACAATTTTGGAACTCTATAGATTTTATCTAGTCTGGATATTACGGATTTTGGTAATTAATGCATTGGAAGAATCTTATTGTAAGTGTCAATTTGTAGGACGGTGGTATTATTAATCTAGCAGAGTTAGAATAGGGTAGATATAGAAACGTATGAAGCAATAGTCCTAGTCGAATTTTTTGTTCCATGCTCATGAAGCTCTTGAGACTTTTTGGCTAGCACAGGTGCTTGAACTTCTTGTTCCATCCCTTAATATTCTTATTCATGCGTTTGACTTCATGTTCAAACGTCTGCAAGAATTATCACAAACGAAATATTTTATGGAAAATATTACAAGTCACGCAAATAAACAACAAAAGTCCGTCCGTATTGCAAGCTAGTGATAGTCATACTCCATTGGATCTGATCATCTTTCTCAACTATAAAAACAATATTTTATGATGTGTGAAACTAATTTTAATTATACATCAAACGTGCTTTTCGCTTTTTTTCTTCTGTTTTACATTCAAAATGATTCGGGAAACTAGAATTTTCAGTTCAGGCCGAAATTCATGTAACCTAATTGTTTCAAATGTTTTCATTCGTATAAACTGCTTTGAATGTACAGATAACTCATGTAAGTGTTTGTCTATCAAAAGAAAATCATGTGATATCAATGTATCTTAAGGTTTGTACATATCAAGCAAATGAAAAAAAATTCGACGAGGAGAAATTTATTCTTCATATTGAAATATTTCATACTGTATTCTAGCGACATCTTTTTCGTGTCCTTAAATAATATTTAATGAAACATAATATATGCTTCAATGGCATTACTTTCAACACATTTTATATATCGATTGAAAAACAAAACAGACAGAAACATGATGATGTCACTAATAAATAAACTTAGCCAATCTCCATTCATTATATGCTTCCGTATGTGTTCATTCTTTTTTTAATTGTGTTATTCTTCATATTGACGGTCATTTAAACTGTCTTTATTCTATTTAACAACAAAAGAATTTTAATGATATTATCAATGAAAAAAAAAAAAACAAACAAATGTGACATTTGTGGTAATTTCATCATTATTGCACATGTTTCTTTTTTTTCAACATTGTAAGTTGGAAAAGAAATTCGTGTTTGTTTATTGTTTGTTTTTTTTCAGAGACAATGTACGATGATTTTATATTGAATGAACAGATTGAATTTTTTTATCTATTCAAACTTATTTCTTCTAGATTCACAATATTTTTTTATCCAATCAAAGAAAAGAAAAGATTTTTTTTTATCAATGAATGATTAAATATTTTTATCTAAAATGAATTTTGGTAATTTCATGTCTATTTTTTCTTTTGTTCTCTTCTCTAATGGTTATATCATTGGGTAATGATATGGTATTGTGTGTTTTGTAAATAAGCAAAAAAAAAACAGAAAAAATTTTGAGTGAATGTGGCATTCGGCTCTGACGGGAATGAATGGTGAAAACTTGTTAATTGTAGGGAGATATATATTAGGTATATTGACAAGTGAACTATAAATTGTAAATGATATTAATTGGTTTTTTTTTTGAATTTAATTTTTTCAGATAAATTTATTTAAAAGAAAAATGAGTGACAGTCGAAATCGAAGTCATGATGAAAGTGCATCAAGATCTCCATCAAAATCAAAATCAAGATCACGATCAAAATCGCTTTCATCAACATCATCGTATGAAAAATCTTTTTTTTTTTGTTTTTAATGTAATTTAATAAATGGATAATATTTTTATATTAAATAGTGGTCGTGCAGCCAAAGCACGAAATTGGAATGGTGAATCAGGTTATCGTTTACATGTTTCTCCACTTAATCCTCGTACATCACGTCGTGATATTGAAAATCTTTTTTCAAAATTTGGTTCAATTAATGAAGTATATTTGATATTTTATAAAATATCTGTTTTATTATAATTTGAATATATTAAGGTTTGGATGGCAACAAATCCACCTTGTTTTGCTTTTGTGAATTTTAAACATCGAGATGATGCTGAAGATGCAATGCAAGCAATGGATGGAAAGTAAGTTGAAATTCAAAAAAATAATATATATATGTTTTTTTTTTATATGATATATTTATATATGAATTAGAATGATTGATAATTCTCGAGTTGGCGTTTCATTTGCACGTAAACGAACAATAGGTGGTCGTCGAGGTGGACCATATAGTAATGGTAATGATCGATATTCACGTGGAGATCGTGATTCAACACGATATCGTCGTCGTTATTCACCTCGACATTCCGATGATACGCGTGATAGGTATATTCAAAAAAAAAACAATCGATTTTTTTATTCATAGGAATTTTTTTATTTGAATATATATATATATATATAGATATAATGATCGACGACGACGACATTCACGATCACGTAGTCCAGTTCAACATAATAAACGTGATTATCGTCCCAAATCAAGATCATCATCACCAAAGTAAGTTTATCAACGTAGTGATAAAATGTCGAACTCATACGTATTCTTTATACTAATATACAAATGGAAAATTTCTTACAGTCGTTTTGCTGAATTTTCCCTTTCGCCATTTTGCTCAGACGAACATATTCATTCGTCTTCGACCCGTATTGCTGTGACGAGGGAAAGCGGCCTTAAAGACTTTATTTAATAAGTATATGGTATTAGTAAAAGAATTCATCTTTTCGAGAAAATTCGATAGTACGATGTTGACATGTTTGTAAAGTTTAAGGGAACCGCACTTCTGTAGAATAGTTCATTAGGAAATTTTTGAAAACTTTTAGAATAGATAGATCTCAATAGGTAGAATAAAAATTATCATAGATAGATAATTCCTAATGCTAGACACTGTTTAGGTTGCCTAAGTTTTTTGGTTTCTTTTCATTCGAATAAAAAAAGAAATAGTAGGTACTATGAATACTTTCTAATGTAACTAAAAGAAAGTTTGAACTCGATCGAATGTATTGTGATTAAGAAACAGAGGCAATTCTCAATGTTTTATATAAAAAATTTTTGGGATAGCCAGGTAGCGAAATTTCCTTGGAGTACGAAATTTTATAATCAACGTAATTGCTAGTCAATTCGATATTTTTGTTGGATATTGATTTTTTTGTATACTAAAATGACAATTTATTGAAACGAGTTGAGCTTTATTTTACTACATAAGAAAATACTTTTGAATGTGCACAAGTTAAAAAAGAAAAAAAAATTTAATTATGACTTGTCGAATGAACTATTTTTAACAAACATCGATTTCAAAGTGCAGAAAAGTACTTTAGTAATTCTATATGAAAAATATTCTTTATTGATTTTCTAACTTTTTATAGATTTAACTTACCTGAAAGTATTAGTTACAATAATAACGAACTGATTCATTGATAGTATCAGAAATAAGAGATTAATAATATTTACTCGAAAAGAAAAAGAGTTATTTAACCATGATATTATTAATGTTACGCATTTGTTTGCACTATTGGCGGTTATAAAGCGATGGGTCATTTGAGACTTGAGTCCCGACGTCACAAAACCATGAACCCGCAGCTCCCTATCGGTGGTTTTTTTTCACTAACAGCAAATAGCGCACATCATATCGAATGATCTACCAATTGTTTTTGTTCGGTTTGTATCGCGTGGATAAATCCGACTAGAGGTGTAAGCCGCCAATCAATGCATTACCTTATACCTGATATTCACGAAAGTCATGTTTGTTTTTTGTAAAACAAGCTTTACTTTTATGTATTATTTTATATAGAGCACGTCGTAATCGACCATCATCAAGAGATCGATCACCACAACAACAAGCAGCAAATATTGTTCATAGGTAAAACATATTTTACTTTATTTTTCTAATTATCAATTTTGTTTTTTTTTTGTTTAGATATAAAGAAAATGATGATTAATTATATCATTCGATAGGAATCATATAGTTCTCTCTCTCTCTCTCTCTCTTTTTTTTTTTGTCTTGCTTTTTTCTTTTTGGAAATATGTACACAGGACTTATAATTCAATTATAACATCATTTTCTTTTTGTTGTCGGTTTTCTTTGTTTAACTAAATGATGTCTTGTGAAAAAAAAAAAAAAAAAAACGAAAATTTTTTTTCTCTTCTGTATTGTATTAAGTTTGATGATTAGTGTCTGTTTGTTGTTCTAGATTCTTGTGTTATCTTTATATAAGAAATTTCAATGGGTCGTAGTCGAGATCGTGAAAGTTCACTTTCATCAACTGGTTCAGGCCGTACAGCACGATCAAAGAAATGGGTATGTGTTTAATTTTAATATTTGAATTATAAAAAAAAAAAAAAATTTTTTTTCAGGATGGTGAAACTGGTAATCGTGTACATCTATCGGATTTATCTGTTGGTGTTAGTAAACATGAAATTGAAAAAATTTTTCGTCCATATGGACCATTAAATGAGGTTTGAAATTCTATTTAATGATTGTTTTTTTTTTTTTTGTTTAATGAAAATTTCTTTAGATTTGGGTTGCATCTAATCCACCTTGTTTTGCTTTTCTTAATTTTCGTCATCGATCTGATGGTGAACGAGCAATAAAAGAGCTTGACGGAACGTAAGATATCGGTTTCTTGGTTTGTTTTTGTTCAAATAGAATAATATTATAATTATATTTATATATAGAATTTTGGCTGGTTCACGAATTGGTTTAAGTTGGGCTCGAGCAAGACATTATGGTGGACGATCACGTTATCGTAAATGAAAATTATTTAATTTTTTTTTTCGTAAATTTTATTTTATATTTTAGGTTCACCATCACCACATCGTCGTAGTTATCGAGATTCATATGGTAGTAGTCGTCGTCGTAATTCACGGTAGTTTGATTTTTTAATTTTTTTTTAATTTTTTTTTTTGTGTTTCCCAAATATTTATCTATCATTTTAATTAATGGAAAAATTCTATGTTTATGAGAAATAGTTTATTAATCTGTTGCTGTGTTTCTCGATATATATTTGATTATTTTTCTAGCTGTTGATGATTAATGGTTGAAAATGATTGACTTGGGTGGAATAGAAGCAGCAGCAGCAGTTTTAAAATGAATAATTTGGTTTTGTGCTCGATTCTTGTTTCTTTGTTCATTCTTCTCCTTCTCTTCTATTTGTGTCTCTTCTACCTTAATTGGGTGGATCGATCCATATGTATTAATAGTCACATTCTTTGGCAGAGAAAATTTAAAGAAAGAAATAAACCATAACAAGGTATGTTATTAGAGTACATAAATATTTTATTAGACAGATCGATCGACGTCAATCATCAAATGATTCAATATCCCTGTTTTAAGAATTTTATCTTTTTTGTTCAAGTTTAGCTTTTTTTGTTTTTTGTTAAATATTTATTATGCTGTTTTGTATTATTTTTTTTTGTCTGGTATATTATAGAAGTCGTTCACGTAGTCCATATTATCGACGATCTGGTGGTAGTAGTCGACGACGAAGTCGAAGTCCTCGTTCACCATCACCTCGTGGTAATCTTTCTTTCTTTTTTTTTTGTCTATTATGTTGAATATGAGGTTTTCTTTTGTTTAATAAAAATAAAAAGATAATCGTCGAGAAGAACGACCTAAAACATCTAAACGTGAACATAAACGTCGTCGTCATTCTTCATCAAATTCAGATCGTAGTGACAATCATTCATCACATCGAGATAATGGGTAAGTAAATATTTTTTATTTAGATATTTTAGAAGAGACTCTTTTTGTTTTTAGAAAAAAGAGTTCGCGTAGTCCAAGTAATGAGCGTCGTCAATCAACAACACCCAATGGTGATAATCGTCCTGGTAATACAGATGATAATCGAGCTGAGTAAGTCAATCGAATTTTTTTATGTTGAATTGTTATGAATTAATAAGAAAATAAATCAGTGGTGTCCATCCGAAGATTGAAGCTTATAGTTCTTCTTCCTTATTATTAGATCTCAAGTACTGAAGATCTAAAAATTGATGTGTATATAATCTACGAAGAATTTAGATCAGAGCCACTAGCTTGCCTTGATTGCTTGACTACAATGGAGAGCACTTGTTTGTCATTCGAACTTTACATTTCTGAAAAGAAAAGGTTTTATGGATCAGACGGTTTCTCCCTGCTAGAGAATAATGACTATTCGAGGGATGAAAAACTGCTTGATAACCATTATAGACCGAAATTCAGTATTATATCAATGAATCGAGCTCAGACTTTTCGGGAAACTTTTCCTATAGTTGAACAGTATTACCTACAATAAGCTATCGATATGATCTCTTACTTCTAACAATAAGTGTTCGCCAGGGGGCGTAGAATTTGTCGCTAAAATGAAAAATTCTTCAAAAATTTTCTCTACTATAAACAATCTGTTTAAAAATATATGTAAAAAATGAATTAATCTTATGAAGTATCGAATAATACCGATAGTCTTGGTATTTGATCATTACAAAAACGATTTATCATAACTGAACTATGCCTTAAAACTTTTCATGTTAAGCATTAACTTTATTAGCTAATTTTCTGCATAAAAAAAAAGTTTTCATATAAACAATATATCTCATAAAATTTCCTTCTATGCGTGTAGGCGCGCATACGGGTAGATTATACAGACTTGACTGTTCCACCTCTCCCGGAAGAGAAAATCTCGATGAAAAAAAATACTGAAGTAAACTCATAGGTTCATTAGCGAACTATTCTAAGAGCTTGTAGTTCTTGCGCCATGCATTATATATCTGTCCTACCGGAGTTCTAAATTGCTCCTACGGAAGAGAAAATCTGGATAAAACACTACGATTGACTTTACCCCTCCATTCATAGTTAACGAGGCTGGTTTTCTGAAATTTCGTCCATAGAGAAAACTTTTATTTACTAGAAACTATAAAGTTTAAGCCAGAACGAACAATCATTATCAAAGTATTTACATTTTAAAGAAATATCTGTTTCGTGTCGATAAGGATACTTGTCATAGATCAAACGTCTATCTATAAACAAAATTTCATCATTTAAGTTCTCAATGATTGTATACTAACCGAGTAAAACGCGCACAACTCGAGAAGTGAAAATCGAAAAATCAAATTTTTTTCATTACTTATCATGATCAATCGAATAAGAATAATCACTAACGGAAAGTAATTTGACAGTTGGAAACATTGGCTTGTAAGCAGTAGTTTACGGACATGTGTTCTTTTATTATCTAATTGATTATCTTATTTTGTCTTTTTTAGAGTTGAACTCGACGCTCAAGATTAATAAAATATACCGGTGTCATTCATTTAACTAAAAAGACTTTAATCATGTTATGATTAATATGTTTGGTTCGAACTATTTGTTGTTGTAATCTTTTTTTTCTTTTTGCTTGTGTATGCTTCATCTAGACCTGATTGGGTATGTATTTATCTCTTCGTCATCAATTTATACAAGAAAACATGTTTTATTCTTGTCATTATTAAAAAAAAAAAAAAAAAAAAAGAGTTTTTTTCGTAATTATTATAATCAGCAATAAAAGATGAAGATGTTGATATTGATTTTGTATTTACAAAAATGAAAGAATATATCGATGTGTGAAAGCATCACTTCTGAGAACGAATGTTTGCTTATTTAATATTTATATATTTCAAAAAAAAAAAGTGAATTGTTCTATTTATAACCGATGGAAAAATAACAATTGTTTTCTTTTACTTGTTGATCATCTAAAACATATTGCAATATAACATATGTAAATCAAGTACATGTTTTAAATTATTGCATAATAAATTTTATCTATATTATAGAGATTTAAATCAAATTTGAATAAGCTTTGTTTTGGTTTCAATGATAAATAAGTATTCGAATTTTATGAAATCTTTTTGTCATGACGAAGTTTTTAATAGGTTTCAAATGACTATAAACACACATGTTATTTTGATTTGATTGTGACAACATCAATGCATAGATACCAGAAAAATTAAATTCATTGTTGACTGAATAAATATTAGCACATTTTAATAAATATATAAAAGTCATTGACATAAATAAGTTATAATGGCCTATTGTTGGAATATATTTCATCAATATATATGCAAAATTCTTTTGCAAATATAGCTCATATATCTAATCTTTTTATCTATCTTATAACAAGTGATCCTATTGAAGATTCATTGTTGTATTGAAATTGAAATATGGATTTATATGAACTTTTTTTTTGTCTTTTTGGTAAAATGAAATTTAAACAGTGGCGCTAGACGTCAAATGATTTTCTTTTCATTAATAGAGATCGAACCATGGAAAAAGAAAAAGCAAATGGTTGACTGAAGACAAGGAATTCTTTCTTTTCTTTTTTTTTTTTTAAATTTTCTTCAAACAAAAGTTATCATGTTGATTATATATTTTTTTCTTATAAGTAATATTGAATTCATCGTCACATAAGAAGAATGAAAGAAAGAAAAAATGAGAGAGAAAAGCATCTCTAATGTGAAGTATGTATCGTTCGGAAAGGTGACAGCAAGAGAAGAAGAAGAAAAAAGAGTTTGTCGTATGTTAGACGAACGTCAACGACAAGCAAATGAAAAAGAAAAAGTTGATTGTGAGCTCTTGCATTTCTTTCCGATGTTGTTGGACTGAGTGATTAAAAAACCTTCTTGACAAAAAAAAAATTATTTCTACTTCAAGAACAGACGTTCACCTACACACATATATATATACATATACATAGTAACAAACAAAAACCCTCAATAATTAGGTTTAGTCTTGCTTTAGATGGCTGATATCCTTTCACTTGAACAGTTAGTTCACCTGTCGTTAGGTGATCCTGAGGCAGGTGCAGTGAATTTTAATGTATTAAAAACTCTTCTTTTACAAATGCTTAAAGCAATGAATTTATATAATTATAAACCAACAATGTCTGATGATGATCAACGTACACTTAAAGAAGCACTTTCAACATCAACAACAACAACAACAACAACAACAACAATATTACCGAAACAACATGTTACATTCGAAGAACATGAACCATTAATTAGTGAAAATGAAAATGAAGCAAATAGAAAAGCTCAACGAAGAATACGTGATCGAAGTTCTGATCGTCTTAATGCATTAGAAGAAAAAGTATTTCGTTTTGAATCTCAATTAAATGCTCTTAATCAAATACCATCAAATTCTGAATTAATTGATCGAACTAAACAAATGCCAAAAAAAACATTAGATCATGATGAACAAGTTAAAACAACGAGTCGTCATGGACCAATACTTGAAATTTGGCAATATACACAAATGGAAAAAAGAATTGAATCAGCTGAAAATGGAATAACACGAGTATATTTATAAAAAAAAAAAAACAAAAGAATTAAACCTTCTTTTTATTATATTTTATTTTAGCTTGCTTCATTACTTCAAGATCTTTTATCAGAAATGAATGATTTAAAAGAATCAAATGAAACAATAAAACAAACAACAGATGAACTTAAAAAACAACAAGATGAACTTCAACATATAGTTGATATGTTAAATCAAGAAAAAAATGATTGGGTATTTTGTTTTTTATATATTCAATAATTTTCTTTATTAAATTGATTTTTAATTTAATTTTTTTTTTAAGGCTAAAAAATCTGATATTGAAGATTTAGATGAAAAAATTCGTAATTTACAAAATTTACTTGTAAGAATTTGATTTCGAATTTTTATTTTAAACATATATACAAAAAAACTTTAGTCATCATTACGTGATCGTCTTAATGATTTACCAAAAGAAAATAATAATATTATTTCAATACCTGATTTAACAGGTTTTGTTACATGGGATCGATTAGAAGATGCACTTAAAGGTATTCGAGAATCATTAGAAAAATCATCACATGATGCTGCAGCAGCTTTAGCTTCAACAAGAGAAACTCGACAACCTATACAGACGGTTGAACGACAAAGTCAAACTGTATGTTAAATTTTTATTCAAGAAAGAAAAAAAAAAATTTGCTTTTTTTTTGATTATTTTAGTCAGCTAAACGAAAGGTAAGCGCTAAAAATCTATTTATTTTTTTCTATTTATATGATTGATTTATGGTGACTTCTTTTTTTTTTTGGTTTAATTAAAATGCAAATAAATTTATTTCTATAGGATTCACCATCAACTGTAATTAGTAATATACCATCGAATAGTCTTGCTGAAATTTTAGAAAAACTTGGAACATTAAATAATCGACATGAACAATTACGAGCATTAGTTGAAACACTTGAAGTATATAAAATAAGAAATATATACAAATTTAAAAAATTCATTTTCTTTTTTGTTTTTAGCAAAAGAAACTTAATCGAGAAGAATTTGAAGCTTTTAAAAATCAACTAAATAATTTATTCGATCGTTTAGCAGCGCTCGAACGAAATATTGATGATCTTCAATCACAACGAACAAATGTAAGTGTAATAAATATACAAGTAGCAATGTCATACGGTTCTCTTTTGAAAATTTTCAATCAATTTTCTTTTTTTCCATTTACATAAAAAATACTTATTCTTATTCGAATAGTTTCATTAATATTAGCAATTGAAATATAGTATAATTCATATCGTGAAATTGCAGCATAATACGAATTTTATTCTAACAACGAATCATGCTGGTCTTCACGACAAGATTATACACCTTTATGAGTTTTGTGACTGTGTCGATGTATACAGGAAATAAAAATGAATGTAATCTATTTGAGATATAAAAAAAAAAGAGAGAGAAAAATATTACTTTATCAAGAGAGAGAGAGAGACAGAGACAGAAAGATAGCATATAAAGCACGGAAAAAATAGCTTTATCATTATAGTCATCATGTTGATCAGTTGAACCAATAATAAATACAAAGGCATAACCATGATAAGAGAGATGTACCAGATGCTCTTACATTTTTTAGTTTATGTCAAATATTAATATTGTTCAAGAAAGACTGATTTTTCTTGTTTCAACATGTGTACAATATCTTAATATAACTAATTATTATTTATCAACTAATTGGAAAATATTAGGTGTTCATTTACGTTATATATTCTATCAAATACGTACATTTAATGAACCAAATATACGTCAATTACTTTTGAGGTGTGCATGCATGTGTATGCTATAATGAAATTTCATTTTTTTTTTTTTTTTTTTTTTTCTTAAATTTAAAATGAAAAAAATAATAAGATAAATAAAATAGAGAATTTCAGTCAATCAAAGATTTATTTGAATTAATCATCGAAATTCTATTTACAACTAAATGGACTAATAATAAATATAATATAGATTCTGTAAAATAATTTCAATTTTTATTTTTATTCTATGAATATTTTTATTATAGGATACTTCTATTCCAATACCTGTACGTGAAATAATTAAAGAAGTTCCTTCACAAGTATTTTTTTCTAATAGAATATCTTTGATTTGTTTTTTTTTTTAATATTCAAAAAAATTTCTTCTAGACACGAACGGATTATTCCGATGATATGTCTGATTTTCGAACAGTTTTACAACGTTTACGTGAAGAATTAGATCGACTTAAACAATTAATACAAGATTTAATAAATAAAGGAAATTTAACTGCTCAAGATATTGATGTAAGTTTATTTATTTTATCAAATAATAAAATTATAATCAATAAAAATTAGGCTTTAAAAAAATTAATTCAACAATTAGAACAAACAAAAGCTGATAAGACATATGTTGACAATGAACTTGATAAAGTAAATATAATAAATACAAAACAAAAAACAAAGAGAAAATATATCAAATAATAATTTTTGCTGTTTTTATCTTATCAGAAAGCAGACAGACGAGATATTGAAAATCGAGTTTTAAAAAAAGATTTTAATACTACTTGTGGTGAATTATCACAAAATATAAATGATTGTTTGCAAAAATTTATTGTTCATGTATGATGAGAATTCTATTTCATTTATCGAATAGTAATTTAATTCACTACTTAGGATGATACACAAAAACATGATTTACAAAAAATGAATCATGATATTGATGGAAAATTAGATCGTGCAGAACTCGATGCTTTACGTGATTATATGGAAAAACAATTGAAGAAACTTAAAAGATTAGCAGTAAGTTTTATTATTATCGTTTTAATGATGCATAAATAAAATGAGAAAGATAAACTTATATATATATATATATATATATTATTTATTCATTTCTGTATTTATTTTATATTTTGTGATTATAAAGAAAGAGCAACAGCAAACTCAACAACCACATGTACATGTTATGTCAGAAGATGAAGCTGCTGGTCTACGAAAACAACTTATTCGTTTTCATTGCATCAGTTGTGATCGTCCAATTGATGTTCAACCGCATGCGTTCGTATTGTTTATTTGTTCTATTAGTATTTATTATATTAAAATTTTGAATTTTTTCTTTTTCTCTTTTCTTAGACAACAACCAAGTCTTCCTGTAAATCAAGCTATGCGTCCTATTCAATCACCTCGACCATATACAACATATGAACTTGATCAAATACGTCAATTTCAAAAGAGGTTAAATTTTCGAATGAAAATCTACAATTAATTTTTCAATATAAAAAAAATTTTAGTCAACAATTAGCTAATGAATTTAGTGGTGGTATAACCGATGTTTATGCAACTGTACGACAATGTGGTGGTTCACATACAACGACATTACCATTTAAACGACAAGCAAAAGCACAGTTAATATATTTTATTTTATATTTAATTAATAAAAAAAAAAAAAAAAAAAATTCTCCTATTATTTTGTCAAGGTTAGCTGTACCTGAAGAAACATTACTTGCAAGGTAAATATTAAAGAAAAAAAAAAAAATCTAAAATTTAATTGGCTTTTTTTTTCTATGAATTCTTTTAAATATAGAAATGAAGTTGATATCAAAGGTCATGATGGTGTAATTTATAAAGGTAGAATTGATGTCGATAAATTACCAACAGTTGATATACATAAAAAGAATTCGGTTGTTTTACGTTCATCATTTCCACCATCAAAATCTCGTACAGATTCTCATTCAACACCAGCTCATTATCAACATCAACATGAATTATCTGGTAATGATCATGAACGAAATGAAATATCACCAGTTGTACCTAATTTTGAACCAATTTTACCCCGAGAAGAATCATTTACTTAAGACAAAAAAAAATCGTTTGTTTTGACAACATTCAAGAATTTTCATAGTTTCCTTGTCCTTTGCTCATTTCATCATTATATTGATTGTTTTCGTTTTTCTTTTTTTTTTTATTAACCTGCAATCTATTTTCTTTTTTTTTGGTCATACAGTTTTGCAGCGTGATTATTTTTTACTATGACCATCTCAATGAATATCTTTTTTTTTTTTTTTTTGAAATAGAAAAAATTTTCTCTAAATTTTAATATTCGTTCGTATTATTATTATTTTTTCTTTTTCTGTATAGATTTAAAACATGTATTAGTTGTTGAACAAGAAATTTTACATGATTCTCAATTATTTTCATTAACACAAAAGAAAAGAAATTTTAAAATTGAAACAATTTTTGATTGGAATAATTTAAATCTAGAAGATATATTAGAAGTAAATAAAGTTAATATAAATGATTTATATGAAAAATGGAAGAAAAAATCATGTTGTTGTTATCATCATCATCAAGATGGAATTAAACAGAATAAAGAAGAAAAAGATTTAAATATTATGGAATTCAATGAAATAGAAAGTAATTCAATAGATAAGAAATATTACAGAATTTTATGGAACATGATACAGTAGAAATTTGCATCTTCCTCTCCTCATAGATCATGATAAACCTCCTAGCAACCACACACTCTATACGTGATAGACATTGTTGATATACGATCAATACTGTCTCGTTATAATATATGAACTACTTCTTTAATGCGTTTTTGAAGGATTAAGTAAAATGATGACGAAGATGTGCTTCTGAAAATAGATAACATAAAACAATCTCTCTGTCATTACCAAAATTAGCTACATCGTGCTTCATATTTTAATCCCGTAGAGATTGTGCTGACAGGTTTTATGTCATGGAATTTATTACATTAAAGGTTATGACAAATAATTTAACTTCTAGTTTTAGGTTATCATAATGGTTAATTTAACCAGCACTACTCTTCATAATCATGCTTATGACGAATGAATGATTCTTTCCGTACGTCAAGAATAGCTTGACCATTTGTTCATTAATTTCTTTTGTAAAAAAAAATTGTCTTTCTCAATGCTCTAAGAAAGCCACTCGTCTTGTTATACCTAAATATTTAAAATAATCTTTGACCTGTTGAAACAAATGATTAGTTTTATTAACAAAATTTTCTTCTTAATTTGATTTACGATACATTATAATTCTTAAAATAAGGGAAATTTTCCGACAGAAGAAAACAAAACATCTTCATATGATAGTCATTGAGAGATTTCGATACGTTCTCTTGAATATTTTCAAGAGTCTTATCAATTGATTCATCCAAATAAACGCAACGTATTGATTTCTCTTCAATACTAAACTATCTCGAGATCAATTCAACATCTGTGCTATCAAAAAAAAAAAAAAAAGAAGAAGTCTATATGATTTAAAAAAAAACAGTAAGCTTTATATTTGAAATATAAAAACGTCAAATATCATTAAGGAAGTATATTAATATTATTCATCCATTTGGTTCATACTTCCGCTATTTGATGCCATATATTACATCTGATGCAATCAATACATAGATCAATATCTTCTCACATTATGAACGCGTGTGAGTAGCACTTAGAAGTGATCGGTTAAAAAACAAGATGACGATGATGATGATGATGATGATGATATACAGAAGCAAGCAACAGTTGTTGTTTGACACATTGTATCGGTCAAATGCTTCGTTGAACAAGATTGTAAAGTAGGTGTGAGAAATCTTTTTTACCGATCAATAGAAAAGAAGACAAGCTGTCGTTATTACAAGTGTTCAGATACTTGACCTAACGTTTTTCTTTTTCGTGTGTGATCTATTCCGAGATGCATCATCTCACATGTGACAGTCAATAAAAAAAAAGAAAAGAACTAACATCAGCGGCAATAATTTCCGATCAAGACATATATATATATATAAAAGAAAATGATCTAGTCATTTGTCTTATTTAGTATACTCACGCAAACAACAGTAAGTAACTGCAATTGATTTTGCCTAGAGGCTATTGAGCGGTGTTTATTTTATTTTATTTTATTTTTCTTAAATTCAAGTGAATTAACGAACATTTTAACACTATTTTGATAACGACAAAACGTTGATGGGAGGTGTTCGAAAGTCTCAATTTCCTTTTGCTTTTTTCGCCTATACCTTTTTTCGAAAGGCGTGTCTTCTCATTTTCTTTCATTCCTTTTTTTTTTTTGTCTGCCAGTCAATACAATTAGTTTCGCATGTATACACCTTTCAATGATGAGATTCAGATTCGCATACGAATCAATCATTTGCTATTCGAATGCTGTGTTAATGATACGTTGAACAGGAGAAAGAGAAAAACAGCAGCAGCAGCAATAGCATTGCTAATGAGAGAACGGAAAGAAAAGAAAGAAAAAAAAAAAAAGTCTAACGTTCGAGCGGCGAAAACATAGGTCATTCGTTAAATGTTCATTACTTGAAATGGATTAATATTTTTTTATTTATCATAGGAAATGAAACTTCGTTCACATGAAATACTTTCAACAAATAAAAAACCATTTGGATCATCATCATCAACACATCCTTCACGTTTTAAACAATTATTTCAACGTAAAAATTTATTTAAAAAAAAATTTCAACAACAATCAACACATCAACATAATTTTGTTCATACAATACCAGATTATGTTCGTAAAAGTATATTTCGTTTTTTACTTGAAATTAAATCTTCAACACCATCATCATCATCACCACCGCCTCCATCGTCTTCTCCTTTACGACCTATTCGACAACCACCATTAATGGGTATTCAAGCATTAAAAAATAAACATCACCAATTAAAACGTTCTTTACGAATACAGTATAAAACAAAAAAAAAATTTTTTTTTACCTTTCGGCAAAATTTTGTTTTTTTAGACAACAACAACAACGACAAACTGTTATTGATAATACTAAAATTTTCGAAGATTATCAACAACAAGAGAATAACTATGATATGACTATATTACATACAAATATAGATAATGCTAATGATGATGATGATGATGATGATACATTAATATTTGCAACAAAAACAAGTACAAATCAAAAGAAACCAATACCACAATGGGCAAGAAGTATATTAAAACCAAAATTTTTATTTCTTATCAAAAATAAATAAATAAATAAATAAACTTTTTCTTTTTCTTTTTCCTTTCCTATAGAAAATGAATTACAAATTGCTATTTGTAATCAATTATATTTTCATCGAAATCCAAGTGAAATATTTGGTAATACAATAGATTGTTCACCAGCACATTTACGTACAATACTTCATTCAATGTTACCTAATGTTGAATTATTAGATGATAGTGTACATCAATCACCATGCAATAGTAACAAATCTATATTGATTTAAAACTTCTTTTTCAGTTTTTCTTTTGATTGTTATGTAAATATACATATATATATATATATATATATTGAAGAAAAAAAGACATAGACTTTTTGATTTTATTCACACATTTATATATATTTACTTGTATTGGCGGCATTTAAGTGAACACGCCTTTTACACCATCATAGAAGAAGAAACAAAAAACAACAACACCATACATACAGAAATTTTCCCAATATTCAATCAGACAATAAGTTACAAATGAACTGTATACACATTAGATGTACAAACTTTAATCGTGTGAATAAATAGCAGACAATAAAAGAACAAGAAAATCGGTGACTGATCACCCTTCTAGCAACCATAGTATATGCATCATTGAAGTTTGACTACTTCATCATCGTTAAGCTTGATTGATCTATTGTTGAATATGAAAGCAGAAAAAAAAAGAAAAGTGAAACCGTTTTTAATTGAATTAATTTTATGTTTTGTTTAAATTTTTTTTCTCATGTTCGTAAATAGAAACCTTACGTTAATAGTATAACACGTGTTTATAGAGAAATGATCAATATTTACAAGAGTTTTCAAGTATGTATATACTCTCTTGACTGTATGATCATAGACATTCATATTGAGCAAGAAAAAAAAAAAAGTCTATATGTCTTATATTAATAAAATAAAAGTGAGCGTGAGATTTTTATCATCGGTTACCGATTAATTATAAAGATCAAAGATAATATTGATTAATCATTATGAATTATTTAAAAATAAAAAAAAGAAGAGGATTAGAAAAGAATTAATTTAAAATTATTTGAAAATCGTTACACTATAATATCCATTGATGTTTGATATTTTTAATCGAAGTGTACTTAATCTGTATATTTGTTTTATCACAACAGAGACATTTTGATATATAAACATTCTATTTATTGACAATGTAGATATTTCAAAAAAATAAAGTCTACAATAAACGGTCGATTCCTAGAAGGAGACTCTTTTCAGTAATGAATGTCTAGATCTCGTTGACTCTTTTCTTCAGATGATAATTACCAATCACCTAAAAATCGATTATTTTTGCCTATTTCTTCTCGAGTCTTATTGAAACTCGTGATTCATTATTGATCTCATAATTTATACTCGACTCAAATGCTCACCTATAGATTATAGGTGTAAATCGAGCGGCTGAGCTGCCACCGCTGCCGCCGTTGTTGCACAAAAAACATACGCAGATTTTGCATATTTTAGACATTCAGCATCAGTTTTTGTGAATGTTTTTACCAAAACAAGCAAAAAAAATCTGCTTTTTATCGGTTTTTTTTGTGATTTATAATTGATTCAGAATAAAATGAAATCTGTCTTTAAATCTGAAAACCAAATTTTAATCGGCTCAATCAAGAAATGACTGATTTTAATCTATTTTATCAGCATTTTTTTTGTAAGTATTATTTGATATAGTAGCCCGCAGTTTGACATGTGCGTCAAAGAGTTCTAACATTGTATTTACCATTTGCTGAAATGAGAAGTCTAAGAAACTATTCAATAATGTGAGTTTCTAAATAAAAACTCGAGACAATGCGTTTTACGGTAATCCTGATTAAAATGGGTCAGAAATTGAATAATCTGATTTTAGACTACAATCATATTTCTTTATCCTTTTTAACTGGCTTGTTCAGTTTCATACTAGCCACTTCTCTATTAGCATTTTCTACCTTTTTCATTTCAAAATCTTTCGAAAAACAAGAGAACAAAGAGTCATGAAAAACCTTGAGCCACTGCTACCGTGAGCAAAACCAAATATTATTTTTTAACAGTCGCCGTCGATCAACTCATCGGCTTACATCTCTACCTATAGTTGTATTAACTAACGACTATTATCAGTCCGATATGTGATAAATCTCATATGCATGGCAATGACGATCATGAACTTGATGCTACATCTTTTGTAAAACACTTTGACTTGTATTGATTCGCAGAGCTTAAAAAAAAATACTTCGTGTTCTTTACACTTGCAGACAAAACGAGCATGCTTTACATGTAACATCATACTGCACGGTGTTGAATAATTTTTGTAGTAAAATGAGATGATTTGCGTGCACAACAGACAATAGTTTGTTTTTCTTTGCTTTGTATTAATTGAGATGAATCCGTAAATACATATTTAATATGAATCTTCAGAATCTCGCACATTGTATAATTCTAAAAATAGTTTCGGAATTATTCTTTTTGCAAAAAATAGTAACTTTAATATCTGGAAATTCTTCGTGAAAAATTTTCACTTTATATTTATGGATAAACTTTTTAAATGAATTATGATTTTGTTGGTAAAAAATAAAATTTCTAGACTGTTAATGTTTTCTAACATTGCTATTAAAATTTGATAAATTCAATTCGATTTTTTAAATTTTCTTTGTGAAGTTATTCAGTCATCAATCGATGTACTATTTTTCGTGAGAAAAAACTAACGAGGGAACCTATTCAACTGTCCAATCGCTTTTGAGTTCGAACTCAGTTTGAAAGATAGACCCCAGTGAGGTATGAAAAGGCCCAAAAGGATAAGTGCCCATAGGCCTTCCGTCCAGAGTTATAGGCATTTTACTAGATTTTTAGCCTATGGCACAGTATATACCAAAAAATCGAATGACAATATTTCGAGCTGAGATTTCGTCCAACGATAGGTCTATGTACCAATAGAATGCCCTGAAAATTTCAGCTCAAAAGAATGTTTCAATCTCGGGATATTAAACTCCCAAAAATCACGCATATCCCGCGAATGATGCTAGAATTTTTTGGCTTTTGGGTGTTCAATATCTCGAGATTGGAACATTCTTTTGAGCTGAAATTTTCAGGGCATTCTATTGGTACATAGACCTATCTTTGGACATAATCTCAGCTCGAAATATTGTCATTCGATTTTTTGGTATATACTGTGCCATAGGCTAAAAATCTAGTAAAATGCCTATAACTCTGGACGGAAGGCCTATGGGCACTTATCCTTTTGGGCCTTTTCATACCTCACTGGGGTCTATCTTTCAAACTGAGTTCGAACTCAAAAGCGATTGGACAGTTGAATAGGTTCCCTCGTAAGTATTATGTAACAACTTAAATACTTGATAATAGCACATTTTCACAAAAATCATGGATTTTGTCGACTTTTTACTGTGTTAATTTCATAAAAAACTAGAAAAATATGTCTAATAGGGTATATGTTTGGCACTTGATATATCAAATTTGACTTGTATTGTTCGTTTCAGAACTATAAATGACTCACATTTAGCTACTAATAATATTCTAATGCCTGTGGGCATAGAAATTTATCAAAAAACTAATATAAATCACTTAAACTAATTAAAAGGTTTTCATGATAGGCTTTTGGAACACACTGTAGAAACACGAATGTGTGAAGTAAATTATTTATCAGAGCCAACTCATTTGTATCGAAATGATAAATTTTGTATAAGCCATTTTTTAATATCTTTGCAATTTTTAACTTTTTTTTTTTCTAATAATGATAGATGCATATTTAAATACAATATTATATGTATATTTATCAACAAGAAAATGATTAAACCTAATACTATTGAGCTATGTTGTTCAATCTATCGAATTATTCTCATTGTTTAATTGTACCTATATCGAGTCTATGATACAAGGCTGCCATGATTGAGTGACAACGTTATTCGGCTGGTATACACAAAGTACTGTGCCCAAGTGTCAATATCATCAGTAATGGAACGACTTTGGACCAGTTACTAACTGTGGTTTGTCTCAGATCACCTATTCGATAGCATGCTGACCACATTGTGACATACACTTGCTCTTGTGGTTAGTCAGTGTCTACGAAGAGCTCAAGCGATTGAGTACAAAGACTCTGCGTCAGGCCAACCTTCTATTCAGAGTTACAGCTATTCATAATTATAGGGAAGAGATTGGGGAAATGAATCTACCACTTGGTAGCAATCCACACCGCAAGATAGTCGAAAGGCAGAGACATTCTTCTTTGTCTCTTATACGAGTCAGTTTTGACACGTATTGATAAAAGGTCTTCTTAATGAAGTCTATGTTTAATATTCGTGAGAATTTGTTTCAATTATTGAAAAATATGTTGATACAAATTACATTGATTTTTCATATTTCTTAGGAAGTATTATTTTATATAATTAAAGTTTTGATTTTCTTTAGAAATAAGTTTATAAATTCAAGTCGAATCTATGAGTATATTTGAACAAGTCAACTATATGCTCAAAAAAAGGTTCTTTCTCATTATATATTAAAAAGCATCATACCTATAAACTCTAAGAAAAACATTCACTCTAATCATTGACTGTTTTTTTCATGAATTCAAATTATTGATAATGTTGAATAGATTCATAAAATTCAATTTATAAGTCATAAGATTATAAAAACTAATTTACTATGTAGTCAATAGACTTCTTAAAATCAAGTCTGATGTTTTCCATATTTTATTTTATCGAATATTTATAAAATATTGTATAAAAAAGATTAGTTTATATAAATAGTATTATATTTCTCAGCTTTATGATATTAATCTTTGATATCAATTGAAATCGATTTTGTTCTTACACACAAAAAATAAAATCATTATTGATAATTTTCATTTAATCAACACAATTGGATCCATTTTACATTATCATCTCATATTATCTTGTATTGAGTAAGTTCAAAAAAAGTCGAACAACAATAGCAAAGAATCTGTTCTTTTTTTTTCTCGAAAACAATTGACTACTGATAATACGTAAAAAAAATTATCAAAATTAGATTTTAATTATTATAGTGATCTTTAAATAAGAAAACATACAAATCAATTATTTGTATTTATTTTGAAAATGTAACTAAAATTCAAGTGATAATACTCTCATTGTAAGATTTCATATTATCACAAATCAGAATGATTTTTTAAATTGTTAGATTTAATTTATATTTAATGGATATAAAATTTATTCTTTCAATAGTTCAAATTATAATGAAATAAAAGTTTTAATTTGTGAATCTTGTTTTGAATCATCTTCACAATCAAATTTTTATCATTTTTCGATTAAACTTCTTGATATAGAAACAAACAAAAAAATATATTTTATGTGATTAGTAAACAATTGAAGTTTGATATTCGTTCATTTGAATTTCATTCTAATCTATCAATATTTATTGATCAATCAAGATGAATTCGATTATATTGTTGAGGAACATTATCATCAAGAATATTCATATATTAGTTATGTTCTATCTAATTTAACACAATATCGATATAAATATTTATAAAAATAGATTAAAAGTTTTCAGGAATCCGAATCTATAGGAGATTTTTCAATTTTCTCCGACTGAAGAAATTGAAATGAGTCTAAGACCATTATATTTTTATTACACATTCACCATCATTCTATACGTGTCAACAGTGAAAAAAGTATGGAATATCTTCAAAATTGATCAATAGATTACTAGTCGCCATTAGTTGTATACATGAAAAAGATATCGTTCGAATTTTTTAATTAACAACCAGAAAAATTCATCATCACCTTGGAATTGAAATTCATTTTAATGGAAAATTAGTGTCTTTCTCTATGCTTCTATAATATAACTATTATTCAAAATGTTGATAAATTTGTTCAATTTTCATTATTAAATGCTCTAGATCAAGCATCATTTATTGGAAAAAAAGATTCAGTACGTATCGAAACTAGTGTAGCTATTGAAAACAAGCCTAATAATTTCATATAATAGAATGAAAGTAATCATATCTTCTTCCATAGTCAAAGAACACAAGACACGTTTCATAGTCAATAATAAAATCTGACGTCATACACTGGAAAAGAGAACAACTCAACAGATGTATGTTTTCAGACGTTTTGCAAAAAAAAAAGGAATGATGCAAGAAAAAAAGTCTGGTCCCTATGAGGATCGAACTCATGACCTCCGCGTTATTAGCACGGCGCTCTAACCGGCTGAGCTAAGGGACCATGTCAATGCCATTTGGAAAATCGTATATGATTTTTATCACATTGTACATAGTCATGACTGAATGAAATTCGACAATCACATCCTTTTTATTATTTATATGTGTATATTGAACTATTATATTAATCGATATTCTATAAGCCTATTATTTCTAGATGCTTGGATTTTTTGATCGATTAGACAAAATTCTTTTCGACAGCAAACAAACGAAGTTCTTACCTAATTTTCAAGAGAACTGTCACATGGTGTCTGTATATACAAGATTACATATATGAATGAATAACAATATTTTGATATGATTGATGCAAAATATTGAAAATAGACTTAAACAATTTCTAAGTAGTATATTTATTAATCCAAAATCGACATTTGCAATAAAAAGAAAATCATTTTCTGGTATGGGGCAAGTTCAATGATATAAAATGCAATCCATCCTAACCTACCATTCATTGAAATATTATATTAAAAATATCTTTCCACAGTTTGTAATGGTTCACTCAAGTTCTATGTGATAAAAATACTTTTTAATTAAGAATCTATGTTCAAAATACGATAAACATTTGAATAAAAATGGTTGAGCTGTTCTAAAGCTATTCATGACGAAATTTTAAATATGTCGTTCTACAAAGTGAGTAAAAGTTGCAATTTTAGAAAAGAGTTCACTTTTTTTTCACAGAATATGAAGAAAAGTTATTGACAAAGGAATCATCTCATATGTTAAGTAGCTTTTGAGCTGAAATTTTGTTCATCATTAGAGAATGTATAGACTAAATAAAGCTTAAGAGGATATGGATCAGAGATGGAACCGGTACCGGTCTGCCGGTCCAAACCGGTCTACACCGGTCTATACTGGTCTATATTTTTCACTTTCCTGCTCTATGATTGTATTCAAGGTAGGAAGGTAACCCACCAAAGAGTTCACTGCACAAGATTTCATTTTAAGCTTCAGCCTGTTGTCTGTAGCTCGATATTTTATCGATAGGTCGGGTTTTCCTGATAAACTAGCGTATCACCAGTATCCTGTCACTATCGGTAGACCGGTCCGGTCCGGTCCGGTCTACCTTTCTCCAGACCCGCACCGGTACCGGTCTGAAAAAAGGTAGACCGGTTCCATCTCTGATATGGATACAAGTTGTGATTTGACTGAAATATCGAAATTTTACTATAATTTTCTAACAGGATCTCACTTTTGCATTAGGATCAAAATTTTGAATTTTCGATCTGAAACTATGTCCATACCAAGACTTAAAGAAAATTGTAGTAAAATGCTAGTATCTCAGCCGAATCACAACTTGTGTCCATATCCTTTTAGGCACTCGCTGGTTTTTACAACCTCTTTTTGTGAACACAATTTCAGCTTAAGAGATTCTTAGCATCTGGGAAGGTCCCCTTATAAGAGATAATTTTTCTATTAATTTTATTTTCCGAAAAATGATCTTTCTTTTCAATAGCTTCGTTTTTCTTCGACTTGTGTACAGACACAAAAGAAATTGAAAAAATATTGTCGTTCTACACAAAAATGAAAAAACATTCGTCATACAATATTTTGGATGATTGACATGGAAAGAGAAGGAGACAAGCGAGAAAGATATATGATTCAGCAGAACACTGAAAGCTCTACAAAACGAACTATTCGGTACCTGTTTTTTTGGATTCTCAGCAGATTTCATTTTCTTAGTGTATCACCCTATCAAAACACGATTTTTTCACAATATGAGCTGCATAAGTCTAGAACAGCATGATCTAGAAAGCTTAAATTTTTTTTGGATGTAGAATATTCAGAGACCCGTAATATATTAAAAAATTTTTGAAATCGATCACTGAGAACACAAGTTATTAGTCAAATATCGCTGAAAACCTAAATCATATCAAAAAGTTACAATTCATTCATATATAATAAATGCCTATACATGATTTATTCCTCTCTACACGACAATAAGTAATCGGTAATAACGTTCGATTTAATGAACGAAAAATATTTCATTCAGATAATGCATCAATTACATGCTAATATCAAGTAATTGCACAAATTTAATATTAAAAGTATATCTATAGACTAATTCAGTGAGTGAAATAGTAACTAGTGTTATAATATTTCCAAAAAAAGGACGGACATCAACAAGTAAAACAATTATTAGTTCCATGTAATGAATATAAATTAGTCGAAAGACAATAATTAGTAATACTGTAATGTAAATTGATTATTTCTATTATCTGTTTTTTTCTTTTTTTATTGTAACTACTCTCTGTATTTCATCTAACTTCGATGAAATTAGATATCTTTTTGTTATAGTATATTATTAAAAGTTTGAAATAAAAATAAAACAGCAACAAAATGAAATATCTTTGTTGATCTATAGTAAAGACTACGGTTAAATCTCAAGTATTAGACTAAAAATGCCAGAAGATAAGAATCTGAAGAAAAAAAAGGACATCGAAAAATATTGATTAGTGCTACAGCATGATATTATTTATTCTTTTTATGCAACCACTAATTCATTTAAATTTAAACAAAAAAAAGCACTATTATAGTTTATGATGTTAATGTAATTAAGACCAGTAAGTTTGATGAATTTTGACAGCTTCATCTTCAAGAATAGGACCAATAACAGTAAATTTAGCTGCTGGTAAAAGTTGTCGACAAGATAAGAGGCCATCATGACCTGCATATTTCTAAAAAAACAAAACAAAATTTTAAATTTTATCATTTTCTTTATTGAGACATAGTCATCGATATTTTTCCATTATATGATATTTACAAAGATGAATAATATTTTCATCTTAATTTTCTAATAAAATATAATCATTTCGATAATAATACAATAGACAAAATTATTTTTCTTAAAATCTCTCGTTTTAATAATATTTTTTCAAATTTTGAATTCTTACTATGTAATTGTATACTTACTCCTAATGTTTCAGATGAAAGAGCATAGACTAAATTTCGAATACCACTCCAAAACAAAGCACCTGTACACATTAAACATGGTTCACAACTAGTATATAATGTACATTGTTCAAGAATATTTCGACTAAATTTTTGTGAAGCCATACTAATTAAATTCAATTCAGCATGACGAGTGACATCATTATTAGGTATATGAATTGTATTTTCGGCAGTCAATAATACTTGTCCATCTTTTGATACAAGACAAGCACCAAATGGATGATTTCCATGTTCGACTGCAGATAATGAAAGTTTAATAGCTTGACGAATGAATGGTGCATGAATATTCTCATCAATTGAAGACGACATTGTTTTTTTTTTTTCTTTTACAAAAAAGACAAAAGAAAAACAACTTTCATCAAGTGAATCGTTATCTATACTAACTACCTATCCACTGATGTATCGAATGAACTTAACTTTTAATGAGTAATACTAAATGCATCATGTAGATTTTTTTTCTATAATTGAGTCGTCAATCAAGATTTATATATATATTTTCAGCTTCAGCTAGATATTAATAATATTTGTAAAAAAAAATATTAAACTGATCATTTTTAGAAAAATTAATAGATGACGCACTCTACCAATTTTTTGTCATGTATGGTGTCATAGACATAGCACTAGCGAATGATATGAATATAATAGAGCAGATAAAAATGGCTAAGACAAAAATATGATATATAACGATAGTGTAAATTGTGCTTAATTTTTCTATGAAAAAAAATCTTTCTAATTGATTTGCTTATAAATTATGTGAATACGTGCATTAGTGGTTTTTATTTTAGAAATCATACAATGAATCATTCCTATCAGCTAGTATAACACTCACTCAATCCATACATCGCACAACACTCTGAAGTATATATTATCTATCTTCACTTTAAAAAATTTACTCGTTAAATATCAACCAATAATTTAAATTCAATTTATCGTCTTATGAGAAGATGTCATTACTATTTCTTTAACCTGCCAAAATGAAAAATTTCTGTTGGATGACAAAAAAGCAATCAATTTTATACTTGAATAATATCATTATAATATATTCATTTCAAGTGAAAAAAAATCTTTCTTTCAATTTTAAGATTATTTAGTTTCATGTACTTACGTCATGTTTTTTTAAACTTGAAATCGATTGTTTATCTACGTTCTCAAGTAATTCATCCTTTAATTTATTTAATAATCGTATCTAATATATTTTTATTTCATATTTTATAGACAATCGACAAATTTATTCATCGTTCATTGACACATCATATTGATAAATATGAAAAATCAAATTCAATAAAATTCTCTCATGAAGAAACTAATCCTAACAAAGAAAAAAGTGACAGTAACTTAGTTGTAGTGCCAAAAGGTGCTCGAAAAGCTGCACAGGAAGGATTATCATTTGTTGAGAAAATCATCAAAAAATATTTACCATCTCGTATTAATTCACTTCTTATTCTTGTACATAATTATTTGTATTCTTTTTTTTTCCTCTTTAAAACAAAAAATTCTTCTTTATATTAGGTTCTCGCTGGTATTGGTTATGTAATTATAGCGCAAGCAAAAAATGATTATGAAATTAAACGAACATTTCGTAATGGTTCTTGTCCAACTTATAAATTTAGAGAAGAACAATTACTCGAACGAAAAGAATTATTAGATACACTTTTGTCAATTGTTAAACCTGTTACTAATAAACTTGTATCATCATATTATATTGTAGTTGGTGATCATGGAACTGGGTAAGATTCAATAAATAATTATCAAAAAAAAAATTTTATTTTTTCTATATAGAAAAACAACATTAATTCGTCAAGCAGCACGACAAGTTGGTCGAGGTGTTATTTATGTTGATAGTTCGTTATGATTTTATCTATAAAAAGAAAAGAATTTATTAACATTTCTAGTTCCATATAATGTTGAAAAATTTGGTTATGCATTTGCACGTGCAATAAATTTTCATTTTAAAGAACATATTCTTCTATCAGCATGGATTGAATCAAAAATGTTTGGTTCACCACCTGATGATGGTAAAAATTAAATTGAATTTTTTTTGTTTATCTTTCTATTAAATTATTTATTTTTCTAGATAAACAAGAAAGTTGGGAACGTGCATTAATTACATTTGAAAAATATGCAATTGATTTTAAAAGAAAATATGATTGTGTACCAATATTAATTTTTGATAATTGTGATTCACTTGCACAAAAAGATAAGAGAATGCTTGAAATATTACAAGATACAGCAAAGACAGCTATTGATGATTCAACATGGATTACAGTATTTGTTGGATCAATTGGAGAAGCACCAGAACAAATGGAAGGTCTGTGATTTACAAGTGAACATTTCCAACAGTCTAACCGCTTGAGACTATTGTCATTCGATCGATTATGAAAAAGTCTAGTTTTTCGGTCTTTACTTCTTGAGTTATGGACATTTTACTTGATTTTCCTTCTATGAGTATAGGATCCCTGAGAATTTGTATGACCAAATTTTGAGCTAGGACAAATGTATCTGTATCGAGATATCAGCTTGTCATAGAAAGGTTCTTCTTTTGAAGCACAGTCCAAAACAGGCGTTTCTTTGAGATATTCGTTCAGGCTCAAACTATGAGATGCTACTAATGACTTTAAAGTAGTGTCCTACACGAATACGACTTTTTGAAACTGGAGCTAATCGACATCCAGCGGATACTTTAAACAACAACAAAAAAGCAAATGAATCAAGTCATTCATGATTCACTTGGCGTCTTTCTGATTCTAAAACCCGATCGTTTTTGCCAAGTATACGTTTGCTTGCTGCTGATGACACTCGAATGTAATACAACGTTGGTGTCAAACGTCATAATTGTGGATACATACATGAATGCTTTACATACTCACATTTTTTTATAATTCATTTTCTTCTCCATGTATTCAGTTAATTCGTTATATGATTCATCATCATTTGTAGATGAATTTCATTAAAAACGAATTCTATTAGTAAAACAATATTGTTTTCCACTTCCGTTATCTGTTCTTAAATACAATAAATTGTACAATCATGATCGAATTAGATTTCACTTCTATGCTTATATCTAAATTAGCAGTTTAAAAAAGTAAAAATATTTTGAAGTGTCGAAATCTCATTCATTACTACGTCGGGCTCAGGTATAGGATCATGCTCGGCAGTATCCGACATAGGTCACTTCTTTTGTTACCTGACCTAACCCGACCCGCGGTGACGGATAGTTTTTGACCAATCAAAGTGAGTTTTTTTCAGACATTGTCAATCTTCTCAGTAAATCGATACATATTCTATAGGTATTCGGAATTCGCAAACCTTTTGTGACCCGACCCGACCCGACCGGAGGTCAAGTATGTTTTTTCGTGACCCAACCCGACCCGAGTGGGACACTGATACCCGGCTCGATTTCAGGGCACTACTACAAGGTCTATCTATGGACAAAATCTCCGTTTGAAATTCGATCATCCATGTTCTTAGTGATTCTATACTCGATCATAGGACGATAATCGAGTAAAGTGCTCATAACTCGTCAAGGACAGATCGGAAAATCAGATATTGTCAGTATTCATCATAACCGATTGAATAGTCAAGTATGTCTCCTTGTTATTTCTAAGTCTTAGAAAATCGAAGATTATCTATATTAAACTAATATTCGAAAATTTTGAGATTCTTGAAATATATTTTGTTTAGACAAATATTAAATTAACATAATAATTATAATAATATACTTTTATTTTCAGGTCGAAGTAGTATTACTCGTGCTGCATCATTTATTGAAATAGCAGATCTATCAGAAAAAGAAGCAATAACTTATTTAACAGAAAAACGAAATTTATCACAAGATATGGCGAAAGATATTTATGCACTTTTTGGTGGCCGTATTAAACGTTTACAAAATGCTGCAAGTAAAATCGAAAGTGGTACATCATTTTCTAGTAAGTAACATCAAATATTTTTTTTTCTCTTTTGAATAAAAAAAATCTTCGGCGTTCGATTTTTCTTTCATTTAGCTATTCGAAAAGCAACTTTAAATGGTATAGCACGTCGAATAGAAAAAATTCGATGTCGAGTTAGTAATCAAGAAGAAGCATTTATTTTTAATATTCTTTGTGGTTTATTAAATCGATTTGAAGTAACTGTTGATGATTTAATTGAAATGGAAAAAGATGTTAATATAAGACAAAAAATTTTAGAAGAACTTCGTAATGAAACAATTCTTGCTCGAAATGTTACAAATGGTGCATATGTATTCCATGAACAAGCAACAAAAATGTGTGTTAAGGAATTTTATGAAGAAAAAAGATGTTTTCCTTGTAAATGGATCAAAAATATGAAATTTTAAAACATCTGTTTTTTTATATTTGTATAAAATAGTTTTATTAATCGATGTATCGATCAAGGAAATAAAATATAATGGTAATCAAGCAATAAAAAGAAAATAAACATAGATCTAAATCTCTGCTACTGTCCACGCTAGAATTAAGTAGTTGATGACCTGCAGTTTTCTACAATTGAAAGAGAAGAACTACGAACATCTGTTTGTAAAGTCGATTATCTTTGCAAAAAAAAATTCATGATAATGATGTTCTGTTTCAAGAAAATTTACTAGAAATCAACAGAATTCTATTTAATTTGATCTAATAGATACGTGATTTTGCTTGTTCAATAGTGAAATATGAGAAGACAAGGCATAAATATTACAATTGAATTGATAAGTTTTGTTACAATAAAATCATTTTTGATTAATAAATGCATTTTCAATCGAGTAAGTCATACAACATACATGATTTGATCATTTTATTTAATAACAAAAAAACAAATTAAGATTGATCTCACAAAAACAGAAAATAGTTCTATAACTTAAAACATTAACATATGTTAAAGCAAAAAATTTAACTCACAATTATTCTTTCCTATGTGGATATTGATACTAAACTTGTAGATCTTATATATGAGTAAAATCATCCGTTAGCAACGTTACACAAAAAAGGACACTCACTTTCACTTCATGCATTCTATTTTTAAAAAAAAACTCTGGATTGAAGCAGCAGTTTTGAAAACTAAATAGTACATTATGTAGACAAATTCTGAGGCTAGAAAATCCTCTAGTCAGTATTTTTTCTGAACATGCTTAGATTTTTCAAAAAAAAAAAATCGATTTACTTTTCGTTAGCGGCGTGACGTAGTACGAATATATAAACGAAAAAATGCTCTAATAACTGAATGAGAAATTTTAAATCAATTCCAAACGGTACAATACCTCCTTCAGAATCTCTAGAAAATTGATGGTTAAGAGGAAGATTTTTAGAGATCGATCTTGATGAAAATTTTACCATAGATGTAGTTCCCGTCGTAGAATGTATCCTAAAGTTTTCGGATTTTTTTCTCGTATAGTTTGAGAGATATTTGCTAATTACTTTTTTATTAGCAGGCAGCTGAATGCAACGAAGAGTTCGTCATTGTCCGATTCAAATAATAAAATTTAAGACAATAGATAAGTATTCGAGATACTAAAGAAGTTCAAGCCCTATTAGAATATATAATCAGTTAGTGATGATAAATAAGGAGGCTTTCATTGTAATTGATTTATTTTCTAGCTAGTAGGTGTAAGTTAAAACATAAATATATAGGCTCTTTTGAGAATATACAGTACCCGCCATAAGTGGGTACGAGCTCGTTTTCTTGTTCAATAATGATTTTTATTTTATCTTTTTGCTTTGTTTGAACGGGCTAGTCGGGCTCATCGTCCGGTATAAATAGGAGCATTTATATTCCTTCTGTTATCAATTTATAACTTAATAAACGAATAGGGGGTGGCGACTTAGTATTGGCGTTGGCATTAATTAACACTGATTCTAGAAACGCCACGCCTAGGGAGAGCAAGATGGAGCAAAAGTGTTGGAACAAAAAAGATGCACAAGGCGTATCTGCGTAGAATAATTACGTTAAATTTTTCAATTTAATAGATAATAATGAAAAATTTTTTAAAATAAATGCATTATCTTTTTATTTCGATATTAAAATTCATATTTCTCAATTATTATATGCATAATGGTATATTTTAACAAAAATGATCACAGCTATCCTATGCGGGTGCGCCTTGTGCATCTTTTTTATTCCAGCACTTTTGCTCCATCTTGCTTTCCCTAGGCGTGGCTTTTGTAAATTAGTATTAATTAATGCCAATGCTAATACTAAGCCGCTACCCCCTATTCTTTTATTAAGTTATAAATTGATAACAGAAGGAATATAAATGCTCCTATTTATACCGGACGATGAGCCCGACTAGCCCGTTCAAACAAAGCAAAAAGATAAAATAAAAGTCATTATTGAACAAGAAAACGAGCTCGTACCCACTTATGGCTGGTACTGTATATGATTAGCTATCTTGAATGTATTTTTACAATGACAATAAATTTAAAAAACCAAATAATATTATTTTTTTCAGGAATATATGTATACATTTATCATTTTTGATGTTTAATAGTAGTTTGAAAGAGCTATGATATAAGAAATATTGATGCTTAACATTCTATTTATTGAATAATGAACTATTTAAATTAATATTAAAAGTAATCTTTTGCTTGATATTACGAATCGAAAAGAATTAAAGGTATATTTTCCAATTCATTCGTCATTAGATTCACGGATACAAAAAAAAGTTCATGTAATATTTTAATAAAGAATCGAAATGAATATGTTAATTATTACATTCATGAAAAATTTTGTCCTATTCAACGATTAAAATTATGAATCCTTCTATAAAATTTTCTACCATAATAGCTGACACATTTTCTTTGTCATTCTTGATCCATCCATTTGATGGTATTTACTAGACAGGGAGAAAGAAATTTCGACGTCCAAAATAAGAAAGACTATATTGAACTGATAAATATATGTATATATATATATATACAAAGTAGAAAAGAAAAGATAATAAACAAACACGCACGCACATATAGTCGACACGGTATTTTGCTCTTTCTGATCTAGTTAACTAGAAAAAAATAAATAATAATAATAACATGTAAGATTCTGTTTAAAAAGAAACGAAATTTTTTATTTGAAATTATCTACTTAAGAATGATGTCAACAGAATCTCCAACACAAAATCAACAACAGCAATCAACAGTATATGATGAGCGTGTATTTAATGAACGTATTCGTCAATTATTTAATTCGATCGATTCATCTTCAATATCTCATTCTCCTTTATCATCACATGGTGATATTGGTCATATGACATCTATTGTTGATGCTCTTTTTCCTGAACAAGCTTCATTTCATCAACAACGAGAACAACGTCATGCATCAACAAATGATCTTACAACAGCTTTGGATCGATTTCCATTATGGAATAATAATAATAATAATAATAATAATAATAATAATAAATCGAATAGTTCAGCATCAGCTTTTTGTGGTGGTACAACAAATGGTTCATCAGCATTTGTTAATCGACGTCAATCAAAATTACATAGTTCATCACGTTCATTACGCAACACTAATTATCATTGTCAACAACAACAACAAAATCATTATCGACCACCACCACTTACTCGACCTCGTTTTGCTTCATCGGCAATACGTTTACAATCAGCGATAACAACGTAAGTTTTAATGATAATTTTAATTGATTATTTAATTAAATTTTTATTTATATTTTAGAACTACTCCTAATAATAATAGTACTAATGGCCTTCAACGATCATCATCATCATTGTCGACTAATAATAGTATATGTGGTACAACTGATTATCAACCTCGTTTTGCTAGTCGTCTTTCAAGTAGTCGATTACCTACGGCTGCACCACCTGTAGGATCTTATGATCAAATAGCGAGTAATAATATTACAATAGATCCAATAGTTCCACCATCAGCAACATCTACTATTGGTGTTATGAATCAACCATCATCAGCTTCTGCTGGACTTGCTCGCAGTACTTCATCAGCAAATGCTCAACCACAACAATTTGTTACTATGACACAAACAACAACAACAACATTTTGTTATGTACCTGCTTCTGGTTCACTTGCTTATAATAATTTATCAGGTACAAATCGAAATGCAACAATTTCTCATCATTAAAAAAGGAAAAATTTTCATTCATTTGATTGAAAACTGTGTAGAATATGTCGTCGTTGTCTAAGACACATATTTATTTATTTATTTATATATACATATATAGATATATTTATCTTATTTATGGTTTACTTGTGTACATGTGCAGATTTTCTTCTTTGTTTCTTTTTTTTTTTTTGGATTTTGGATCAATCGATCGCTAGGTCTTTTTTCTGTTGTATTTGTCGAACAATTTCATACACAGAATTATTTATTTATTTATTTATTTATTTTCTTTCTCTCTTTTTTGTTAACTATTCTCTCTTCTTCTTATTATTATTAATGGTTAAATAGTTGTCTTTGCAACGTAAAACAAAGAACAACTTTTGTTCAATAAAAAGTTTATGATAATGTAAAACTTATTCAGAGATATTCTTAATTATAATAGAGATAATAAAATAAAATTATGAGTACAAATCTTATATTGTTTCTGATATGAAATACACATATTGACTTTTCTTAAAGATTATGCTTGGTATTATTTGATTTTATTTTATAGTGACTTCATCAGTTAGAATAATCATAACAGATTGAAGTTTTTCTATCTAAATATTGTTACCGTTCGAAGTGATGTGTAACATGAATCCGTATGAAAATTGTATCTATTCTCTTTAAATTTATAATCAAATTCAAATTACAAAGTATTATTGAATGTATATGTAAAATGGTTGAATCCAAGAGATTCAATAAATCATTGTATGTTGATCTTCAACATTTCAGTTTCATAACAGAGAAGATCAAAAGCGTGGATGTGGATAGGGATCTCCTCTTCATCTACACCACGCTCACACCTTCAATTTTGACTTATTCTTATTTGAAATAATTATTTAACACAACTGACACGCATCTCAATCTATAAAAGAATACTATTGTTGACAGAAATATAATATGAACTAAAATATATGGTTGTTATATTAGACTTCCTATTTTAAGAGTTCTTAATATCTAAATGTTTTCAGTTTCATGATGTTAGAAGTTGGCAAGATCTTGACAAGAGAATGGAATGTTTTCTGAAAATTAGTAATCAAGATATGAATTGAAAACTACTAACTATTGGGATTTTATAAGAGATGGTCAAAATTTCGAGGTGAAAAATCTTTAGTTTAGACCGAAATTAACTTCTAATACCTGTTTAACTTTTCGTGAGTATAATAAATTCATTCAGCATTATCTCAGGCTCTCATCGTACGATGAGAAAGTGTTAGTTCAATATTTAGACCTGAGATTTTGACGACAACTAGAAATTTGTCATTGGAAGACTTCTAGACTCATATCTCTTGATCATTAAAACCATGGAAATCGTTAAAAATGAGTTAAGTACATCAACTCTAATACACTAAAATTCAATAGAAAAACTAGCTGGTTCAAAGAGTTCAACCGGTCAGATTTCAAGTGTATTTTAAATTTTTACTATACAATCTATATGTAGAAAGAAACTAATTGTATTACTTTCAATTCTTATTGGAGTCTAGTTTCTGATAACTATTCAAGTGATTTTTAAATTCGAAATTTTGCAAAAATGATTGACATAACTTTCAAATAGTTTTAATCCTTTCTCGAAAACTGATCTACATTAGTTGATATTATTTTCAAGCTAGTTTTATTTAGATAAATAAAAAAATAAAAAAGAACTCTTTATTTTAAATGTAAAAATTCAAGTTTATACTTGTACTCGAGAAGCATCTGCTGTAGTAGTTATTGCTGGTATTATGATAGATTTTGTCTGATGTCGATGATTATTTTGAAATGAAAAATGTTTATTATCTATTTGTTGTATTGAAGATTCGATAGATAAAGATAATCCATTTGGAAGAGGTAAAACATGTCGTTGATGATTTTCTCGACTTTTCGGGTGTTTTATGTGATTTTTAACTAATGATTGTTGTCGATAATTCGTTCTAGATTTGGACTATTTTATTTCATTATTAATAAATGGTATTTGTTCAATATGTTATACTAACTTATTTGTTGTTATAGATTTTGGTATTGTATGTTGTGAAACAAATGATTTTGCTGATAAAGAATTGAATGATTTATTCGATGTGATAATATTAATATTAGAACTAAATGAATCAGTTGAATTTTGATGTTTATGTTGATGATTTATATGAGAACGTATTCGATGATTATTTCTAGACGAATTAGATCTATCCGAATGATGTTGTTCACCATTTTTACGATGACATTCATTAGGAACTGTTGGACCACGTTTTGCTAATGTTGCTGTATAATCTATGGTTAGATAAATAGCTTTTTGTACAGTTGTTTGTACTGATGATCTATTAGGTACAGCTATTAATGATCGAGGCATGAATGATCGATTTGATACGGGCACAAGTTTTGTTGATACTGACATATTATTAGTTGTAACACATGATTCATGCCCAGATTGAATACTAGCTAAAGGTGTTAAAGCCAATATGTTTTGTTGTTGTCGAGATGAAGGAGAGCATTGTCCTTTTTTTGGTAAATGTTCATCAAACATAACAGTTTGTGATTGATTCTTAATCATATCAGGAACTTTAACATGAATATATTCATTAGGATTATATGAAATATTATGGGATGGTGTCATTTGATGTGATTTTACTGGATAAAATGAATTATTAACATCATGAAAAAATTGCCATGGTTGATTTCCTACATTATTTTCAGTAATTGAATAATTATTGGATGCATCAAGTGGATCTATTAGAACAAATGTTTCATATTTAGTTAAGAATAAATATTTAGAGAAAAATTTTGAAAAATAAAATACCAAGCATCATTCGGTAAGCGCTTATTAAAAAAAATAAACGATTACTTTATTTAAATCCTATGGAGTATTGTGATGAAAACGATAATTTTGCTTTTTACACATCGTGACAAAGATAGTAATAAATCAGAAATTGAAGACAATATTATGTGAATCATTTTGTTGACTACAAAAGTAGCTTCATCATCTTTCGGATTTCTATTCCATAATATAATCTACGAAAATTAGTCGATAAGTTTATAGTTGTACAAAGAAAAAAAAAGTATCCAAAAGTTCATTATTAGATACTAAAATTTGTTTGAAATAGTTGATTAAGTACTAATGAGAGAAATTTTTTTGAGACTGTTTATCTAAAGCGTCACTTTTTCACTACAAAAATATTGAAATTAACTTTAATAATAACAAGATGAAGAAATAAGTTTAATTTTTGTTTATTTTTCTGTTTCTTGAAAGTACAGCATGAGAGATAAGTCGAATTACTGATTGTAGTGAAATACGAAGATACGTTCATGAGTACTCCAACTTCTGAAAGACTAACACTTATTAACATAAGTTTGCACGAGTAAAATGCTCGGTGATCAATTTCAAACAGTTAGATCTGTTACTATTTTATGAAACATCATCTAAAGAGAGTATTGAAGTACATAACGGGTGGGGCAAAAGTTTTGCATTAATTTTGTTTTTGATATAACTCTGCAACGCAATATCGTGGAGACTTGATTTTTTTTTGTTAGAAAGAGCAAAGTGTCTAGTGCAAAAATATATAAAAGAATTTGATTTGTAATGTTTTTCGAAGACTATAATAGTTTTAGAACACAAGGCTCCGAAAAACTTTTCCGCAACTTCGGTCACATTTTTTTAATCCAAAAATATTTGTTTGAGCCTTTTTCATTAGCCACTTTCGACACTTTCGAGCACCATATATATACAGTTGCTCATTATAACGGAGGTTTTCATTTGGTATTAAAATAATTGGTATAACATACAAGAGAATGAACAAAAGACACGTTGATAAAAACAAATTAATTGTTCGAATTTCGTTTTGCAGCGTGAAAATAAGTTTTTTTCTGAATATCTCATAGAGAAGTTGCGTCCTATTCCAAATAATATCGTTTGGTAGAGGACTCAATAAACTTTCTTTTTCCTATAAAATATATAGCTTCTAACAATCTCATCTGCGAAATAGAGTTTATTTTTTCGATTGCTACCAGCAATGATAAAGAATTGATGAAACAGACGATATCATAAAAGCGTTCATTTCGACCTTTATAAAACATGTAGAAAATTTCTTTTTTTGTAATGCAATAGTACTCTATCCTTATATTATAAAATCCGGATTAGAAGAATAAAAAAATAACCTTTCTAATTATAGGAATTTTTTTCTAAGTTCAACAAAGTTGCGGAAGACTTTTCCAACCCCTTCTGTTCTAAGATTGTTGTAGTTTTCGAAAAACATTTCCAATCAAACTCTTTTATATAGTCTTGCACTAGACACTTTGCTCTTTCTAACAAAAAAAAATCAAGTCTCCACGACATTACGTTGCAGAGTTATATCAAAAACAAAATTAATGCAAAACTTTTGCCCCACCCGTTAGAGTAAAGATTTACACTCCCTTTCTCCCTACAGACATCTCTAGCAACGTCATAAACTGTGACAGATGTTATTGATACACAATCAAAGATCGTATATCAATAACGTCTCATTGTAATATATGAACTACTTCCGTATTGCATTTCTGGATGATAAAGAAATCTGTCTGAATATAAATAGAGTAAAACAATCTTCTTATCATTGGCAACAGCAGCTATATCGTGTTTTACATTTTAATCCGACACGGATTGTGCTAATTCTTTTTTTTTTAAGTTACAGTGTTAATTTTAATACACAGCTAACACTGTTCACTTTGGTTATTTTCTAATGCAGTTGATAATGCACTCGGCTTGAAAAAAAAGAAATAAAATTCGGGTCAGACAGTGCATTTCAAGCTCTGCTACTCGTCATTTCTAAAAATTGATATTTTTTAGTTTTGTATTCATTTCAAGGCTTTTCTTCTATTACTATAGATTTTTCGACTATTATGCGTATCAATCAATTTTTGCTTTATTTTACATGAAAAGATCTTTGAGTATAAAAATTTGCCAAATCATTCATATATTATAAATAATATTCATTTCAAACCAATAAAATGGTTAAAGTCTATGACGATGATAGATTCTTTCTCTACACTGATTATGTCAGAGAAATAACTTGTTCGAGATAAAATACAGAAATTTCATAATAGATAAATTATAATAATAGTTGCTTTTGTTTTTGTTGAATTTAATATCTTACCATTTATTTTCATTATTTGTTGTTGATCAAAATTTTTATTCAATAATTCATATGTTTTAATAAAATCAAAATTTTGATGTTATTGTATTTGTTTATCTTTTCGTATTTTAATGTATGTTTCATTGTCTTCAATCCATGATCGATTCAATATACTACCCATTGTTCTTGTGTCAAAAAAATTCGTTTTGTATATTTTGATTTTCTTATTTCAAATAATCATCAAGTCTTTACTTCTTACCTCAACTATTAGTCTGTTCGAGCAATCAATTGATTACAAGTGATCGATATGATAGATAATGAAAGGAAAAAAAAAATCAACATTATGTTTGCACATAGATTGAAAAACATGATGTTCCACATTAATGAATATGTATAAGGCACAAACTACTGACATAAACATACAAAAAACACTCATACATATGGAAGATTTGAATCATTATTATTATGTTTTTTTTTTTTGTTTGACACTGTAAAATGGAATAAAATGAATACCTGACAGAAAAAAAGAACTGTTATACGTAGTGTATCGAACAAGAAAAGACGAATGTGAATATTTTAATATAATGATGTTTTTTTCATAATTCGTAAAAATTCTTGTTCATTTATTTCACTATCACCATCACGATCTGCTTCATCAATCATTTCCTTTAGATAAAAAATAAAAAAGCAAAAGAATATTTCAAATTGAAAATTAATATAAAAATTAATTTACTTGTAATTCTTCATCAGTTAAATTTTCACCTAATTCTTTTGCAACACGTTTTAAATTTTTAAATGAAATTTTTCCTGTATTATCATCATCAAAAAGTCTAAGAAAGAAGAATAAAAAATTCATAAAAAGAAAATATTTTTTTTTTTTTGTTACCGAAAAGCTTTGAGTATTTCTTCTTTTGAATCTTTTTCAGCCATTTTTTGTGACATTAATTGAAGAAAATCATTAAAATCAATTGTACCTTATCATAGAAAAAAAAAAAAAAAAAATTTTTTCTATATTTAGAAAAATTTTTTATACTTATTTACCTGCATTTTCTTTTTGTATATCAGATATCATTTTTTTTATTTCTTCTTTTTTTGGTTCAAAACCTAATGCTCGCATTGCAACCTAAAATAAATTTTCATATAATAATAATAGAATAAATCGTTTTTATTTTTTAATATTAACTTTAAGTTCTTTAACATCAATTGTTCCTGAACCATCAGCATCAAATAGATCAAAAGCTTCACGAATTTCTGTTTTTTGTTCTTCAGTTAATTCAGGTCGAGAACCTGTTGGTCGTTTTTTGGCACCACCACCAAGTGCAGGACGTTTCATTTGAGTTGTTGTTGTAGCCTATATACAAATATATATAGAAATATGATTAAAATTAAGTATAATAGAAGATCTTTTACCATTGGAATGAAAATGAAATATGTTGAGAGATTATTAAAAGGCAGAGATGTTGTCTATAAAATGAACGAAAGAATGCCATGTTGTCAAGTTCATGTCCTCCTATGTCAATATTATAATTTAATTGAAATTCTGAATAAAATACTCTGTCATGATTATATTCTGATAATAAAATTAGATCGTTTTTTCATAATTGAGAATGAAATTTTATAAGTTGTTATCAAAAGATGTCACTAGAGACTATATTTGACACATCTTTCTGTCTTTTTCTAAAGATATGTTTACGCAATTGTGGCTATTCTTTGATGATATAGAAACAGAAAATCAAAATGAATGTTTCCACTACACTTTCGTCTGGTGTTTTCTATATTTTATAGAAGGTATTGAAACATTTTAGTAGTTACCATGTTTTATGTACGTAATGAAACAACACTATAATTCGATGGTATTTATTTGTTTAATTACTTATGAGAGAAGTCCTCCAACTGATTAATCACTTTTAACCGAAATCTTAACTTATTGCTATGGAGATACTGCAAATTTATCGTAGTTTTAAATGAACCTTGGTAGGCCTTCTCAGGAACACCAGAAAAGTTAATTTTCAAATTTCGACTTGAAACTTCACACAGAGACAGATCTTAACAAGAATAATTCATTGTGAAAGTTTCAGTTCTTTTGATTTGCTTCTGTTCTGAAATACGAGTATCAAGTCTGCTGGTTTCAAGTTGAAATTTGAAAATCAATTTTTTGTTATATTTCTGAGGAGACCTAAAAACTACCGTAAAAGTGCAATATCTCCGTTGCAATAAGCTAAGGGCACGAATTCTTTCCAGTTCACGTTAGTAGATATTTGCTTTTATTATTAATTCTTATATACGCTGATGTATGATCTTCCAAATACAATTGATAATATTAAATGCGAAATTGAGAAAACTAATGAAGCTAATACTTGAATTTCTTAAATCTTATAAAGTCAATTCATTCTGATATGTGTTGAAAATATATATAGATACTGTTGAATCAAGGACAAAAAAATAAATTTTCATTGTTCTCAATTAATGACATAAAAACTATCACCATTATTCGAAATTCCACTACCATCCCAACAACGAATGGTTCGTTGTGAAACAGGATGATCAATTCACTAAAATAATTTTAGACATATAAAACATTTCATTATTCAATAACTTTACTTGATCTCCAACTCGAATACCATTACTATCTTGATTAATATAAAGAGCAGCACAATTTGAATATTTACCATTGCGAAATGTTACAATGGCTATACTAGATGCAATATTTATAAAATTAATAAACGTAAATATTTCTCGATCTACTTTTGTTTCTTGTTCCCATCGACTTGTCGTACGTCGATCACTAGTGAAAATTCTATTTTATTCAATATAAAAAATAGAAATTCTTACAAAATGTAAATAACATTTACTTAATAAAACTTACACATTTACACTTCAATAATCACCTAAAATTGAAATGTGATTGTATATAATGAACAATGAAATGAATAATTTATCTAAATGATCACAAAGACTTTTGTCACTATATTGATCTGGATTGAAGAATGAAATTCCTACAATTCGGATTTAATGATGATTTCTTACCGTTCGGTACGGAAACAAAGCTGATAAGAGTAAATAATAACAATATAAGAATATTGGTTATTTAATCATCGATAAATAAATTTAATATTTTTATCGACGAAATTAAATGACTTATTGTTTGTTATTTTAATTATTTCATCTGTAAATAAAAATACTTCCATAAGTCATTTAATCAGCAGTTGTAACACATGTTTCTAGAAGAATTTAAAATTCATTTTAAATAAACATTGAATATATGAGTATTGAAGAGAAGAAATGGATGATTGAATGAAAATCATTAACAATGTAATTAATTTCTTATAAATAAATACAATATATAACTTTACATCAGAAGTATTAAAACTTGACAACTTCCGTTTTATGATAGAAATTATTTGTTCGAATCCTAGCTTAGCAGAATTTACTCGTCAAATGCTATGAAACAAGAAAAATTATTTGGAAGTAAAAAATTTCAAAATATGGAATCAAAAAAGGAGATTCAGGAAGTCGCGTTCAAAAGATATTTCATGTCAAAATATTCATTAACATCTGCATATGATATTCAACGTAGTTGTTCGTATGAAATATATACGACTATGAAAATTTTATCAAAAAGGTGGCAAAGTAATTGAAATAGCTTCAATCTAATCTGACAAATTTACTACTGGTGTTTATTTTACTTCAATTAAAACATCGTGAATAAAATTTTAATTTTCTTTCTATAGGGTGTCCAGTAAGTCATGAAATAAGAAAAAGAAAATCGAATATCTTCGCCATATTTTGATCAGAATTGGCTGATATTTGTGCTACTGATAGAGAAGTGTTCATAGATCATATTCATAAGTGAAACTTTGTCAAAAACTATTTTAAAGTATCACAACTGATTTCAACAAGGAACTGTAACATTTTACTAACTATGGAAAAAACAATATATTGATTCGCTTAGCCAAGAATAAACGACATCTAATTTTTTCGATTGATTCTCCCCAATAGTATCCTTTGATCTATTATTATTTATTTCACAGATGCTTGTCTTGTTATTCAGTGTACTTCGAAAGTTTCAGCCGTACACAGCAAGAAATTTGTTGAGAAAACTGCAATATTGGTTTTTCATAACTCGCGGACGGTTACAGTTCTATGTTGAGGTCAATTGTGATATCTCAAGACAGTTTTTGACAACGCTTCACTTATGAATATGACCTATGAACATTCCTCTATCAATAGTAAAAATATTAGCCCATTTGATCAAAATATGGCGAGAGGTATTCGCTTTTCTTTCTCTTGTTTCGTGAGTTACTGGACATTCTATATATTTCATCTATTCCTTCTTGATGAATTGTTATATGCACTAAAATAAATTCTCTTTTCCAACTGATGTAATTTCGAAAAAAAATTAGCTCAAAATTGTTTTTTCTCTCACGAACAAAAAACTAATTGTGTTATATTCGATGATTTTTAATCAATCTATATTACTATTTAATTAAAAACATTTTATTTCACAAATTTCATATAGATTATTTTTTCTGCTAATGAAATATGAATACTTAGTATAGTTTTAAAATATAATTCGAAATTTACTTATGTTAAATATGTTTACACAAATATATACATTTATAATACATTAATAAATCTTTTTATATACCAGCTTAAACATCCATATTCTATTACAAATTAATGTCTGAATACAGGTACTCAATAGTAATCATAATGTGAGAATTATTCTAAAATTGGTATTGTTTTTTATGTTGTTAGAGACCTTTCTTAATAAGAAAAATAGTATGCAGTTTATTTTAACCTATCTTTTTCATTAAGGAGTTTCTATAAATACATAAAACCATGATATGTTGTTTTTCTAAAGTATTGCATGACTACCAAGGACGGATCTACAACAGACAAAGAGTTGCGACCTCTGCCCTTTTTTCATGATCGCACCACTTTCAAAAATTCCTTGATTTAAAAAAAAAACCTAATTATCATTAAATAAAATATTATTTAAAGCAAAAAAAATCTTCGATGAACCAAGAAAAACATTTGATTGTAAATGAACAAAAAGTATATCAACAATTTGGTGAAAGACATTTCCATTTGTCAACTTCACGTCGAACACCATCAACAATCACTGTTAAAAATTGCAAAGTCTATAAAAAATAAATTATCCTATTTCTTCACGTCATATTCAATTACTTTATATTGAACCGTTCTGTTAGTTCCATGTCAGCACAGAAACCGCACACTCTAACGTCGTACCTCATGTACTCATCACTTTTTTTTTTTTTTTTCATTGATTATTTCCTCTATTTTTCTTCTTCTTCTCCCAGTTCCTCTTCGTTGTTTCCTTTTTTTCTCGTCTTTTTCATAGAAAAAAAAGAGCGAAAAGACGGAAGACATATATATATATATAGGACTGAAATCCTACAAGACTCCTCATTTTTTACAAATAAAACAACGATCGTCGATCTTCCCTCTCTTTTCTTACTACTATCGTTATAAGAGGAACAAACAATGATGCAAAACGTTAAAGACGCTGCTCATGCTATTGCAGACAAAGTCAAAGGTAGTAAATGAAAATATAATAAATAAGTTCGTTACAATTTTTTTTTGTGCTTCTAGAAGTAACAAGTGGTACTTCACATGAAACAAATAAGGAAGCAGCTAAAACTAATATCCCGTTAACAGGTAGGCGCATTGATCGTGGCATCGATATTGTTACGGATAAAGCTATGATGTCTTTGCGTTCGTCATTGAAAAAAAAAGAAAAAAATTAATATTAAACTGTTCTTGTTTTAGTTGAAGAGAAAAATAATGAAACGAAGAAAGAAACTGATGAAGAACGTGGTGTAATTGATCACATTGGTGATACTATATCCAATGCATATCATTATGTTGCTGAGAAAGTTCATGGTTTGCTTACCAAAGATTTTTTTGATTTATTAATTTTAAAATTTTTTTTTTTAATTTTAGAGGCGGCAAGTGTTGTATCATTTGAAACTAATAAAGAAAAAGCCAAAGATTCGGATAATACAGTTGGTGAACGTGTTGGAGCTGGTTGTTCAGCTGTTGCTAATAAGACTGAAGAAAAAGTTCATCAAGCAAAAGCTGAAGGACATAAAGGAGCAATTTAGAAAAAATAAAATTAACTTTTTAATGTGTTCAATAACTTATTCTCAAATAAATAATATATTTACATTGTTTCCGTTTGTCTGTGCAATATAAAATCTTATTCTAGTTATTTTATTCGGTTCTTTTATTATTTCCTTTATTGTATTGTTAATAGAATAATATAAAATACACTAATAAGTTATATTATTCATTAATGGACACAGATGTGACATATTTCGATATAGAATGAAATACATACAAAAATTTAAGATCCGATTTAATAAGCAAAATTGCTAAGAACAATCAGACAAAAATATTTTACACATTTGAATTGAGTTTTATCTCTATCAATAAGAAGTTTTGTTTGCTTATTAACTGACTATCGATTACAGTAAAATAACGTTTAATAGAAGTCACAAGTGGTGCTGATAGTACATTTTTACTATTGGTCGATCAGATGATTCATTCGGTTTTTTTTTTGTTATTGTTTCTGGCTTGCAGTTATTATCGTCGAGAGTTAATCTTCGTCGAAAAGAAAATCATGTTTAGTTCTAAGAAAGCTTTATTTCTATTAACAAATATTAGTAGTGAAGAAAATAAAGCTGTTTTATTATAGTCGATGTAAGAAAAGACTTAATTGAATTTATCTATTGTTTTTTTTTTTGCTTTAAATGATTCTTTGTTGTGTTGATATTGAAGTAGCCATTAATTCAATTGAAGAAAATTGTGAAGCACTGCAATATACTTAAGATACTGTCATTATACCAGATATATCTATAAAGGAAATATGATGTTGTTATCGTCTTAGATGATGATAATAATTCAAAAGATGATTAAAAAATTTTCTTTTGTACGATTTACAAGTTTTTTTTAAAGCTCATGAAATTACAATGGTTACAGTTTATCTAGAATGTTTCAAAAATATTAAAAGAAGGTTGTCATGTATGTAAATCAAAAGTGAATTAAAGACAATTTTGATTTATTATTTTTTCTTTTGAGAAAGTTTTTTCATCAATTAGTTTAGCATTGTGAATTAAAAACAATTGTTAGTGAATTAGTCACAAAACCATGATAGAACTAATTTGAATGCTAGTCAACTATCTAAGCTGTTTGTTCAACTAGTTGACAATTAAAAAAAATAACTAATTAATTCTAGAATAGTAAAGAAACGCATTTTCTATCTATCTCTTTCATCTTCAGTCTAAATCGATTCGATCAGTTGACGGATATAGTTTTGACTATATTTCAATTCTACAAAAAACAAAAATACGACTTTAATTATTTAGATCAGAAATGACAAAGTGTCATTTCTTTCATAAATAAACAGAAAAAAGCTGTTTGAACAATCCCTGCGGTCTTAAAATATGAAACACGATGTAGCTACCCTTGCTAATGACAGACAGATTGTTTTATTCTATCTATTTTGAGATACATTTCTCTACCATCCATTTACTTAATCTTCCAGAAATGCAATAATAAAGTAGTTTATATGTTATGATGAGACGTTATCGATTTACGAATCTTTGATCGTGTATCAACAACGTCTGTTGTGTGGTGTGAAGTTCTTTAGCTAGCATCGATCACTGTCTATGTCCCGTAAAAATCTGTAATTTTGTAAATAAAGCTTCGATTCAATCGAATACTATTGGTTATAGTCATTAAAAAGAACACTCTAATGATAAATAAAAGTTTTTTTCTAATGAAAGATGATACTTTGCATAGACAATCCTACTTCACATTTTCTAATAAAAATCTCTGGTGAGCCATCAGAAAATAAGAAACTCTTTGGAACTCCCTAGGGAATTTGATAAATTAGTGGAACAATACATCGACTATTTTCCTTTATATTTCTAGAAATATAAGACAGTGAAGCTTCAAAATGAAACAATGGTTTTTCTTTTTTTTTAATTGAATGTCTTTTCTAAGTAATAGATATTGTTTGGACGTAAGTTAACTTTAGAATCGATCAACTTATCCACTAGAATAGGTCTTACTAAGTGACTCGTGTGGGAAAAGTGACAATCTTTTTTTCATATAAACTTTATTTTCATTGGTAAACAATTGAACAAATAAAAGCTGAACTACTGTGAATAGAAACATTGAAATCTATTTTAGCACTGATTTATTTCGAAGAATCTCGCTAAGAAAATTCCAGAAATTCTCATGATTCCGTAAAATGAAGCACAAAGGTAGCTTTAAACAGATAACTAACAAAACACTAGTTATCAATGTTCTTAATAAAGAAAGCCTCAAGCATTTTTTTTTAAGAACCGCTAATGTCCTGTGAAAATTGCATCCATTTTATAGTTAATTGATTTATATGATCGCGAAAAGAATGAATAATGAGTTAACTAAAAATGATCCAAATTCTCAAATGTATACAATTATAAATAAATATTAGTGAATCTGTTAATTTTATTAGATATTAAAATAATAATAATAATTTGTTGCCACTATTTCATCGAGAAGTGTCCAAGAACTGAGAAATAGGAATTCCTTTACAGTTTCATGATTGCTGAAATAAAAGAAACGCATAATATATACGATATTTTTTTTTTCATCAAGGAATTTGTGAAAATGAATTTTTCGGTATGAAAACTATTATAGAAAAAGCATTGCTTTGGCTTTTATGGATGGTGGAACTGTGAAGAAAATAATGGTCAATTCCCATAACTTCGTTGAGAATTCCTTTACAACTGAGGAATTTCGATTTTTTTCAGGTCTTGCAAATTTCTCGTATGAATTTTCATAATAGAAGATTATGACTTTTTATTCTACGGAATAAATGATTATTAGCATTTTTATTTCATACCGAAGAAATAATCTGCATTATCATAAATACACTTTTAAAAACCTTGTTATCCAAGTCTCTCCTGAGTTGAAATGTGAAACTCACTAATACAAAAATACACACACAGTGTAAAAATCTCTAAAAATGATTTATTATGTACTTTGATAAACTAAGAAACCCTAGTATTAATTATTCCCGAGAGTTAGAACTTAATCAATTCATACTTTTCTGTTGATCATTTGACAATTGTGAGAAATCAAAAACAGCGTTCTTGATATCTACCATATAATCGTTTATCTGCGAAAAAATCAGAAATTGCATTATTTAGAATATGGAAAAATGTATTCCAGTCATTTAAATTTCAAAAAAAGTTATGGAATGTTCTAAAATCTTCTAAGCCTTATTATTAATATCGTTCAGTGTCTTCGGGAGGAATCTGCAAAACTTTCACGAAAATATTAAGACAATGTCTAACTATAAGATTTATTCTTGTTTACATCACGATGATGAATAAGTTAAAAATGAACAACATCATTTGTATTGAAAATACTTGTTTTAAAAAAATATATATCTATCAAATTTTTAGTTATATATGATATATATTTTTAAGAAATTCAATAATAAATTTTATTTTCAGATGACAAAAAAAACACTCGTTCTTATTGCTAATGGAAGTGAAGAAATTGAAGCAGTAACAACAATTAATGGTATGTTTGTTTTTATTTTTAAATTTGTTCTTTAATTATTTATTTATTTGTTAGTACTTCGAAGAGCTGAAATCGAAGTTGATGTTGTATCAATTGAAAAAAATGGTCATGATGCTGTAAAATGTAGTCGTCATGTTCGTGTTGTACCTGATAAATCATTGGATGATATAAAAAATAATCAATACGATTGTATTGTTATTCCTGGTGGCAATGATGGTTAGTATATATTTATTGAATTAATGCAAAAAAAGAAAATTAATGATATTCATTTGATATCATCAAATGAGATTATTTATTAATGAATTTTCTTTTTTTTTTTTTGTTTTAAATTTAGGCTCAAAAGCAATAGCTGCTAATGTTGAAGTTGGACAAATTTTAACAAAACATTATCAAGATGGAAAAATTATTGCTGCTATTTGTGCTGGACCACGAGCATTATTATCTCATAAAATTGGTTTTGATCATAAACATACAATAACATGTTACCCAACTGTACGCAAAGAATTTACTGATGGTGAACCATATAAACTTGATGTACCTGATCATCCTGTTTGTTATAGTAAACATATAGAAGAAGGTAAATGTTTAATTATTTTAATTAATATATACTTTGATTAATTTTGTTTATTTAGGTATCGAAAAAAAAGAATATCATCTAGTTACAAGTCAAGGACCTGGTACAACAATGGTTTTTGCATTGAAATTAATTGAACTTCTTAAAAGCAAAGATGAAGCAATAAAAGTTAAAGATGGATTACTTGTTTAAAATTTAATTTTCTTGTGACCATCTTACTCCTTTTTTTTTTTTTAGATTCAACTTAACCTAGCAGTATTATTGACCTGTATTCCTTTTTTCAATATAAAAATAGACAAGTTCTTAATCCATTCTTTTTGTTTGTCTTGAAACGAGGAAAAAAAAAGTTTAACAATATTAAAATATGACCAATACACGTTATCTATATCGCTTAAAATTCACAATATCAAATGCATAAATTTGGACTACATTTTCATAAATCAATAGGCCATACGAACAGATTGATTTCTTCTCTTCTAAATTTTTCTTGTATTCTACATTTTTTCTGAAAATTTTCCTATTATGGAAAAATGAAGTCTATTCTGAAAGAGAGATTCCCAGAAGCTATAGATTTTATATGAAAAAAGGCCCTATTGAGTATTTCAAAAATCTTTTGTTTTAAAATATTTCTGATCTTTGAAAAAAAAAAATTTCAATCAAATTCTTTCATGAATTTTTGTATTAGACACTTAGCTCTTCCTAAGAAAAAAAAAATGATGAAGTCTCCACGACACTCCATCATAGCGCTATATCAAAAACGAAATTATTACAGAACTTTTGTATCATCCATTATTCAATACACTTTTCTCTCTAGGTTTGATTATAGGATATAGGTGAAAACAAGAACCACATACACAACACCCTCAAGTTGTATCTGCTATATAAAATATTTTATGCATGACTGTATAATGCAACTTTTATTTTACTATTTCTTGTCTTGAACTTTTAATTGAAATTTTGTAATACTAACGCATATGTTCAGAAATCAAAGATAATATTGTAATTATAAAAATCTCAGTTTTGGAAATAATAATTAAGAAAAACAGATATATCAGTAAAAAAAAAACTAATGAATTTGTAAATAGATATTATAGTAGTAAAATTTGTATAAGCCCGGGAGTCAAAGAAAAAAATCGTTCAACCCATGAAACGGGCCGTGTTCAGTCTCAAATTAGTCGGGTCAAAAAAATCAGCGACCAACTGTTACGTCCTTATTTTACGTTGATGTGTACAGGGTTATTTTTAAGATGTTATTTAAGTTTTTTTTTTTTGTCAGCTATATTTTTGTCGAATCAAAAAACAACAATCTTCTCTCTCTTTCTACTCGAATTATTCCAACCTATATATATATAATCACGCATTACTAACTGCGCAATAAATTTCAGTTCAAAGTCAGGAAAAACATTTTCTTGACTTTTGCGAGAAAAGAAAAAAAGAATAACAGCAGAGATTGAAGGAAACGAACAAGCATTGTTAGATCAAAGAAACAAACGAATACACTAAGTGAAATATCTAACAGAACAAAAGAAAGGGGGAACGAACATATATGGATAATACATATAACATTTTTTTTCTTATAGCACATTTAACATAAGTGCCATAACACCAACATCTCTACTATAGAATCAATGTATATTATGAACTACTTCCCATATAAATAAACATTTTCTTTCTTATAATCTATATGAAATGTATATTACAGTGGTTTGTATTTTCCCATTATATATTCATTATCGAAAAATAAAAAACAAATTATAATAGTCTAAAGTAAGAAATAAAAAAGGAGAAATTTAATTGAAGTGTACTGTAATAAACAGAACAAGATATTATCAATGACTTTGCTTATCGCATATAAAGAATCATTTAATTTTAATTTTGTTGGCTTCATTAAGCTTAACAACTATTTATTAAGCATGTTACAGTTCAATAGGTCATCATCTGTCGATCTCAACTTTTTGTTTTTGTTATTTGAGTACAGAAAAATTTGCATATATATAATTCAATTTGATCCTAATTATTTTTATTTCCTATAATTGTATATGATACATCTATAGTTGTGCATTACTTTCTGTTACTAATGAAATGAAATATCTGATATTGTTTATTCAGATGAAACAAGATAATAATTTAATCATCTTAGATATGATTTTACAAGAAATAACACCAAGAACTAGGTCAAACACAAAGATGATGCTCAAAACGAGGTTTTTTTTCTTAATGAAACAATAAAAGAAATTGTAAATTTAAACAGTCTTTAGGATTATTCTCTAGAATAAACATCAGTTATTTTCCAGTAAGAAAAAATTTTCCTTTTCATTTTTATTTTATAATAATAAATGACATGATATGCATGCAACTTTTTTTCTTCTATTAGTTTATATTATTTCTATTTGTCAAATTATTTCTTTTCTTTTTTTTTTTTTTGTATAAATAATTTTCTTAGCAAAAATGAATATAGTTGAATAAAAAACAAAAAATATTTGTAATTATAACTATTCAAAATTTCTATTTTTGTATTCATTATATATTTTTACTCAATAGAACATACAATTCTAATAAATATGTGCTATTCATTTATAGATGTATGCGTTCGAGCGTATAGAATTTGTCTCCTTTAAAAAAAACTAAGCTTTTTACGTAAAAAAAAAAAAAATTTTATATATCTGATTATCTGCTACAGTTGACATGTATCAAAAAATGTTGATGACACACTATTTTTAACCAACTCCTGTAGTGTCATTATTTATTATATTTCAAAAGAAATCTACACGAGACACTTCTATCCGTTTTCTTAATTTCAATACGTCGCAATTATATATATATAAACAACAAAAAAAAAGAGAAGAAGAAAAGAAAAAAAAAGAAAGAAAGAAAGAAAGATAACCAGAATAAACTTCGTGGGAAGATGACTGTTTCTTAATGCAATTCTAAGTTTTAAACGAGGCCATGAAGTATGTTGTATGTTAAGGAAATGTCATTCTCTTTTCTTTTCTCATCACTAAGATTTCTTCATTATTCTGTCGCATCGTCGACGCTTTTGAAAATATTATAGAAAGTTGAGCTTTTACCTATGCGTAAATGGGGTGCCGTCAAAATATATATTAGACATAGTACGACATCCACAACATTGAACTGACAACATTTATATTATTGTAAAAGACAACAACGACGAAGAAGAAGAAGAAGAAGACAAAAAAAAAATTTTTAAAACAACTTTGAGAATTATTATTATTACGGCTATGGCATTACGAACAACTGTTAATCGACAAGATCATAAGCATAATAAAAATTATCAAAATCATATACATGAATATGATGAAGAAATTGATGAAACAGAAGATAATCTTATTGAAAATTATCTTTATCTTACAAAACATTGTGGTGTTTTACGTCATTCACCAACAACAAGTATTTTAGATACAATACAACAACAACAACAACAACATCAACAAACAAATCATTCGATTTTTTCACGACAATATTCATGGACAACAAAAAATCATCATATGGATTATGAACGTTCATTTCATTTACCGAAATCTTGTTCATCATTGAATGATTTTAATAATAATTATCATTCAGAAGATTATTCAATAGTGAGTCGTATACCACCAACAATTTATTATAATAATAAAGATGATGATTATGATGATGGATCATTTTCTTTAGTAAAACTTTTTGCACGTATGAAAACACGTTTTAAACATGATCGACGTTATAAACCAAAATCTAATCATGAAATACTTCATGAAGAAGATTCACATGAATGGTTTGAACTAACCAAAAATATTCGTAATGTTTTAACAAAAGCTCTTTTACCCGATGGCGGTTACGATGCTTTAGTACGTCGAAAAAGTACAAATCATAATCGTCGACATTCACAGAAAAAAGCTCATGATTGTAATCCTGTTTTATCGAAAGACATTGAAGATGATGAAGATAAAATTAATATTGATATTGATGATGAATTAAATACTGAAGGCAATGAAGAATTCGATCAAATAATATGGAATAAATTTTTAACATGTTCACGTGGATTTAATTATAGACGATGTGGTGTTTGTAAAACTATAGATCGACAACAATGTCAAGGACAATTAGTTTATATTTATGGTGTTGCTAATAATATTTTAATTGATGAAAATTTGAAAGCTTCGGGATTGGGTTAGATTGCTATTTCTTTTTTTTTTTTTTTTTTTGTTTCTTCGTGTATTTTTTTTTATTGTGCAAAAAAAAAGAATTTTAAATATATATTTTAATAAATGACTCATTTTCAAATATGTAATATATGAATTTATAGTTTAACTAAGAACAATTCATATCAAATTATTTGTAATCAAATGTTTCTAATAATTCAAACAATAATTGAGAAACATAGAAAAATTGATTAAATATATGATAATGTTAGACATAGGAAAATATGATTAAGAATCTAATTATATTATTAAAAATAACAGAAAATATCCCTAAAGAATAACATTGAATATTCTTTATCTTTTATAAGTAATTATATATATATATATCTCAAGCCTAGAAGCATTTAATAAAATAAGTACGCATTAGATAATTCTACTTTCCTTTAAACGTTCACATTCTAATTCATAATATAAACAAAACCAAGGTTATTTTTAAGTTTCTAATTATATTACAGACTATTTACTAATAGACCTTTTTTTCCTGTAAATTACATTCTAGGGAGAAATTAATTTTCTTAAATGACATGGTCATTTAACTCTGTTCCATACAGAACACAATCCATATGTGATATTTCAAAAATTTTTTTTTCACACAGTTTGATGCTTCATTTAATAAATATAAATTATGCTAAAAATATATTTGTGCAGTTTGTTACTTTGACCGTTTTATAAAATAAATAGAGCATGTTCCTATAGATTCCGATTGAATAAAATTTATATTCTGTTTAAGACAAATATATTGTCTAATGAAACTAATATAAATGAAGATATTTTTAATATCATTTTAAATTAGTTTCATTAAATCATTAATGATAAAAAAAAAAAATTCCAGGTAAAATTCAATGTCATCGACATTAGTATACGCTTTTCTAACTTAGACATGTATATAAAAATCTGTATGTATTTTTAGTCAATTTTTCTAGTTTATACAACGACAAAAAAAACAAAAGGTTGAAAAAAACATACTACTATAAAATTTTGATTAGCATGATATTCTCATAGTAATCGGAGTGTTATTTTAAATATTAATCACAATAATTTTCTTACATATGTACAATTTTTTAAAGAATTATTTACAAGAATAAAAAAGCTCGTTTTGAACGATAAAATATCGAAAGAAAAAAACGATTATCAGATGAAAATTTTCTTTTGATCTATAAATGTTTTTAAATATTAATCTTTTGATTATGTTTTTTTTTGTTCTGTTGTTCTAGAACAAGAACATTTCTATCCTATTTCAATTAATCTTATTAAAAGCCAATTATTCTAGAATTTTCCTTACACAAAAATTAAAAAAAAAAATCAAGCAGGCTTAGTTTCATCAGTTAGGTAATTGGGTACTTACATTGAGATTTCAAAAAAGATTCATATATGCGTTTTAGAAAAAAAGATGAGGATTAAACAGGAAATCTATTACATAATTATTTATCACCAAATGAACGGCAAGAATAAATAGTAAAAATTTCGATACCAGAACAAGTACTTTGGAAAGCATCATGATACGAGTATTAACTCTTATTTCAGCAGATCTAAAATATTTGCAAGAAGAAAAAGTAATCAAAAGCAAAACATCGTTTTTTTTGTGTCTTAAAAATAATTTTACAACAAACAAACAAAATTTTATCACCTTTTGTTCTCTCTATTGAGGACATATGGGTTAAATTGTGTTTTTCACACATATATATTAAGTTAACATACATATGATAACAAAACAAACAGTGTGTTGAAATAAATAAAACAAGTAAATATACACAAATTTATTTTACAAACTTTTCCTTCTCTTCAAAAATAGTATAGATCAAAGTTTTTTTATTAACGAAATTTTATCTGCTTTCATACAATTCACGAAAGAAACGATAACCATTATTTCCTACTAAAGAAAATTGATAGAACATGTTGAATCTATATACAATAAGTATAGTTATTTAGGTATATTTAGAATTAAATCTTATCATTAATTTTAATTTGATACAATTACTATTTATCTTTGCATAAGATCGATCTACTAAAATTTTTCATCATCGAATTGAATACATGTTAAAATGCACTTCTAATATTTTATTTGATTTTTTAGAATATTACTCGATAAAAAAAATTCGAATTATTTTAATCTATTTTGAAATCAATATTGGAAGAAAATCATGATTTTTTATAATGTTTGATCAATAGTTTTCAAGTTTGAAAAATCTGAATCAGTAATCGATTTCTCGGTCAAGAGCTTTTGACGCATCGAGAAATCAAATATACAATTTCAAGAACCATTTACAGATTCGAATTTCTTGTCTCCGAAAACATTTGATCGAACTTCATCATTTATTTTGGAAAATATTGATAAATTTAAAAATTCTTCGTTATATATCACTCAAACGAAAACAAAGAGTGATTTTGAGATATCTTCAGGGGAATTACCGAAGGAAAAGAGAGTTGATTCTAATCCTACAGAATCATCTTTTTTTTATTCACTAATTCATAAAAAAGTCTTCTGATCGATTTCTCAATCCTGGCGACTTTCAGACACTGCTGCCACTTATTTCTTGTACTCAAATTTTACTAATTTCCTTTCATAATCGATTAAATTTCATTCAAAGTTAAAAATCTCTTGTTTCTCATTGTATTGAATAATAATTTGTCTTCAATAATCTTTAGTATCAGAAGACAGAAAACAAAAAAAATGAGTATCCATATTGTATAATGCTCACTAGCGCACCCTTTCGTACCGTTAATGAAAAAGAAAAAAGAAAGAAACCTAAGTATTCACACGCATTGGACGAACAAGAATACAAGCGCTATTAAACAAAGAACACATACATATATACATAGGCATCATAAGACGAAGAAGAAAAACAGAAGTTCATCTTTTGTTTTTCTTCGTAATCGATCTTTTTTTTTGTGTTTTTTTTCGTCATCGATTAGTATACTTCATAATAATAACGTCGCAGTTTATTTAAGATTCGAGTAAGAATTAAAAAAATTATGAGAAATAAATAAATAAATAAATAGCTATTGTATTTAAAGATTATGAATTCGAATCGAAATGTACTGCGTCCAACACATAATCGACTTCCACTTAAAGATGTATCATCAGATAAAATATTAATTACAAATAAAACAAAATTATGTACTAATACATCTTTACAACAACAAGAAAATGTTATTCCAATAACATCACGACAAATTCTTACTGCAACACGTTCAATAAAAAAATATCTTAAAGAAAATGATAATGATGATAATCGAATGCATATTTCACCAATGGTTACAACTATTCATAAAGCGAATATTGTTGTTTTATCAAAACAAACAATATTTGAAGAAAATAAAACTCGTGAACAACTTGAACAAGATTTATTCGTTTTGTAAGTCAATTTTTTTTTATGCATATATATTAGTGAGCAAAGAAAGCACTAGGATTCTGCTCGAAGCATTTCAAAACTTTTGTTTTATATTTTATGAATTTCAAGTAAGCTTCGGATAAAGCATAGAAAATTGATCATGGTCGATATAAGTAATCCACGGAATCTATATTCTTAAGGAAAAAAATGCCATTTTTGGCAACATGTTCTAGGATCTGTTGAACTCCTAATCTTTTTCAATATCATATTACGAGGAAAATCCTCTAACTGATTATTCGCTTGACTATGTGCATTATGTAGACTCAAATGAGTTATGAATACTCTGAAAAGGGTTCGCGCTCTTAACTTATTGCTGCAGAAATATTGGAATTTTTATAGTATTTTTTAAATGAATGTCATGGTTCCTCGGGAACATGAGAAAGACGGGTTTTCAACTTGGAAATTTGCATAGAGGCAGATCTTAAAGAGAATAAGTTTTTCTGAATATTTCAGATCTTATTGGTGTTCCTGTCCTAGGATACAAGTATAGTAATATCGTGTCTTTTACATTGCTCATATAGATAGTCAGATTTGATGTTCTTATTTCAGGATAGAAACAATTCAAAAATGAATTTTCCTGATGTTTCTGAAGAGGTTACAGTATTCATTTAAAAAAATACCATGAAAGAGTGCGGTATCTTCGTAGTAATAAGCTAAGGACATGAACTCTTTTCAGACTATGCATAATTTATTGTGGTCTATATAATGCACATTCTCAAGCGATTTGTCAGTTAGAGAACTTCTCATAAGGATCATCGAATTTTATTTTCAATAAACAACTCTCCTATTTGATAGTAGTCATTACTGAAAATCAATTACTTGAAGAATTTGATTATTTTTTAATATCTAGGCCTGATTATCGTTTATCAATTTTTGAACATTTAAAATCAGTAGAACATATTTATGCTCCTAGTAAGTATTTCTTAAACATATATATATTTTCTCAAACTTTTTGTCAACTATTCAAAGAAGTTAACTTTATGGAATATCAATCAGATATAAATTCAGCAATGCGTACAATTCTTATCGATTGGCTTATTGAAGTAGCTGATGAATATAAATTAAATGATGAAACACTTTTTCTTTGTGTACAATATGTTGATCGATTTTTATCAACAGTTAATGTAACACGATCAAAATTACAATTAGTTGGTTAGTATTCAAATGAAGAAGAAAAAAATATTTAATCAATTTTATTTTTTTTTTATTATAATATAGGTACAACTTGTATGTATGTAGCATCGAAATATGAAGAAATGTATCCACCAGCATTAGATGAATTTTCATTTATTACGGATAATACATATGAAACAAAACATATACTTCGTATGGAACAAATTATTATGAAAGTAAGTTTAGAATAATTAATGAATATTGTTTAAATACATTTGAGCGTCATGAGTAACTAACAAATGTATACTTATGAGGAAACATTCCCAAGTGTCTCACTTCGATTTCATTTGTTTATATATCATTCGATAGAGCATCTCAAGTAGGTAAAAGGGTTTCGGCCGACACCTTTTTTTTCAAGAGTTACGATCAATTTTCTGATTTTTCCAACGAAAACTAACATAAAAAGAAAAATTCATAATTCCATAAACTCATAGAGAGCCGCAATTTGTTTTGGTGGCAGTCTTAGAGATCCTCTATATACTCTTGAAGTTTCACAATTCCATCACTCTCTGTTCTAGAGTTATTGAACATTTCTATAAGTAGAGATGTGGGTGTGATTGTAGGGATCAGTGTTTCCTTTGTCTACACCCTCGCCCTTATAGAAATGTTCTATAGCTCGGAAAAAGAAAGTGATAGAACTGTGAAACTTCCAGAGTATATACAGGACTCTGAAGATCACCACCAAAACAAATTTCAACTCTCTATGAGTTTCCTTGATGAAGTTATAAATTTTTCTTTTTATGCTAGTGTTCGCTGGGAAAAACAGCCGTTGGCCGGAACACTTTTAGCCTTTTTACCTACTCGAGGTTTCCTATTGAATGATATAGAAATGAATCCTGAATTATTTTCTTTTGAGAAATTTGACATGATCTCTTGTTTTTTTTGTTACTGCTTAAGGAATAAACTAAATAATATACTTATAAAATAAAAGTTTGAAAATCGTACTGGTGACTATGAATGTAATATGTCGGATGTTGATTGATTCCGATTGTGAAAAATCTAATCCGCCCAGGACATTAATTAACGTCAGTACTAGAAATATATAAAATTAGTTTATAGATTTCAATGAGCTAAATAAAGACTAATCAAAAATATTTTTTAATAGATGCTTAATTTTTCTCTTTCTGGACCAACTTGTTATACATTTATACAATATTATTTAACATATTTTAAACCAACAATATCAACTGACGATAATGATAATGAATATAAATGTTTAATTATGTTAACAAATTATTTATGTACATTATCACTTTTACAAGATCGTCCATTTTCATCGTACCGTTCATCGATGATAGCAGCTAGTTGTCTTTTATATGCTAATCGACTTTTAAATAATGATGTAATTTGGACAAATCGTCATATACAAATAACATCATATAATCAATATGATTTAAATGAATGTATATTAGCTATAGATGAACTTTTTAGAAAAACATTTCATCAAGATGAAACAACATTAAGTTTACTTCGACGTTATTTAAAAAATAAAAAAGAAAATGAAATATATCAACGTCGAGTTAAAGAAATAATTCATGAATCATTATCAAAAATAGATAATGAAGATGAAAATGATGAATTAATTGATTTAACATTTGATGATATTAATGAAGAAAATATGAGTATGGAACATTATCGATAATTTTTGTTTAATCCTTAATTATCATCGCACTTTCTTCTTTTGTTTATTTATTTTCTTCAATAATTTTCTTTCATTCGAATCTCATTATTTTTTACTCAGGAAGTATCTATCTATCATTATATTTCTCATTTGACATAATGACTTATTATTTCGTTTTTCTTTTTTTTTTTTTTGCTCTTCTATGTTTCCATGTTATATTCTATCTCTCTGTGGTTTGTGTATGTGTTTGTGTCTTAAGTGAAATGTCTCTGTAGAACTTAAAAAAAAAAAACTTTCTTTTGTTCCTGTTTTTTTTTTGCAGAAAAAAAATTGAAAACTATTTCTATAGAATTATGCGTCGTTGCTCGCTCTCTGTTTCTTCATACATTTACACATTATTCCATTTTGTTATTTCTTTTTTTCGTTTGTTTGTGAACTGAAAGATATATCTTGTCATCTTTTTTTTTTGTTGTTGTTTCCATGTGTGAATGTTGATTTGAAAAAAAAAAAACAAAATAGATAATTTCAATGAGAGCATGCAATAGTAGTAATTATTATTATTATTCTATACGCAGATGTTGGAGATGGAGTAGTTCTGTGCACTGAATTCTATTGTCACGAAACTCAGATCAGAGAGAGAGAGAGAGATACATGAAAGCATCTAAAAACCTATTCCGTTATGAAAGTGAATTGCTACATATTGAGATTAAGTCAATTATTAATTAATAAGAGAAAATAATGCAATTTATTTTAACTGTCAACTGATAGTGGACGACATGATTAAACAATATAATGATAAATATATCAAGCTGGCGAGATCCCGTGCATACTGCATGGTTGTTTTTTCCCCTTAACGTTTGACCTCTCCGCTTTAACCTGTGGTTCAGTGACACACAGAGACACTCGACATTATGTATATAGAAGATAGCGCTATAGCCTCATAGCCTTTTCTTTATCTCTCTCTTAACCTTACTCTCTGTAGTTTCATTCAATCTTTGACCGTTAACCTGGAAACAGACAGACAGACACTGACCATTATGTATATAGATGTTAATAAACTCACATTTTCAACTAAAGGAAAAATTAACCTATAATAACATCATAATTGAATAGTAATCAAGATATAGATATTCATGTTTATATGGGTTATTATAATATGGCAGAACATAGAACTTGAGTCATTGATTATTTAGTTTATTTGGTATTGGAAAGAGTTGTATTATTTTTCATGATTTAAATAGTTACACGATATCTTTAGATTCATTTTAATACAAAATTTATTCCTATTAGATTATGATGTTATTCTAGGTTAATGTTTATTTTAGTTAATGATGTGAAATTATTATCATTTCATTTATTTATTATTATATAGATTAATTTTATCGTTTACCATCAGTTAATAGTCTTTTTTTTTCGTTAAAAATTTCGGTTTTATGAAACACAATCTAAAAGGAGTGTTGAAGTTTAAAGATAGAAATTTGCACCTATTCCTTCCTTCCACTCCACACAGAGCATGACAAACACTCTGGCAATCCATCACAGATCGTGGCAGACGCCTTAGCAATGTCGCCTATGTACGTCACAGATCGTATTTCAATACCACCTCATTATAATATATGAGTGTGGGTGTGAGTGTGATCTTCTCGTCTCTCACGACCCGCACCGACACCCCACGCCCACATATCATTCAATAATCTGATCCGTGGCATTTACTCATCATACATGCTGGTCATTTTTGACAATAGCTTCGAAATTAATCGTATTGCACAGTATTGACAATGATTCGATTATAAGCATACAATTTTCAAAGTATTGATTGGTAATCTAATTTGATACTTGTTCCGTAAATTAATCAAGCGAGAAGAACCATAGCAAACTGAAAACTCTTCTTTAATGTTACAGATAAGACTTGATGGTTACTCTATATCCATTAATTATCTTCACATGTCTTGTTATTGATCAAAAAGCAAATATAGTATATCTACATCCTTTCACATAGATATAATTATTGATAGAAGAGAATGTAAAAATCATATGAAGATGACAAACAGAAAAGTATACTAAGATAAATGTGTTCAGAACATAGAATGATAAGATATCTTGAAATAAAACTCACATATATTCAGTGTATCATTCAATAATGACTATTCTTATAGAGAATCGACTTTGATCATCGCTAGGATTTGAATATATATGTATGTGTATCCATAGCCGATAGTTTCTTCCATTTGATTCCTTTAATAAGTGCCTGATATTTCGGTTTCTTTATCACGCAAACATTGTTGTACTACTAAAGTTTTTATTTGCCTGATAATTACGAATCAATTAGAAATTTGTGCGTATAATCAAACATTCAATTTATTTGCATCGAGTATTCGTCTTGACTAAAACAAGCAAATAAAAGACGATGGTCAAATTTGATAAGATATTTTCAAAATACTCTTTGAGAAGAAACATCTCGATAATCAACTTTTTTTTTTTATGCATGTTGTTCACTTTCTAATAGAATTCATAACTTACTTAGTCTTAATTAAGTTCTCTTACTCGCGAATTTCAATAGATTTAAGAAGAAAGTTCTCTTCATATTCATTTCTTCTACACAGCATCAATTTACATTGTTGAATTATAAAAATATTAATCGGTCAGATCTTCACTAAACTTTATAATTATTCTTATACAATAATTTCATTGTTATGAGTCATTATTAACTAAGTTAAATGCCATACCAAACAAAACAAGATTATTTTTTGCTTTACAAAATACACACGCATGCATAGCAAACAAAAGAAGAATTTACTAAAACTAGGATAATAAAAAAAAAAAAAAAACAAAAAAACTTTTGTTTGTATAAATAAAAACAAAAAAAAAAAACGCAAGATTTTCAAATTGCACCGAAATTGCTAATAATCAAAAAAGAAAAAACAAAACAAAAGAATATTTTTATGTACTGTCATTTGATTCTTGTCCATTATGACCATATTTAGCTAAACGTATTGCTTTAAGACGATTTCGTGCTTGATCTAATTCACGTTCTTTTGTTAAAATAACTTCTTTACATTTAATTTCTTGTGCAATACCTGATACTAAACGTTTTGAAACTTCAATATGTTTTTCTTCTTGTTGCATATCAATAGTTTGTTGTGCAGTTCGTACAAGTATATCAGCTGTACGTTTAACAGCATTACTAGCATTTTGTAAACGTGTCATTGTTTGACTCATAAAATCAGCTTTAACCTTACAAGCAACAAGTAATGCTGCTGTATTTGAACTAACTTGTTTTGCACTTGATATTAATTTTTCTTCAGTACCATTACCTTGAACAAATTCATTAGCAGCATCACATAAAACATGACATGCTGATGCAACATAACGTGCCTATAAAATCAATCAATTAAATTTTTTAATACATAAAACTAGTAGACTTACTGCTGATATTAAACCTTGAGACCATTGACCATTTATATCAGAATTCATTTTAGATGAAAGCTAAAATATAAGATTTATAAATTATGGAAAAAAAATCAAATGATAAATATTTATTAAACATGCATTCGATTAGTTAGATAAAAATAAGTATAAGCGCTAAAACGAAGCGAAACAGTTTTATGCAAAATATAAGAAAAATTTCATTTTATTCATTCGAAGCGAAAAAGAAAAGGGCAATATTAGACTTAAAGTCGTACCATATTTGAATCAATAACCATCCGACTCTGTTGAAATATCCTAACAAAATATTTTTGAAAATGTACATAAAATAAATGAATTCTAGTCAAACTTAAAATTTCTTTGTATAATAGATTAATATGAAAAATCGAGTTTTTTTTTTGATGTTTGAAATAAAACATCGATTACTGATGATATTGTTCAAAAAATTGAATAAATTCAGTTAGATTTTATAAATAAATAAAATTTCTTAAGCAAGAATATAATATGTGCCAATTCCTAGCATACAACAATTCGTATTCGAGTTTTTGTTCACTACAACTTAAGTTTTTCGGACAATATTTATCGATCAATATGATACCTTAGGAAAAGTTTGTAATGATCATTACTTTGAATCAATGTTTTTTAAAGATTGGAGACATTTGATGAAAGACAATTAGAGTAGAATATTTCAACGAAAGATCTCGATCAGTTTGCACGAAAGATGAAACACTCATGATAAGAGTTGAAGTTCTTAATCAATGTATAGAAGCTCATTTCTATGTCAGAATATTCGTTACTGTACATAAGTGCAAATAACTGTGCCTATTTTTATAATAAAGTTTCTATACCATGTCTCACTCATCCAAAAGAAAATAGTAAATTTTAAATATTAGACTTAATGTTCTCGTATAATTTTTATCGAGAATTGAACAGCGGATCGTTTGAAATCAAACATAGTTTTCTATCTACAAACATGAATAAGATAAAAAGAAAGATTCAAATAGATCTTTCTAGATATACAACAAACAGATAATTTAAATCTGTAATTGTACAATATAAGATTCAGTTTCAACCTATATCTTTTTTGAGTATTCTAGTATAAGAGAAAGGAAATATGATCAATAAGCAAAAGATGATCTTCTGATTGAAATGGTACCTGTTTGAAGAACCAAAAACAAAAATGTTTTCAATGCATTGCTAAAATCTATTTTAATTATGATTATTTTTTAGTTTATTGATATACTTCTAATAATTCATAAAGCGATAACACAATTTTTTTTTATTAACTTACTTTTCCTTGATCAACAAGTTCTTTTTGAGCTGATGTTGCTGCTGCAATTAATTCACTAGTTGCATTCATTATAGATTTAGCTGCATCAAGAATTTGTTCGTCAAAATTAAGATTTTCATTGATTTCCTATATATAGATAAATATTAAACGAAAATATTTATGAAAATGAAATCTAAATCGACGAATTATATCAACATGATTTGAAACTTATATTGTATCAGTTGAATACTTTCATACATATTTATATAAGAATATAGATATAATTCTCATCAAATAAATCAATAGCTCGTGTGATCAAGGTTGTTATATTGAATAAATACGAAACTCGTTTTTTTGTTTTTGTCTATTTTTCATTTTCTTCAATTGGCAAACCTTGATCACACGAGCTATTTATTTATTCACATAAGAACAGGACGTATCGATAAGTATTATACAACTATGTATAAAATGTTTCTGATACCATATAAGTTTCAGAACAGATTGATAAAGAAAAAAAAAACAATTCTAGAATATGACGAATAATTAATTAATGATGAACCTAAAAAACAAACTTTCTTATCTATTATTTGTTGAGATTTGATTTTTATTAAAATGATTCATCTTTTTAATATGTTCATTTTTTTTTTCGAAACATATTTCAGTTGAACAAATCATATCTTATCAAAATGAAATTACACAATTTCGTCAATTTAACTATGAATTAGATATGGATGAGTGTAAGCTAATATATATATATTCTAATAATATTAGCTTCAGCCCTCACATGTATCCTATACCAATATTATTTCGTTACAATTTTCGAAAGTTTACCCTACTTTCGTCATTTCTTCTAGAGATCTGCTGCAATATCAAAGTGTTTAGAAACTCTTTCTTTTAAAATGCACGTTGAACAGGTTTTTTTTAAAGTATATTTTTCAATTTTATTATTGTTTTCTAGAGGTCTGAATATTTTTGCTTCATAATTGCGCTATTAGCATTGGATTAATTGTCGATTCTAAGGTTTTACATAGTCTAATAGAAAGAATCAACTGTTTTCGATGGTATTATTTTCAGTATTTTACTCTCAAACTATTCAATTTTAGTTTTATTTTTAAATATCATATTAACGTTTGTCTGAGTTTGAATCTATACACTTCCGAGAAGGCATGACATTGAACTGCAGACCGAAGGCAATGGAAGTATGTTTTTGTTTAAATTTGATAGCGAATCACGATTTCTCAGTTCGAATACTAATATAAACCATTTTCTTCTGTAACAATGTAATTGGTTCCCAAGAAATATTTTATTATATCGTTAAACTAGCTTGTGTAAGAAGAAAATCTGCATGTTTGCTTTTTTCATTATATGAAAAACGAAATCGAATAAATTAAATCTGAACCAATAAGACAAATCAAAGAAATCTAATATAATTATCGAATAAATGTAATAAAATTATAAAAAGTAGAAGAAATAAATTGTGCAGATATGAAAAATATTCGGTCGAATTATGTATCGAACAACCAAATATCAAACATATCATGACAAAAGACTCTTGTTGTTATATTATATGCAATAAAGAACTTCTTTTTTTTGTTTGTCTTTCTATTTACTTTAATTTTTTGACGTGGTTTAAGAGAAGATAATTTCTTTGCTGCTGATTCAATAGATTGAGCAGCATTAAATAATTCATATTCGGCTTTATAACTTGGATCATCAGAATCAATCAAATCAATACCTATTAGAAATACAAAAAAAGAAAATCTACATACATCTATGGATAATTTCAACTACAACAAGACATGATTATCCTTCATGTAACTTTGATTAATTATAATCTCATATAAAAAGATAAAAATTAGACTTCAGAAAACTTTATTATTCAGCAATATATGTATTTTAATTTTACAAGATTATGTCGCTAACGAATGATTTTGTTTATATACATTTGTACAATCAAATTCAATAGAAGTAAATTTTTGTTTTAATGGTTTTTGAGGGTCTATGTATTGTCATTCAGTTTTTGTAATTTTTATAAATAAATATACATTTACGATTAAAGATAAAAGGCCTTGATTAAGGAAATAAAATGACAGAAGTCGAAAATAGAAGAAAATCAGATTTACAACGTTGTTGGAAATCCTAGAAAATCATACATGAATTTTATAAGATCTGACATTAAGATCATACAAGAATTATACAGTATGATTTTATCAGAAATGGTGATTTTGCAATGATTATATAAAATCGTACAAGATCTTGTAATTAGATTGTTTGGCCTGGGAAGGCTTATGAATGAAACGATTATCCAAAAAAAAGGAGGGAAGGACAAGAAATGTTCTATCTCTCGAACACAAAGTCAGATTCAACTAAGAATTTTAGGGTGAATAGTTATAAACAAAATAAGCTAGCAATCAAATGTTCAACTGAAAAACGGGATATTCTAGGGTAAGATACAAAAAGAAAAAAAAATTAACGCAGAGAAGTTGGCGTTATCTACCATGATACTTATTTCGCTCGTAACTCTTATACCGAGCAGCAACGGCACGGATCCTTTTAGATAATTTATATACATGATTAACTGTGGCCACCAACAAAACATGAGTTCGAACGGTGCGAATCATTTGTGAATATTCCCTCGTCAGGTTACAGTCAGTTTTTTTTACTAATTCCTATGGAGAAATCGTTTTAGGCTCTTCAGTCAGAATGATATATCTCAACTAAAAAGTGTCCTAGAGAACTAAAAGACATTTCATTTTGTAGCGAATTGTTTATTCTATCGTTCTATATAATATGAACAATAATATTTTCGTGTGTTCTAGTTAGTGAAAAATAAAAGGTTAAGTTTTCTAAAGATTCGATCTTTAGAAATTTATGAATTATTTAAATATTTTTTTTTTCCTGGGAACAATTTTCTCTATTTAAATTACTATTAGGATTGTTTTTAGTATTTAAGATTGCACAAAAACAAAAATATTTTTTGAAAATAAACTTTGTTGTACAATTTTAGATAATTATTGTATACATATTATTATAAATTGTTAATTTACTTTTAAGTTTTTCTGCACATTGAACAAGTTCTTGTGTTGATTGTATAATTATTTTTGAATAATTAAATAATTTTTGTTTAATTTCATTTGATGGATTTTGAATTAATATTTGAATTGTTTCTAATAATTCTTTATAATTTTGAACACATATTCGACCATTATCTAATGTACGTTGTTGTAAATATTTATCATCAATTAAATAAATAATTGATTTACAAATAATTAAAAGATCAATTATTGATTTACGACCAAAATTAACTGCATCTATAATATCATCTTGTTGACATGATTGTCCAGCTGATAGAACTTTTGATGTTGCTATTGTAATCTAGATATAATATAAAACAAAATTAAAAAAAAAGAAATCAAATACTTTTTTTTTTTAAAATTATTTTACTTGTTTTGTTACATGAATTAATTCTTCGGGTGTTGTTCGACTTGTTGGTAATTGTCCATTATTAAAAATTTGAAGTTCTTGTGTAATTGATTCAATTGTACTTTCAAGTATATGTATTTCATGTTGTGATTTATCTTCAACCATTTTAACTGTACGTAATAATGATGTTACTTTAGTTACCATAACTTTTGCACTTTCTTTTAATTTTTGCATTTCAGGATCAGTAATATTTTTTCCACTAGCTGTTTTTGTTACATTTATTAAATTATTTAATGCTAAGGCAACATCTTTAACACTATTGATAAGCATAATTTGTGCTTCACTATTATTATTACCTAATGATAATGCACCTAATTTAACAACTGCACCTAGCTGAAATAGATAATAATTTCATATTCAATAAAATTGTCTTATGATAAAATTTTAGATTTCAGTTTTCTTTTTTGCTAAATAAAAATTCATCGAATTTTGCTTAGAAATTTATAAGAATCTTGTCGATTTATTGAAGGATGAACTGATAGCGTGTTTTCGGAGTAAACATCGATCGACAATATATTGATCAAAAATAGAAGACTAACGTATTTTTGATTTTGTTCTACTATAATACTAAGCATTTAAGTGTAGCACCCACTTTTAATTCTCTGCAAGAGTACAACCGATCGGATTCAAAATTTTCCCACAACTAGACTATCCTTACAATCCTAGTCTTAGTTTATCCGATCAGACTGAAATTTTTTCTGATAATACCTGGAACGAAATCTCAAAGGTGTTTTTAAGTTTTCAGAGGAATATCAATTTCACCATTTCTATTTAGAAAAATAATTAAAAATCGAGAGATTGATACTTTTCAAAAAGCTCAAAAAAAAACGCCTCTGAGACTTTTGCCTTAGTTATCTTTAGAAAAAATTCTAACTCAACCGGAATCGTTAGCAAACCAATAGTTTTTGAGAGTCCCTTCAAAAGCCACTGACGATCTACTTTTAAAATTATTTCCTTGAACATGAGCCCCCACAATTTTTAATAGTCTAGCTGTGGTAAAACTTTGAACTTCCCCAACAGTATTCTATCAGAGAACCAAAAAGTAGTCCAAAACAAGAGAGAATATGGCACCCTTAACTCAAATCTAAATGGTAATTTCAATAGCCAATGGAGTTGTCTATCAAATGCATTCCATACCGAAGTTTCGTAGATGAACTATAAGAAGAAGATTTCCGAAAAATTAAATACATTAGCTTTCGAGTTTCAGAAGACTGTGTGAAATTAATTTTTAAGAGTACTACATTAAAGAACATAAAAGTCTGAATAAAATAAGAGATTATTGTGTTTCCTACGGCTTTTCCTTAAAAAATTATAAGCATCACAAAACGAAATTTGTCATAGCATTGCTGAAAATCTGCTAAAAACTACATTTTTTGTGAAGCTTATAACCTTTTAAGAGGAGGCCATAGGAAATGTAGTATATTCAGACTAGTAGAAAAAACTGATATTACTAATTTTCCAAAAGGTCATCATTTGTCTTGGTTTTCGCTAGATTTCAAATTTTGATAAAAAATTTTAGTTCATACATACATAAACCTTTTGAATTGAAACAATAAAATTTATATCTAGAACTATGTCTATGATAAAAATTTTTAAAAAGAAAAATTTCTAAATTAATAATAGATTTTTACTAACGTTCTTATGACTAAAGAAAACTTAAATGATAAAAAATTCTTTTTTTACCTTAGTGATTGTTCGTACAGCTGCTTGAGCTGCTGTTGCTAATTGTTCTTGTGATGATGCTGCACCAGCAACTAATGTTTTTGTATCTTCAACAAGTATTTTAGCTGTTTTTAAAATAGCTTCACGATGATCCGAAAAAGTTTCATTGACATGTTCAGAATTTAAAGTACCCGACGTAGTAAATAAAATTCTTGTATCCTATTTTATTTTTTTGTATAATGATAAATAATAGTTTTAATAATAAAAAAAAACAAATCTTACTAAATCTGTGATAATAGTATTAATCGTACTTGAAGCATTAATACAAGCTTGTATACCATGTACACTTTCTTGTAAAACAGTTACAACATAAGAAATCTAAAGAATAATAATTGATAAAAAAAAAAAAAGGAAAGGATTATTAATTAGACAAAAAGAACAAGAATTACTTTTTCAATAATTTTTTGACATAAAATATTTAAATCATTTTTTGTATTATTTTGTCCTAATTTATCAATTAATTCAATTGATATTAAACCTAAATCTTGAACTATATTTTTAATATGTATTGATAAATCATTTGTATTTGCTGTACCAATAGCACCATATGTAATATTTATTAATTCATTATATTGTCGTGTTAATTGATTAGCTAAATAACGAATATTATCAGAATTATTTATTTGTTCAATTGTTATAATCATTTGTTGTAAAATTTCAATCATACGAATTTGATAATCAATAAAATAACCTTGATGTGTTAATTTTGTTGTATCTAATGTTAAAATTAATTTACGTATATTTTCACATAAACCATTCATTATACCAATTGTTGATGTTTGTTCATCAAATATATGAATTAATTTATATATTAATTTTATTAATAAATCACTATTATTATCAACTATTTTATGCCATTGTAAATTTTTTATATTTCCACTTGATTCTTTTGTACTTAAAATTAATTGTAAACTTGTTTCAACAAGTGATTTTATTTGTTCTAATAAAAGTATTTTTTCATGTCTATATATTATATATGATATATAATTAATTGTATGATGAATAAATGGTTCTAAATATGTTATAAATTGAGATACATATGAACTAATACATTCAGGTTCACATTTTGATGATTGACGAATATTATTAATGAGTTCAGTTAGAAAATGTGAACTTGATGAAATTTGTTCTTGATGAAACTAGAAATATAAATTATTGCATTTTATAGATGATTAAGTAAAAACGATGGTAAAGAAATGTATTTCAAAATAGATAGAATGAAACAATCTTCTTGTGATTAGCACGAACAGTTACATCATGTTTTAATTCCATAGAGATTGCTGTTAACAGCTTTTTTTTTTTTGAAACAATTGGTTTTTTTCAAGTATTATTTGTTTGAATTCTCTGAAACGACAATTTTAAAATTCATATACAACTTATGCATTTGAACCTATTATTTTCTTCAATTGATTTATACAAATCAAACGAATAGAATCTGTCGAGTTCTACGTGTTCGAACGAGAGATACAAGTTTCGATTAATACCATATAATACTGTGTTTTTCTTATAGTACAATCTTTATTGATTTTTTTTAATGCAGTTTGTGTGAATGATGTGAATATAGTATACAAGATATTCCAAAAGTCCACCGAAAACATAAAACTTGAATAAGGGATGCAATGGTGACGATGTATCTGCCTTACGTACAGCTTTGCACTATTCGAAACATGTAAGTATAGAATACCGATGAAGATAGTCAACGGCTAATAAAACTATGATGGTCTTAGATTGATTTCAGTCGGAGTGGTCATTTCAAAAAAAATAGCTGAATTATATAAAAATAGACTAAAGATCTTCGGAGTCCAGAAGTTCGAATCCATAAAAGGTTTGTCGAAATTCTCGAGTTCGATTTTCTCGTTCGAGAAAGATATAGTCTTCATGGGTTGATCATGTTTTATATTCTCTATATACATGTCTAGATTGATACACTGGCCTATGATGACACAGGTGATCACCGTCGCTGTTGTACTCCAAACTGAAATAATTCTTCAGCAGTTCATTCAATTTATATGGGACTTTTATTCAATATATTTCAGATAAAATATGAACATAAGGATATAAAGAGTTCTATTAGTAGCCAAATTTGAACCATCTACAATCATACAAGAGAAAAGTGTTAGTCGAATTTCATAACTAAGCATCTAATAAAGATGATATTAAAGAGTTCTCTCAATAGTTTTATCAAACTAATATTATAGTAGGCTAGACACATTCTGAATGTCGTACAGTAATAATAGAAGAAAAAATTTCTAAAGTTTATAATTGATATTGATATCAAATATTTCATTTATTTGTAAACTTTGTATACTATTCGAATTTTTTTTTCTATAGATTTCATTTCAAAAATTGAATCTAACAGTTGCAATATTTTGAATAACTCTTAAATCTATTGCTTATCTGGTTTCAGAAAAATTAGATGGTATCATAAACGACATCAGTCTATCTCTTTCCTTCGATATAATCAAAGATTTTGCTCTACGTATAATTGTTTTCATGGTTATGGAATAGATCCTTTTTGATATACTAAGCAAAATCAATATATTGTCTCAAAATTTTTTTTTGTAAAAGTCTTTTGTAATTCGAAAGTTTGACTGAACTCGTGTACTACAGTATTATAATTTCAAATAATCTGAATTCATCATAGATTAGATTGAGTATTTAATTTGTAAAACTTATTTATAAAATGTTATTCTTTAAAATCTTTTGTTTTTGCATTCAATAATAAATAGAAAATATCAAACCTGAAGAGATTTATCTCCTTTACGTAATGAATCGACATTTATAATAGCTTTATCAACTTCTTGAAAAAGTTTTCGAAGTTCTTCAACAGCTTGTTCACATTCTTGTTGTCCAGGTGTCATTTCTCTGTTTCGAAAAAAGACAATATATATATATACATACAAGTATATTTTCATCAAAATAAATACACATACTTAACACATGTTGCTAAACGTTTAATTGCTTCTGATACAGTCTTTGTATGTGTAGCAAGTTGTTGCCATAATGATGCATCTTTTGCATTAATTATTAATGCTTTTGAACATTCAATAATACGACATGCACCATCAACAACATTTCTAGCAGCTAATAAAATTGGTTCTTGTAATTGACGTCCCTTAAAAGAAGAAAATCGATTGATTAATTAAAATTTTCAAAAAGAGAAAAATAAAAAACAAGAATCATACAGCAGAACTAATCGTTGGTGGTGTACTTGCAAATTCTTTCGACATAGCAAATGTATAAAGTTCATCAATAGCTTGAATTAATGGACGACTTGTTTCAATACAATGTCGATGATTTTCTTGTGTATATGAACTATCCAATATCTTGAAAATAAAAATCAATCAAAGAATATTTTCATAACAAAACAAAAAATTGTATATATATATATATATACTTTAATTGTTCGAACAAGTTCAGCTGTTGCATTTGCTACATCTTTAGCTGATTGTACAAAATGTCGTCGAGACATTGGATTATTTGTATTTGATGATGCTTCACGTGAAACATTACATAGAGCTGATGTATTTTTAGCAATAGTTGCTGCTAATGTTAAAATCTTAACAAAAAACAAAAAAAAAAATAATAATAGAAGATAATCATAGAAATCTGTGTAATGCTTTTTTTTGTTCAATATACATTGCAAAGAATTTTATGTACATCTTTTTGTCTAAAGAGAATTTTAAGATTTGTATCTATTCATTTAATGATATAATATTATGTAAGCTGTGTTTGACAACACAGTTCCCTATGGATTTAAGTACTGGGATTTATATAGACTGTTGATCTATCGGATAAACGAGATGTATCATAAGTCCAAAGAATACTCTAAAAATGCTTGTCAGAGCAACTTCTTTCAAGCTAAAATGTGGAACTCACAAAACGATCTGTCTTATTTTTTGTTTGCCTTGTTGCTTTTTATTTTTGTATTTCATTGTTCTTAATTTAACTAGTAAATAATCCTGTTGTACATTTTCATTATATTTACAGCAGATCTCAACCTATTAATATATATCACGATAGGCTCAGTGACACTAATATTGATTATATCTATGAAGTTATAACTTGATCAATTCATGCTTTTTATGTTTATCATATGACGACTGTACCAAATCAATGCATCATCCTTGATATCTTAAATATAAATATTTATCTGCACAAAAATCTAAAACTACACTATTGAGAACATGCAAACTTTGAGAAACACTTTCGAATATTCTACAACACTCTAAGTCTTGTTAGTCATGCTGTTCACCGCCTTTTTTCATTGCTAAGGAACTCTGGGAAAGAACTTACTTTGACGCTCGATGTAGAAACATACATAATAATCGTTAGGTTCTGCGTCCCGTTGCTATGAGGGGAACTGCAAAACCTCAACTTAAAACTTACACTCACTATACTGTTCTTCAAAAAAGCCATAATGTAAGTTTCACACAAGTAGAATAACTTGAGCAAGAGATACATTTTCGTTTGTTTATCTAGCGTCAATATTTGTTGCCTACTGTTCTGTGATTGTTATTAAGCTTTTAGAATTCCTTTGATTTTTAACGTCCATTATCTACATATTCTCATACTCTCGTAACTTTTTACTCCAATTCATCATATAAAATTCAGAAATAGCTCCTATATACTTCTATTGAATTTAATCTATCAATTGAGCTGTAAGAAATGTTCAGATTAAAAATTTTTATTCAGTATATTACACAGAAATTTCAAAATACTAACATCATTTTGATCAATTGATGGATTTGATAAATCTGAACATGCATGTCGAATAGCTGTAACAAATCGATTGAATAATAATTGATCAACAATAGCTTCCGTTTCTTTTGTTGATGTTACTTCTGATATACCAACAAGATAACTTGCCTAAATATTCAAATCAAAATAATAATAAAAAAAAAAAACAATTTTTAAATACAATAGAATTTTACTTGAGCTGATGATTCAACTAAACGACAAACAGCTTTTGATGCATCATGAACAGCTTGTATAAATAATTGATGATTTGTATTTTTTGATGCACTAGCAATATGTGTCATAGCTTCACCTAAACGTTTAGAATTTTCTACAACACTATCTAATGCTTCAAAATATGTATAATTAGCACATGGTTGTAAAACAGATTGTTGTAATAAATTTTTCGATGTTTCAATTTCTCGTATAGCATTATCACATTCAATATGTTCAATAGTTATTGCTGATTTTGGTACTAGACATGCTGTTATAACATCATTTATAGTTTCAGTAACTGCTCTAGAAAAAAAAACAAAAACAAATGAAAATAAATATAATTAGAAAAAAAGAAAAAAGTTCATTTTGTTTTATTTCTCTTTTTTTTTACCTTGCTGCATTAGCTAATTGATGTTTTATATCATTTTCATTTATTGTAATTGGTTCCATAGATATTGATTTAGCACGTTCTAATAATTGATTTGATGATGTATGAACATTTTTTAATGATATTATTAAACGTGATCGTTTTTCATCTTCTTGTTGATGATTTACAAAATCAATACCATTATCAATAAAATCTCCAAATGCACGACTAAAATGTATTGATGTTTTAGCTAAATCTTGTGTAACACCTGTATGTGTACTTATAACTAAATCATGTGTTGCTTGATTAAGAATAGCTGCTGAACGACTTATATCATCAGAATTAATTGATGTTAGAGAAAGTTTTCGATCATATGGACCAGCTAATGTATAAACATATTCAGACATTTGTTTAATAGCTTCATTAAAATAACGTTGAGATATTATATTAGATAAACAAGAATTTAATGCTAATGAAAGATCATGTCCTATATTAGATAATTTATTTTGTTCATTTGATGTTTGTATAGTTTTCTTAGATTCACATATAAAATAAATAAAACGTTGAAGTATATCATATAAACGTTCAATAATTGTTTCTTGAATTTGATGATCATTTGATATTGCTATTATATTACGTGTACAAATAATTAATATTCGAAGATTTTGAAGAATATCATGTATAGAAAGTTCGATAGTTTTTTCATCGTTCTAAATGATTTAGAATAAATATCGATTAGAGAACAACAACAACAAAAAAGAAATCTACTTGATTAACAGCATTGATTAGTTGAAATATGATTGAATTTAATTGTTTACAAATTGTAGTAAATTGTGATGAATATACATCGATCTAATAGATAAAGAAAGATAATTTAAACAAAAAAAAAAAAACAACAGAAAATACCGTTTCATCACATTTAATTTTTAAATTTCCATCATTTACTTGTCGTTTTATATCTTTTAATTCTATTTCAAATAATTTAATTGTTTCAATAATTGATTCAATATCTAATGATATTGAATTACATAATTCTTTTGCCTATAAATATTCTTATTATCAATGAAATTTATAACAAAAAAAAAAAAAATTTTTTTACTCGATTAAGACAAACACGTAGATCATTTAAACCTTGAATTAATTGTTTTGAACTATTATTTAAATGAAGTACTTGAGATTGATCATGAATATTTGATACAATATTTTTAATAAGATTAGTTAAATGTATTGCTGGATTAAGAAAATCTTCACATGTATAACATAAATTATATTGATATGCATATGAATCTGGTTTAATTATACTTGAACGAATACATTGAACAACTTTTGGTATAAGATCAGCAATAATTTTACATTGTTGAATAAGTTCTTGATATGATTGATGATGTTTATGTATTATAATTGAATTTGATGTTGCAGCAATACATTGTGTTGCATATGATGCACAATATTTTGCACATTGTTCAACACGTTTAAATATTTTACGTTTAATATGATTACTTGTTGCCATATTTGTTGCTAAACGAAGTTCTTCAACAGATTTTTTTAATTGATATTGAAGTTGTGTATCATTTGGTTTTGTTGCACAATATTTAGCTGATTCAACCATTTTTGCTGTTGCATCAGCAAGCATTTTAGCAGTTGATAAAATTTTTTTTTGTTGATTTGTATCATCATCAACAGATTCAGCTTGTTGTCTTAATGATGAAACAAGTTGTGCAGTTGATTGTGCTAAAATTTTTGCTTGTTTAACCATTTCAGATGTATCACCAACAGATGAAAAAAGACGATCACTTGCAATTAATATTTGATCAATTGATTCATCATGATATTTTTCTTCATTTTCTTCATCAATTTCTTCAATTTCATCATGTAATATCATTCGATGTGTTAAAGATTTTGTTTGTCCATTTGTAATAGGAGAAAATATTCTATCTGAATTCGTTGCTATATTATCTGTTACTAATTTAATATGAAGTAAAAATTCATTGAGAGCTTTACGAACTGTTCGTCCAGCTTCTTGTAATTCAGAATATGATGATTCAATAATAATAGGTGGTAAACATGATTGAAGAACAGCTTCTATTGAACGTGTTACATTACGAGCTGATTCAATTAATTGTTCTTGACATAAAGGACTTGACATTGTGGCTGCAACAACCTAAAAATTTATTGAAATTTTTTTTTTTTCGTTTTTATGTTACAAGATAATTTAAATAAATATAGTAGTCGCACAAAAAGTACCTAGAAATTTAATTCTTTAGTCTCATAATTTGGTCATAAGCAGAGCAAATTGAATTCTGATTATAGATTTTTTTTTCTTCTTCAGACGAGGATATCTCAGCATGAAAGGCAAATCTCATGATGTTAGACTTCTCATCCGATAGCTTAGTGTTGTCTGTATCATCAATAAAAATTCTATATCAAACGGTTTTTGTTCGCCTGATTTATAAAACAATATCTACATGAAAGTGGATGAGAATTGTCGAAAAGTGATCTATATTTAATTATTTGTCTTAAAATTTTCTTCAATGAGTATTCTGCTCTAAGCAAGTTTTTGCTTGAAAATTTCATGATCGCAACCATCGATGGAGAAGAGATACCTACTGACACCATCCTAGACAATAGAGGCTTTCCTGCGCTTCAAAATTACAGTAGATTGAGCACTATTTTTAGTTAAAATATCAGGCAAGAGGATTCAAGTTTATGTACTTTTTATCCGATAGCAAGACTTCTTACAACTATAGTAGTGGACAAAAGTCTCTGCATTAAAAGATCTCAGCCAATATAAATGCTGGAAACTTAGTCAAGAGTGTAGACAAATAGACACAATTCTACTTTAATGGCTTAAGTACAAAGAGAATTATGATGGATGACATCTTGTCTTTTTTTGCATTAAGCTGTTTAATCTGAAAAGAACTGCTATGATCACTATTTGCATAGAATGTACTATCCATCATAATTATCTTTCTACTTAAGCAATCGAAGTAGAATTGTGTTTCTGCCCTACACTTTTGATGAAGTACAGATACATAACTTTTTTGAAATCTCTAGTGAGAAAACTTTGATCTACTATTCTAAATAAATATTTCAACTAACTTTAGTACAAGCAACTAATTGTGATGTAGCTAATGCACATTGTGTAGCTGTTGAAATAATTTCATTAACAATTTGTTGTTCTTGTATATTACTTGCAATATCTTTTGCTTTAAGTATATATAATGCTGTTGTATTAGCAACAGATTTTGATAATGATAATAATTTATCTTGATATTCAATTGAATAATTAAAATTATTTGTTAAATATCGAATAAGATCTTGATTAATTTCACCAAGATGACTTGCTGTTAAAAGAACATTTTGTCTTGTTGTTGAATCATAATTATTTTCAAATAATGTTTTTATACATATTAATAAATCATTAAATGTTATACATAAACGATGTATTTGATCAAATAAATTTGTTTTATCATTAATTATATTCATATAAATATTTATTTCTTTAGAAAATTCATTTATATTATCTGTTATTGTTGTTATAGCTGTATTTAAAGAATGATTATAATCAATATAATTTCGACGATGATTATTATTTATATCAGATGTTAAAATAATAATATGTGCTGTTGAAGCATTTATTATTGATAATTTATTAGCTAATAATTGACGACTTACATCAAGACGATTTTCAATTGAATATTGATGTTGATGATCCTTAAAAGAGAAAGAATAATCATAGCAGAAAAAGAAAAAACTAGAAAAGCTATTAGTACAATCCCTACAGAATTAAAATATGAAATATCATACAGTTGTTATTGTTCATCATAAGAAAATTGTTCTATTCTATCTATTTTGAGACACATGTCTTTACTTTCTCTAGATATGCAATAAGGAAATAGTTCATATATATATATATTAATAACATCTGACACAATCTTTGATGTTTCTATGGTTATATCAGTGATAAGCTGTTTTCAATGTATCTATGATAGTCTGCAGAAGTGCAAATTTTTACTGAATATGCTTCAATACTTTTTTTTTTTAGATTGTATTTGACAAAAAAAAAAAACTATGAAAACAAACCATCATAGATGATAATGATTGAGTTTGTTGAGTATGTTCTATTTGTAATTCACGTGCTAATTGTGTTTGAACTGTATTAATAATATTTCGAGCATTTTCAATTGTTGAAAAAAGTATTATACTATCATTACTATGATGATTATTAGATAATAATTTTGGTTGTTCCTATATTAAGAAAAAATTTGAAAAAATAAATAAGAATTTTTTATTTTACATGAATTTGTGAAGGAATATAATCTTGTTGTTGTTGTAGTTGTTGTTGTTGATGATGATCATCAGAATGGTTTGCACTATCTTAAAGAAAACAAAAAAAAATGCATTCATTATTAAGATCAAAAATTATAGAAATACATATTAAATTTATTTAAGTTATTCTAAATAAGAGGATCGAGTCAGGTTTGCAAAAATCAAACAATCGTTCTATCTATTACAATATGATCGATACTATTGCTTTTTGAAAAAAATCAATAGACAAAAAAAAAAAATCTTTGTATCTTACATATTTACGATCATTGTAATCTCTTGTCTGATTCATCGACTGTAACAGTCAGATATGGTTGTCACACTTTGTCGGAAGAATGAATAGAACTTTTTTTGATATAACAAATATTTATCGAAAGATTTATTATATACTCTATTAAATGAACACATGCTGAAATCTCTATTTACGGTCTACTTCATGTTCAGAAAAGTCATCTAAACGATAAGCACGAAGAAAGTTAAGTGTGCAAAAAGAAATGAAGGTAAATATGACGTCTATTGAAAGATCAATAAATGTATATGAGTGTGGGTGTTAGTTTTCTCTCTTCATCACCACCCACATTCTTACCATCTATCTCTGATAAGTATTTAGTGAAAAGTTAGTGATATTGAGATATATACTTAAATACATTATATTACTCATCATACACCGTTATGAGGGTTTGCAAAAGTAGATGTGAAAGAACTCAATCGACATAGGAAGTACGACTTCTCTGATTTGTCTTTACTATTCTGCTCGATTTTCATAGGTTGAAAGTACACGAGTCATAAAAAAAATGTCGTTATGATTGTCTGATCAAAAACAAAATAAAAGCAATCGATTGATAAATCAATTTCTATTGAATAAATAACTTCTTTTTTTTTTTTATTTAATGAAGAAACAATATTACTTTAGTACTTTTTTTACATTATTTTAAAAATGAATTAGTTAGAGAAAAGAAAAGAAAAGTATGATTAAATAGTATACCTGAAAATGTTCCACGAATTAATGGTGCTGAATAAACATTTTTTTGATGTACATGATCAAATGCTGGACGATTTGGTTCAATAATTGTTGCTCTAAGAATAAAATTAATAATACTTTTGAAAGGATCCGTCGAGGTAAGTGATCGATCTTGAATCAGTTGCAGCACATTAAATGGTATATAAGAAATTAAATTTTCCTCAAATTTTAATGTGCTGTGGATTTCTACATTAGTTATAATCTATGAGGAATAAAGATGATAATCATAGACATTGTGCTCTTCAGTTTTTAATAATCAATAATTTCCATTATTGCTTTCTTTATACCTAAAAAAGGGTCTCTTTTCTTATGTCTAAGTGGTTATGGTTTGATTACTTAATATTTCATTATGTTTAAGTCTGTGTTGCAGAACAAGTGAGTACAAATATGAAACTTTTTCAAAAATTACACACTATTGAGTTTTAAATGTTGCATAGATAAGATCTTTCGGAATAACATGGACGCATTGTCATCTTGCAAGAGTGTCTCCTAGAATAGTCTATTTTTCTATATGCAGAGGCTGCTATATTAACGATATTTAATAATACTCAATGGTCTTATTAAAAATTTTTATATATCAATAATCAACATAGCATGCCTGATGAACTAATATAAATAACTCCTTTTATCAATGGAAAAGTTCTTTTTGACCTCTGAATCCGTGGAGAGAGTGCGGAAATATAAAAAAAAAGTTATTTTTGAATTGAACATAAGATAATAATAGATTCTTCTTGAGTTACATGTATAAATCAAATCTGAATACTTGGAATAAAAATTTGACAAAAGAAATAATAAAAATAACAGACCTTCTTCGTGCAAACCTATTTTCATATCTTCTCCAGGAATGTGAAGGTCAACATTTTTTTCCTGTTGTAAAGACTATTAAAATATCGTTAATATATTAGCCCGTGCATATAGAAAAATAGGCTATTCTTCTAAGAGACAATCTTGTAAGTTGACAATAAATCCCTATTGCTTTAAAAGAGACTACCTGTGAAACATGTAGCGCACGATAGAGTGCAATTTTTGAGGAAATTCATGTTGGTAAGCACTTGTTCTTTGACACACATAGTTGAACACAAGGGAATATTAAATAGCCAAGGCATAACCTAGACCTGAGAAAAGAAACCTTTTTTAGGTATGAAGAAAGCAACAAGGAAAAACTATTGATTATTGAAAATTGAAGAACAACTATAATTATATCGAATTGAGTTTAAAAACTACATTTGCATAAGTTTATCTTAAGGATTTATAAAATTTGATTTCTCATATACTATTCGATGCACCACAAATTCTTCTACAAAACTATATATATATTATCCTGATTCAAGATAGGTCACTAAATCCGATGGAGTTTTTTTTTTTAAATAAAAATCTTACTTTCCAGGTGCAATAATATCTTCAATCATAGTTGCTTCTTCATCAATAATATTATCTCCAACTGTTTTATCTTCTCGATCTTTTCTCTAAAAAAAAAATCAATCATTATATTTTTTTTTTAATATATAGTAATTAATGAAGAAAAAAAACCTTTTTTAAAACAATATCAATATAACCAGCAATTAATTGTGATATTTGTTGACCTTCATTTGTTTGCACTGAATAATAAGCACTTGCATAATCACCAAAATCCTATTAAGAACAAAAAAATAAAAAAATAAAAGAACACATATATTCAATTATTTTCTTGTAAAATCTTTTTTTTTTGTCTATACAAGTGTAAATGTATTTGGTGATGCTGTCCATCGTTTAACATGTGTCAATGGCCATACTTGAATAAACTATATATATATAATAAAGTATTTAAATCTAAGTAATACAAAAAAAGAAAAATCTCTCACATCTTTTGTTCTTTCATCAACACGAACAATTGATTCTTTAGTAACACCAAGAAGACGTGGTACAAGTTTATTTTTACCAGACATTTTTTCCTAATTAAATTTATAATAAATTATTTGTTGAACATTATTTCTTTTTTTTTATTTTGTTTTTATTTTAATTACTTTTACAAGAAAAAATGTAACACCATAAGTTCGTAATGAACGACATAATTGTGTATATTTAGCTTTTCCATCGAGTTCGGATATACCAATATGTTTTTTATGTTCCTTTAAAAATAAATGAATAATTAAAATAGATAAGATAATTTTTATTATAAAACTTACTAAGAAAATTTTTTTTTCAACATTTTTTGATTTTGCATATTCTTTTGGTAAAAAATCTCGTATACTAAAAGTATAAATATAAATCAAGAGATCAAAATACTAATATAATATTTTATTTCGGAAATGTCAATAAACAACATTGAACTGATGACAGCATACATAATGTACGAGACTGAAACTAAACCTTTCTTTTTCGGAAGATAAAAATAGATGAAAAAAGAAAAGCATCATCAGGATCCTTCGTACGTCGTCATACTGGATCAAATCAAACCTCGATCAATTTTATTTTAGTATTACACATTAGAGCGAGTCTTATCTCATTAAACACATTTTAGTGAAAGAAGGATTAAGAGAAGTTGTATTGGTTCATATAATTCTCAGAGACGTTAGCCATTCCGCTAACGAGGGAACCTCACCAGATAGCCGCTTTCAATTTCAACGATTTTTTTGTCTATAGATACCACATAATGTTCTAATAAAAAACCCCTAAAAAAAGCGTTTAAATTTCCTATTGAGACTTAACGTAGCTATTAAATTTTTAATATGTCTATTTACTAGAGATCTTCTGTAAGACTATGGGTTTTTGGAAATATTGTGTCTTTGAATCATATCGCCATTTTGAAGGTCTCATACACAGCAGTTTGTATATAGAGATATGAACCTTCAGCATAGCAATAGTTTCAAGATAAAATTCAGAAAACACAATTTTTCCGAAAATCTGAGATTCTACAAAGTTCTCTAGCAAGTAGATAAATTGAAAGTTCAATATCTCCGCCAAGACTCCATAAGAACTCAAATCCTTTCAAATTTTTCATTAGAATACTATGTAGTTTCTATAGACAAAATATTATTGAAATCGAAAGGGGACATCTGCAAAGATGTCCTCGCAACCGAATATTTTGCTCATTATTAGAATAGTGGCGTAACCAGAAGATCATGGGTGGTAGGGCAGTGTCCTGTGACTTTAGAGGACAACTATGAAATATAATGTCAATGATGGTAATTATTACGTTTTTCTTTCTTCCGTTAGTAGGGCGGTGCCCGAACTAGCTCACGCATAGTTACGTCACTAGGTTCAAGACGTTGACAATTTTAAGATGAGATGCTAGTTTTTCATTTGAAAAAAATATATCAAAATCGATCTATAACGAAGATTAGAATTTAGTTTTATTCGCTTCAGTAAGCTATACACTTTTTTGTTTTATAATATATTCTTTGATAAAAAAAGCAATGTTTAATAATATATGTTTAATAAATTTTTCTATATCTTTCTTACTCAATAATTCCTGGTTTATGTTTTGATTCTTCATGATCTCCAAATTGTATTTGACATTGTAAACCAGAAAATTGAATAGCTTCATCATAAGTTACTGGATGTGTTCCATCGATAATTGCATTTCGACACTAGTAAATGATAATAAAAGAAAAAAAAAAAAAAATTTTTTTTTTGTCTGTTTTTTATTTTAATTATTTTTTTCATACTTGAACATAGAGTAAATTAAGTTGTACAGGATCACGTTGATCAATATTAGTATCAGAAAAAAAATATTTTCGTCGTAAAACAACAGTATTGTGTTCATCTATATTCTGTTGACGAAGCGTTTTTGATTGATCAAGCCATAAAGCTAAAATAGTTAAATTACAAAACAATATAATTAAAGTTTATATTTAACAAATTTACTATCATCATCTGTATGACATTTTTTTCGTAATTCTTCCATTTTTTTATCTGTTCGTTGTAATGATCGATCCTAGAATTAAAAACAAAAACAAATGATGTTAATCAAAATTTTTTAATTAAATATAAATTCAAATTACTCGAAGAAGAGTTGCTGTTTTTGTAGTATTAATACAATCATAAGAATCAAGATCATAAACTAATGAATATTCATCATAATTAGCAATACCAAATTTCGTACATATATAAACCATTAATTGTGCAACAATTAATGAATCATCAATAAGAATTGTTTTAACAGTACCATCAAGTAAACGAATTTTAAGTGGACAATATCGATTCTTATATTCAACATGATCCTATAAAAGAAAAAGAAAAGTACAAACACTCAAAAGATTTCAAGATGTTTTCTTTGTAATCATACTTCATTTTTTAAAACATAATAATTCAAAGTCTTTGTTGGATCAAGCCAATAGCTTCTCGATGACTGTTGAGTATCATTAATAAAAAGCCCATACTCTGATGCTAAAAGAAAATATTTAAAAACAAAAAAAAATTTTTTTTTTCTTATAAAAAAAAGACAAAAATTAAATATTTTTTCCTACGATCATGATCAATTGTCATTAGTAAATGTTGTTGAATATTATAACATATATCACTAATTAACATTTGAACATCAAATTGCATTGAATGAACAATATTATCATGTGGAATATGTATATTTAATGTAATCATATGTTCACTAGTATGATTATTTCCATTCATTATTGTTGAATTATTATTTTTTATCATTATTCTATTATTATTATATATTCGATGATGATAGTTTTGCTGTTCGTTATTTTGAGTTGTTTGTTCGTAAACATACTTCTAAAAAGAGGCAAAAACAAAATTGATAAAAGAAGAAATTGAATCCTTTATTCAAAGAATGTTTTTAGAAGTGAAAAACACAAAACAAACGAACTTTGATGATTATTACTTTTACTATTCTTTCAGGAAATCTTTTTTTGATTGTAAATGAATAAGAAAAGAAAAGAACAAATCAATGCGCATACAACGCCTTCGACTAACAGCAAACATAGTGAGTGTGTGTGTGTGTGGCCCCTGTTATGTGGTGTTCAATGGTTCAGAGGAAAAGAAAGAAAAACGAAGAAAAAAAAAAACTGTTCTCTTTTCTTTCTGCCTGTCCTGTCCAGTCAACAATGAACTTCTTGTTTTTCTTTCTCTCGTTCTTTTTCTGCTCTTTAGTATACTTAACCAAGTAATGACTATTACAATAGTTGTAGTTAGATGACGAGATATAAATGGCACTCGTATGCATACACGACGCAACAGGCGTTTAGTGCATGTCTACGATTGTACAAATGATAACGATCGTTTCTTAATGAACAATTCTCATTTCTTTTAGCGGATTGATTCCTGCTGAAACAACACTGTCCTTGACTTCTATTTGCATTCATTTTTCTTCTCCGTCTTTCTCTCTCTCTGTCTTTACAAAAGACCAGTAGATAAATGATTAATTGACATTTAACAATCAATAACAATATTAAACTTTAGTAGAAAGCAAAAAAAAAAAAGAAAAGAAATGGAAACAGTAATAACAAATGAGAAATATTTTAATCGCTAGCAGTCAAATATTGATGTAATATATCGGCTTGTTCATGTTGATCATTATTTAACCATTTTTCACGTATATGTAATCTTATTTGTTCATTATCAATTAATATATAAGCAATCATTGCTTTATCATAATGATTTTTATTAAAAGTATTAAAATGAAATTTTTTCCATATATTTTTTCTTATTATCCAATTATCTTTAATACATTGTATAATATTTTTATTATTAATATCAAATAAAAAGAAATTTTTTAATAATAAATTCCATGCTTGATAATCATTTTTATTTTTATTATAATCTAAATAATCAAATAATCGATCAAATATTTCAATTGAATTATTTATTTCTTGACAATAAATTAATACATATGGTGATGAACTTGGATCTAAATCAATTAAATTTTTTAAATAATTTATATTTAAATTAAACCAATAATTATATTTATATGCATTTATATATGTATGATGTTGTTCAATATATAATTCTAATATAGAATGAATTTGTTCAATATTTGTTTCTGTTATATAAAGAAAATAAAGATATTTTAATAGATATATATCATAATTATCAAAATATTCATTTGATAAAAATTGTATTTCATGAAAATTAGTTGTTAATTTAAATGTCCATAATTCTAAATCACGTTCATTATCTAAAGATATTTTAATTTTATTTATAAATGGATTAATTATTGTTTGAATTAATGAATAATTATTTAACCATTGTCTATAATCATATAAAAAATGTAAATTTATTAATAATAATTGTTCAAATTTTGGATTAAATTTTTCAATATATGTTACATGTTTACATCGACCTGAATTAAATGGTTGTGGAAGATTTTTATAACGTGTTTCAATATCATTATATAAAAATATTGTTTGAGGATTTATTAAATATAAACATAAATATGAATAAAATGTTTGTGTACGATTTATTGTTGGTGAATGAAATAATATTTCAAAAATTTGTGGTAATAAATTTAAATTTATTTGATTATCTATATGAAAATTTTCAATTAAATAACGAAATATAAATTGCCAATAAAGACGTATATATGAACGACAAAATGATGATTGTAAAAGATATTTTAAATAATAAAATATATTTGTCCATTGATGTTTCATTGCATAATGACGAAGTATTAATAATAATGAACGTATTTGATCATCATGATTTATTGTTATTAATTGTTCAAGACGTGTTAAAAATTTTCCATTTGAATACATACGTTTTGATGATATTAAACCTGTATATATATCAGATTGATATCGACCAGAAATTTTCGTTCGACATGGAATTTGATTTGAAGAAGAAAATAAATCAATATCATTATTATTCTCTAGTGGAGTTAGTTCTGATAATAATGATGATGATGATGATGATGACGATGATGAACGATGTAGACGTTTTGTCATGATATCTATAATGGGTGATCTCTCAAACATACATGCAAATTCATCATTAAATTATTTCTTTCTCCTCGTACAATATAAAAGCTTTATAATTTCTAGAGAAATCTTACCTCTTTAATAATTTATCGATGGAAAATCATTGGAATTTATATGAAAAAAGATAGACGTGAATGTATAAAACTGAGAATCAATGTGAAATAATAAACATAATAATAATAACAAAAGATAGACAAAGAAATATATTTGCTCGATAGTAAGAAGAGAACTATTGTAATAGTGTTACTGATTGATATTCATGTTTGTATTACTAAAGACAAATTCATTCTTCTTTTCTTTTTTTTTCTTTCATTCTCTCGTCAAAGTCAAACATTTCTACACATGCTCTCTTTGTTCATCTGTAAATAGACTAAAGAAACAAAAAAACAATCAACTATCTTTCATCGACAATATGGTAAACATAAACAATAAAAGACAAAAAGAAAAACATGATTAATTTTTTGCATCATAATTTTTATTAATAATCTTAAATGAACCATGATCATGTTGAATAACAACACCTTCACCAAATGTTATATCGACTTGACACGAATATTTATCAATTAATTGTTGAGTTAATGGTACTTGATTTTCAATCAATGGTACATAAGGTAGATTAAGATGTTCAGCAAGTTTTATAAAATATAATAAATCATCTGTTTTTCGTCTTGTATATCGTCCTTGTTTATTATTAATATTAAATAAATAAACAGAAAACATTGCCCATTGTAATGATTGTGTACAATATGAATTATTAACTTTTTTTTGTATACCACCACCATATAATTCACCACGTAAAACTAATGATATTTGATATTGTTCACAAAAATTTATTAAACATTCTTTTAAAGAATATTTTG